>JAHRHZ010000124.1:1145490-1219537 GCA_024137785.1 Ginglymostoma cirratum | reverse complement strand
GATTGATTGGGGGAAAGTTGAGGATTGATGGTGAGTGAGGGATTGATGGGGAGAGAGTTGAGGGTTGTCGGTGAGTGAGGGATTGATTGGGGGAGAGTTGAGGGTTGATGGTGAGTGAGGGATTGATGGGGAGAAAGTTGAGGGTTGAGAGTGAGTGAGGAATTGATGGGGAGAAAGTTGAGGGTTGAGAGTGAGTGAGGAATTGATTGGAGGAGAGTTGACAGTTGAAGGTGAGTGAGGGATTGATTGGGAGAGAGTTGAGGGTTGAGGGTGAGCGAGGAATTGATTGGAGGAGAGTTGAGAGTTGATGGTGAGTGTGGGACTTATTGAGGGAGTGTTGAGAGTTTAGGGTGAATGAGGGATTGATTGGGGAGAGTTAAGGATTGACGGTGAGCGAGGGATTGATTGGGAGATAGTTGAGGGTTGAGTGTGTGGGAGAGATTGATTCAGTGAAGGTTGAGAGTTGAGGATTGAGGGTGAGTGGTGAGATGCGGTCTTAGTTTGGATGTAAGCTCCTGTGAGTGTATGTGCCATGCCTACATTTCCAGCTCCTCACAAAATCCCACTGTCCCCGAGCTCCACGGGGTGGCACAGTGTTTGCTTGTGTGTTATCGAGGGCTCATTTACATTAATTTCAGCAATGGCTGTGGATCCAGGAATTGTCCACAGCCTTGAAAGGGGAACATGTTCAGTGTAAAAGGTGAAGGAAATTTCCATCGAGTGTAATCCCCAGCCTAAAGATAGCTGTGAGGCTGCAGCACATATTTCCTGCCTGTGTATAGGGCAGTGTGTGTGTTTGTAACAACAGCTTAAATATCACAGGGTGAGGGAGTTCAGCATTTTTGCTCAATAGAATAGGAGTCACGTCGCTGTAAACATGTTTGCTCATGAAGAAAGTGAGCTGGTTGTATGAGCTCCAGATCCAATGAGTCAGGTTTGAGCCTTTGTACAAGAGTTTGTATATTAGTTTGTATTATCACTGGACAAATAACTAACAGAACAAACTCTTCCAAACAGAAACTTTACACAGAGGCACCCAGCCTTCCAAATTGTGAGTTGTTGTTGACCTGACTGGGTGGTGTCAAGCCTGTCACTGTGGAGAGAATGTTAGCTCCATTTTAAATCACAACCCTGTGCCAAGATTGACAAAACAGGCAGAAAAACCAGAGTATGTGCAGTGTATAGACGGATGCAGGACCTTCAGAGGAGATGAAATATTAGCAGCACAAAAATTGGCAAAACAACACCAATGTTTGCATACTGGAGCTGGGACATGGCACGACGTGTAGAGACAGGTAACATTGAATTGAGACAGGTCCAAGGAATAACAATTATAATTTAAAAATTGCATTTTTACTTTGCCTTACATCAATGGTCAACCACAAAATGTCTCAAATCACTTTAGGCTAATGTATTCATCAGCAAAAATTCACCAAGGCTACTCAGACAGTACCTTCCAAACCTATAGCCGTATCCACTTAGAAGGTCATGTGCAGCAGAAACGTGGGAACACCACCAATTGCAAGTTACCCTCCAAGACACTTACCAACCTGAGTTAGAAACGTATCACCCTTCCGTCAGTGTCGCAGGGACAAAACCCTGGAATTCCATGCCAAGTGGCATTGTGTGTCAACCGACAGGACGCAGACTGCAGCAGTCCCAGGAAGTTAGCTCACCGCCACCTTCTCAAGTGGTAACTAGGGATGGCCAACAAATTATGGCCCAGTCAAGGACGCCCACGTTGCATGAATGACTCAATAAAGAAGTACATTTTTTGATGTGTTGTGAAGTGTGAGCCACGTTACACACAGCAAGATTCCATAAGGGCCATTGCGATCACTGGGCAGCCAGTGTTGGTGGTAGGAAGAAATATTGGTCAGGCAGTGCGGCTGGAGGCTGGGGGATCATTTGCATCCAAATGTGAGGGCTTATGGTTTCATCCTTAAGAGGGTGCTGCACTCCCTCATCACTGCACTAGGAGTACTATCATGGATTACGTACTTAAGTCTCTGACTGGAGCCTAAACCTGCAAGTGTCCAATTCAGCTCTGATTCAGCTTTAATTAACCATTGCTGACCATGACTTCTAATACTGAGCTCCTCATCTCTCCTATAAGATGTTCCTTAAAACTCACCTCTGATCACAGACACATCATAGAATCCCTACAGTGCGGAAACAGGCCCTTCGGCCCAACAAGTTCACACTGCCCCACCAAATAGCATCCCACCCAGGCCCTAATTTCCCCATGTCTAACCCGCCTAATCTAAACATCTCTGAGCACTATGGGCAATTTTTCATGGCCAATCCACGTAGCCTGCACATCTTTGGACTGTGGGAGGAAACCAGGGCACCCGGAGGAAACCCACGCAGACATGGGTAGAATGCGCAAACTCCACACAGACAGTCGCTTGAGGCTGGAATCGAACCTGGGTCCCTGGCGCTGTGAGGCAGAAGTGCTAACCACTCAGGTGTCACATGCCGCCAACACTTCGAAATGTGACTCTGGTGAAACCTCTTGGGAACAACCTTACAGTGCACATATGGCGCTTTGAAGATGGATGTTGTTGCTGGCTTTGTCCTTGTTGGGCCACGCTAATGCCCAGCTCTAAATGTACATTTGATGTTGGCTGCCAGTCAAACATTGGCAAAGTTATGCCAGTCTTGTTAGGGCTGCCAGATGTGACCGAATGTACTCCCAGAGGATGTGGCTGATGGCTTGCCCCCCTCGCCCCAACCGTTGGGTTAGCCGTATGTTTCGCACTAGCGGCATCCCGCTTTCTTACACCCTCAGTGGAAATCAGAGAGCTGCATGGCCCTCTAGACTTGATGATATCTTTATATCCGATGATGGGAAGTTCTCAAAGAATGATGACCAGAAACCACCACCCACACCCCCATACCCCTCAACAACCGCCTCCCACCCCCCCACCCCCGCCCCAGTACTTCCCAATTCCTGGGCTGCTATGACACGATCTCTGGGGGGGAAATGTGGGAGTGTCGGAGGAATTGTCTTTAACAATCAGTTGCTGCGATTGTGTTGTCGCAGGGGACAATACGTGACTGAATGTATTTTCTATAAATGCAGGACAACATTCTAACTGTGGTCCAACCCAGACATTTGATGGCCCTTCATTCCAATAGGGGGCAATTTATCCATTTACTGTGGCTTTATCTAACAGAGACCAGCGTTGATTAGTGAATAACTTAACACAATAACAGTAAAGCAATTTATGTCAAGCCAGTTACAAGGAACTGGAGAAATATCACATAGGAAATAGAATCATCGCGTTATAGAGATATAAGCACGGAAACAGACCCTTCGGTCCAACTCGTCCACGCTGACCAGATGTCCTGTACAAATCTAGTCGCATTTGCCAGCATTTAGCCCACATCCCGCTAAACCCTTCCTATTCATGTACCCATCCAGATGCCCTTTAAATGTTGTAATTGTACCAGCCTCCACCACTCCCTCTGGAAGCTCATTCCATACACACAACATCCTCTGCAAGAATAAGTTGACTTTCAGGTCCCTTCTTTATCTTTCTCCTCTCACCTTAAACCTATACCCTCTAATTTTGAATACCCCACCCCAGCGAAAAAGAGCATGTATATTTACTCTATCCATGCCCCTCATGATTTTATAAATCTCTACCAGGTCACCCCTCAGCATCCAACAGTCCAGGGAGGGTAGCTGAGAAAACAGTCCTTGGTGTGCTGGTTCATAGTCCCTTGAAAGTAGAGTTGCAGGTAGATAGGATAGTGAAGAAGGCGCTTAGTACGCTTGCCTTTATTGGTGGTTCATTGAGTATAGGAGTGGGGAGATCATATTGCGGCTGTACGGGACACTTTTGGAATACTGCAAGCAATTCTGGTCTTTCTGCTGTAGGAAGGGTGTTATGAAACTAGAAAAGGTTCAGAAAAGATTTATAAGGATGTTACCAGGGTTGGAGGGTTTCAGCTGTAAGGAAAGGCTGGTGATGGGTAAAGATTGAGGTGATTATGTACCCTGCAATGGGTACTAAATGCAACTAGTTTGGAATCCTTTTTAAAAAGTAATTCATGGGGCATGGGCATTGCTAATTGTTGCCACCATTTTATTGCCCACCCTGAAGAGACAACAAGATTACTGTGTGTTTGAAGTAATAGGTAGACCCTAGCAATTTTTTTTTTGATTCATTCACAGGATGAGGGAGTTGCTGACTCGGCCAGCATTAATTGCCCATCTCAGAGGACAGTTAAGAGTCAACTTTATTGCTGTGGGCCTGGAGTCACATGTAGGCCAGATCAGGTAAGGATGGCAGTTTCCTTCCCTAAAGGACATTAGTGGACCAGATGGGTTTTCCCGACAATTGATGATGGATTCATGGTCATCATTACACTCTTAATTCCAGATATTTATTGAATACAAATTCCACCATCTGCCGTGACGTGAAGTATTTTTGATTGTCAGATACTGTGGGCTGTCCCAGAGGGACGAATGTGAGGTTGCATTTCTCTGTCTCTCTTTCTTACAGACAAATATTGACAAGGTTGGGTTGGTCACGAAAACTTGGGACGCTTTGTTCCGACTGGGAGGTAATTTTCCCCAAATGAAGAAAGGCCCATGGCCGTGGATCACAGTACTTTTCCGACATGGGGATTTGTCAATATCAACGATATGAAGCAATGATCCCTTTGTGGACACACTGACTTGACATGCCGAGCAGTGGAATGAATATTGAATTTGTGAGATTACATAGTGGCCCATCAAGGAGAGAATGACGTCCTGAGTGACGTGTGTATTGATTCGTTCCTGCAGCCAAGGTTTTGAAATTTACTCAGAATAATTTACTTAATGGATATATATCATGCAATGACATTTCCTGGATATTCTGTTCTATCTGATATTTTACACACATACACACACACACGCACGCGCGCACACACACACGCGCACAGGATTAAACTGTATATGTTGACCTCCATCTCCCGTTAGTACAATGGAGGTGTTGCTTTAAAGAAACATATTGGCACTTCTGTTAATTAGCAGACAAGGTCATGTTTATATTGATCCATTAATGTTCAAAATGCAAATGACACAGGCCTGTGATCTCAACTTCAAGCCATGGTTGAATACAAAGAGGATTGAGATTATTGAAAGCCTTGTGGAAATGGATGATTCGATTTTGTTCACATTAGTGTTTGATGGAGCTCTCTAATGGCAATTTAGCTGCTGTCATTCTGACATGACAACTTTGACAATGCCTCACGATTGTCCCTGTTGGCATAAATCCCACTGGAACACTGAATCTGTGAAGGAGGCTGTATAAATGGCGATGTTGTGCCCAGGGGTAATACCACTGGGCTATACTCCAGCATCACAGACAAATCTCTAAAGATGAGGGTTCAAATCCCACCTTAGTAACGGGTCAAATTTAACGTCAATGAATATAATCTGTTGTAGACTCATTGAGTTGTACAGCATGGGAATAAATCCTTCAGTCCAACTCATCCATGCCGACCAGATATCCTAAATTAATCAAGTCCCATTGGCTAGCATTTGCCCATATCCCTCTAACCTCTCCTGATTCATGTACCC
The DNA here is from genome assembly GCA_024137785.1 of Ginglymostoma cirratum. Classification (NCBI taxonomy): domain Eukaryota; kingdom Metazoa; phylum Chordata; class Chondrichthyes; order Orectolobiformes; family Ginglymostomatidae; genus Ginglymostoma; species Ginglymostoma cirratum. Next base: position 1,213,959 of record JAHRHZ010000124.1, on the reverse strand, counting down.
ATCCAGATGCCTTTTAAATGTTGTAATTGTACCAGCCTCCACTATCTCCTCTGGCAGCTCATTCTATATATGCACCACACTCTGCGTGAAAATGGTGCCCCTCAGGTCCCTTTTGAATCTTTCCCCTCTCACCTTAAACTTATGTCCTCTAGTTTTGGACTTCCCTACCCTGGGAAAAGACTTTGGCTACTCACCTTATCCATGCCCCGCATGATTTAATAAATCTCTATAAGGTCACCCCTCTCAGCCTCCGATGCTCCAGGGAAAATAGTGCCAGCTTATTCAGCCTCTCCCTATAGCTCAAACCCTCCAACCCCAGCAACATCCTTGTAAATCTTGCCTGCACCGTTTCAAGTTTCACAATGTCCTTCCCCTAGCAGGAAGCCAAAACTGAACACAGTATTCCAAAAGTGGCCTAACCAATGTCCTGTACAGCCGCAACGTGACCTCCCAACTCCTCCATTCAATGCATTGACCAATGAAGGCAATTGTACCAAATGCCTTCTTCAGTATTCTGTCTACCTGCGACTGCACTTTCAAGGAACAGTGAGCCAGCACGCCAAGGTCTGTCTTTTCCAAGGCACTTTCAAGGAAATGTCAAGCAAGTCTCAATCGATTCATAGATTCATACAGCACAGAAATGTACCTATGACCCATTGAGTCTGCACTGGTATATCTACCACGAAAGCTCCGCTAATCCAAATTTTCTGCACTGGTCCCATATCCTTGAATGTTGGTGTCCGTGAAACTATTTTTGTAAAAAAATCCCGTCTGGTTCACTTCAGGTGTAGAGAACCATCTGGTCCCGTCTCCACGTGACTCCAGACCCACAGCAATGGGGTTGACTCTTAACTGACCCCTGGTTTGACCGAGCAAGGCACTCAGTTGGAGGGCAATAAGGGGAGGGCAACAGATACCAGCTGTGTCCCATGAAATATTCAGAGAAAAATGAATATCTTCTTAGATATGATACTCAAATGTAGGAGATAACATTTTGAGCTTCCCGTTAAAGCTAAGCTCTCTGGAGTATGGTCTCTGTGCAGATTGGGATTAGGTGTGGTGTGTCACGGAGGGGCTTGGGGGGCAGTTCCATTCGACAGTGAAAGTGGGTTGCAGCCCAATAGGGGGCAGGTTGTGACAATTCCAAAGCAGCAGGCACAGGGTAAGGCTGTGCCAGCTTGGGCTTCTCAGATGGCCATCAGACCAGGGTCCAGGTGGCAAGGGGGTCAGTCCACCCTTCTCTTCCAGTGTCCACGTGCTCACCCTGCTTCAGTGGATACTAGCCCAGGGAGTCCGAGGAATTAAATAGAACCTAAAGTCCAGGAGAAGGCCATTCAGCCTCCTCCTAGCCAACTTCAATCCTTTTATACATTCAAAGAATGTAGGAGAACCTCAGCATTTGTGCAGACAGAGAGAAACAGAGTTAATGCTTCAAATCCAATACAACTCCTCTTCAGAAGTAAATGAGAGAATCCCTTTCTCCCTCATGTATTCATTCAACTTTCCCTTTATAGCATGTATGTTTATATAATCATGAGGGGCATAGATAGAGTGAACTGCCAATGCCTTTTTCCCCAGGGTACGGGAATCCAAAACTAGAGGGCATAGGTTTAAGGTGAGAGGGGAAAGATATAAAAGAGACCTGAGGGGGCAACATTTTCGTGCAGAGAGCAATGCATGAATGGAATGAGCTGCCAGAGGAAGTGGTGGAGGCTGGTACGATTACAACATTTAAAAGGCATCTGGATGGGTATATGGATAGAAAGTGTTTAGAATGATATGTGCCAAATGCTGGAAAATGGGACTAGGGTTCAATTTAGGAAATCGGCTTGGCATGGATGAATTGGGCCGAAGGGCCTGATTCCATGTTGCGTGGCTCCACGTGAATATAGCAGAGCAATTGATGACTAACTAACTGCAGTCGTAAATAGTGACATGAAGAATCAACTAATTGTTCATTTGGACCCACTTGAAGCCTATTTATAGCACCACGGAATGAAAGGAACACAGCTTTCTAATCATCAGAATAAAAGACCTGAAACAGCAAGGCTTTACGATCGCTTCGTTGAGATACTGCCTCTCCCTTAGTTGTCACTTCAGGGCAGTGAAAGGGCAGAGAATGAAGATCATTTCAAGAAGGCAGGGTGGAGTTGGGAACTTCTGAGGTGCCAATTTGACAGTATAACTCCTGTTGCCCATTTCCGGTCTGGACTGGCACTGCTGAAAGGTGGGTGACTTGACAACAATATGTACATAGGGCAGACTGCTTTCAGCTAGAGGTGGTGGCCCACACTAGGGGTTTGTAGATGGCAAGTGGGACATGAACAGCTTAACCTCAGTAACTGGGGTGGTGGGGGGGGGGGGGGGAGGTGTCACAATTTCAAGACTGTCAGCAAGAGAGCTAGGAGTGAGTCATAGATTTCAATTTACAGCACGGAAACAGACCGTTCGCTCCAACCAGTCTATGCTGACCGTGTTCCCAAAATAAACCAGTCCCACTGCCTGTGTTTGGCTCACATCCCTCCAAACATAGAACACAGAACATCACAGCGCAGTACAGGCCCTTCGGCCCTTGATGTTGCACTGACCTGTGAAACCAATCTGAAGCCCACGTAACCTACACTATTCCATTATCATCCATATGTTTATCCAATGACCACTTAAATGCCCTTGAAGTTGGCGAGTCTACGACTGTTGCAGGCAGGGCATTCCACGCCTTTACTACTCTCTGAGTAAAGAACCTACCTCTGACATCTGTCCTATATCTATCACCCCTCAATTTAAAGTTATGTAGCCTTGTGCTAGCCGTCATCATTCGAGTAAAAAGGCTCTCACTGTCCACCCTATCTAATCCTTTGATCATCTTGTATGTCTCTATTAAGTCACCTCTTAACCTTCTTCTCTCTAACGAAAACAGCCTCAAGTTCCTCAGCCTTTCCTCATAAGACCTTCCCTCCATACCAGGCAACATCCTGGTAAATCTCCTCTGCACCCTTTCCAATGCTTACACATCCTTCTTATAATGCGGCGACCAGAACTGTACGCAATACTCCAAGTGCAGCCGCACCAGGGTTTTGTACAGCTGCAACATGACCTCATGGCTCCGAAACTCAGTCCCTCTACCAATAAAACCTAACACACCATACGCCTTCTTAACAACCCTGTCAACCTGGGTGGCAACTTTCAGGGATCTATGCACATGGACACCGAGATCTCTCTGCTCATCCACACTACCAAGAATCTTACCATTAGCCCAGTACTCTGTATTCCTGTTACTCCTTCCAAAGTGAATCACCTCACACTTTTCCACATTAAACTCCAGTTGCCACCTCTCAGCCCAGCTCTGCAGCTTATCTATGTCCCTCTGTAACCTGCAACATTCTTCCGCACTATCCACAACTCCACTGACTTTAGTGTCATCCGCAAATTTACTAACCCATCCTTCTATGCCCTCATCCAGGTCATTTATAAAAATAACAAACAGCAGTGGCCCCAAAACAGATCCTTGCGGTACACCACTAGTAACTGAACTCTAGGATGAACATTTTCCCATCAATCACCACCCTCTGTCTTCTTACCGCTAGCCAATTTCTGATCCAAACTGCTAACCACCCTCAATCCCATGCATCCGAATTTTCTGCAATAGCCTACCGTGGGGAACCTTATCAAACGCTTTACTGAAATCCATATACACCACATCAATCGCTTTACCCTCATCCACCAGTTTGGTCATCTTTGCAAAGAACTCAATAAGGTTTGTGAGGCATGACCTACCCTTCACAAAACCATGTTGACTATCCCTAATCAAATTATTCCTTTCTAGATGATTATAAATCCTATCTCTTATAATCCTTTCCAACACTTTACCCACACCCGAATTAAGGCTCACTGGTCTATAATTACCAGGGTTGTCTCTACTCCCCTTCTTGAACAAGGGGACAACATTTGCTATCCTCCAGTCTTCTGGCACTATTCCTGTAGACAATGCCGACATAAAGATCAAAGCCAAAGGCTCTGCAATCTCCTCCCTAGCTTCCCAGAGAATCCTTGGATAAATCCCATCTGGCCAAGGGGACTTATCTCTTTTCACACTTTCCAGAATTGCTAACACCTCCTCCTTGTGAACCTTAATCCTGTCTGGTCTAATAGCCTATATCTCAGCATTCTCCTTGACAACATTGTCTTTTTCATGTGTGAATACTGACGAAAAATATTCATTTAGCGCCTCTCCTATCTCTTCGGACTCCACGCACAACTTCCCACTACTGTCCTTGATTGGCCCTAATCTTACTCTAGTCATTCTCTTGATCCTGACATACCTATAGAAAACTTTAGGGTTTTCCTTGATTTCCTATTCATGAACTTCAGATGAACAGGAAAGTCGATGTTTCCAGTCTCCTGCTCCTCTGATGCTGCCTGACCTGCTGTGTTCCTCCAGCTCCACACTGTACTGACTCTGACTCCAGCATCCGCAGTTCTTGCTATCTCTTTTAAAGGTTGTAATTGTGCCTGCATCCTCTGGAAGTTCATTCTATACACGAACCACTCTGTGTAAAAAAAAACTTGCCCCTCATGTCCTTTTTAAATCTTTCTCCTCTCGCCTTAAAAATATGCCCTCCAGTCTTGAAATCCCCCACCATGGGGAAAAGACCCTTGTCATTCACCTTATTTTTGCTCCTCCTGATTTTATAAACCTCAATAAGGTCACACCTCAACCTCCTACGCTCCAGTAAAAAAAACTTTTCAGTCTATTTTTATAACTCAAACCCTCCATTCTCAGCAACATTCTAGGAAATCTTTTCCAAGCCCTCTCCAGGTTAGTAATATCGTTCCCATAACAGAGCAACTAGAATTGGACACAGCACTCTCAAAGAGGCCTCACCAACATTGTGTATGACCTCAGCATGACGTCCCAACTCCTATACTCAAAGGTCTGAGCAATGAAGACATGTGTGCTGAACACCTTCTCAACCACCCTGTCTATATGTGATGTAAACTTCAAAGAATTATGTACCTGAACTCCTAGGTCTTTCCGTTCTACAACACTACCCAATGCCCTACTTTTAATTGTGTAAGTCCGGCCCTTGTTTGTTTAACCAAAATGTGATACCTCACATTTATCCAAATTAAACGCCATCCGCCACTCCTCAGCTCATTGACCCAACTGATCAAGTTCTCTTTGTGGAAGACAAGAAAGAGTTGTTAGGATCTAGAATGCGCTCCCTGGGAGAGTGGTGCAGGTGGACTGCGTAGCCGGTTTCAAAAGAGAGCTGGATATATCACTGGAAAGTGATAATGTTAGAGGGCTACGAAGAGAGAGCTGGAGAGTGGAACTAGGGTAACTCTTTCAGGAGCAGGTACAGATACTGTCCTGTAAAATTCTATGAACCTGTGACTCTAAAGGAATTGGGCTGTGTGACTGACATAAGACCCCGTTTATTTCAATGAAAATAATTGATTGCTCCTGATAGAGAGGGAGATTTGACAGGGCTGTGCACGGTGAAGGAGCTAATCCAGCAGCAATTTGCACAAAACCAACACAGTCATGGTCCAGCACTTGGCTGTAGGATCCGACCCTGGGAAGTGTTGCAAATGATCTGGGAGGTGAGTGATCAGTCCCAGGCCTGTGGATGCCCATCCTGAGCTCCCCGCCTCCTCGCTATGTCTCAGCAATTGCCCTTTTCACTCTCCTCCCTCCCCAGCCCCCACCTTGGAATTCCAGAAATAAACAGCCGGGGCCCAGAACAGAAAGCTGCCGAGTTAGCTATTTGAGCTGGATGTTATTTTGTTCCCTGTAATAATTACACCCGACATTGTAAATTATCAGTCAATTGGCTCACTAATCAATGATTGCATTCAAGGAACTGCCTGCAGATTGACTGAAGGCCACTGTTTTACTGCTTATTTGATAAAAAGACAGTTGGCTGCTTCAGCTGAGTTATAGGAATGAGGTTACCCCTGTGCTGACTCTGCACTTGCAGCTGACCTCTGTGCCGCTGCCTGCCTCCGAGAGTCATACAGTACGGAAGAGAACCCTGGGGTCTGCCCTGACAAATTGTAAAAAGAACAGGGCTGGGTCTCAGCTCTTTCAAATGTCACAACTCCTCTGTTCACCCCCAACAACGCCCCCTATCCCCACCTTCCCAGTAAGGTAAAACCTGCAGACCCACATTCCCATGTGGGACACTGGGCTTATCCAGTCTCCAGGATTATCCTGCAGAGTCTACGAATTGAAGTATTGCAGGACTCCAGGCTTGAATCCTCTTTCCCCCCACTTTGATACCTTGGGAAATCAAAGGTCTGTTCGTCTCAGCCTTAAATATATCCAGTGGTGGGGCATCCACAACCTCCTGGGGGAGAGAGAATTCTATAGACTGGAAAATCTTTGAGGGAAGAGGTTTCTCCATACCTCAGTCTTAAATGATCAGCCTTTCATTCTGAGACTATGACAAGGTGCGGCATTCCCTCAGTGTTCACACTATCATAGAGTCATAGAGCTGTACAGCACAGAAACAGATCCTTCAGTCCAACTTGCCCAGACCAGATATCCTAAATTAATCAAGTCCCATTTTCCAGCATTTGGCATATAGCATTCTAAACACTTTCTATTCATTTACCCATGCAGGTGCCCTTCAAATGTTGTAATTGTACCAGCCTCCACCACTTCCTCTGGCAGTTCGTTCCATATATGCACCACACCCAGCGTGAAAAAGTTTTGCAGCATCTTTCCTAAACCATGTCCTTTTAGAATCTCAAAGCCTGTCATTCTTTTCAACTCCAGAGAGCACCAGCCCACTTCACTCTGTGAATCTTTACTCTATTGTCTCCAAGCAATTTTATTGTTCCCTAAATGTCTTGACAAAAGCTACACACGATATCCCAGATGTGGTCTCACCAAGAGCCTGCACAATTGTAGCAAGGCTTCTTTCTTTCCTTGTATCCCACTGCCCTTGTAATAAGAAACAATGTGCCATTCGCCTTCCTAACTGCTTGCTATACCTTCCTGTATTCCTTGTACAAGTGCCTGCAAGGCTGTTTTGAGCATCTGTACTTGCTAGTCCCATCAATTGGCAATACTAAGTTGTCCAGGGAGGACTTAATTGGGACTGGAGGCTAATCCACTAGTTTCAACTTTCCTTTTGGTTTTGCACCCAGTCATTTATAAAAACAGTGTGGTGACTCACTGAAGAAAGAGTGAACACTGTGACATTCTCATGCACACTGAATGCACACTGACCAGGGTCCCGAGTGTCATGTCAGATAGTAGTGAGACTCGAGAGCGAACAGTGTCCATTGGCATTGAGCCAATCTAATAGGGTTGCTGGCTGGACACGGAGTGGATAATAACTGGAATGGAGTCTGTCTGGACACTGAATGGACACTGGATGGAGAGTGAGTGGACACTGACCTCACCATCACACCAAAGATGGGTCATACTAGACTTGAAATGTTAACTTTGTTTCTCCCGCCCTCGATGCTGCCAGACCTGCTGAGTTTACCCAGCATTCTTTGTGTGTTTGTTTCAGATTTCCAACAACCGCATATTTTGAAAAGCAAAAGAACTGCGGATGCTGTAAATCAGGAACAAAAACAAAGTTGCTGGAAAAGCTCAGCAGGTCTGGCAGCATCTGTGAAGGAGAAAACAGAGTTAACGTTTCAGGTCCGGTGACCCTTTCTCGGAACACATTAAAATGTAAATATAATATAATGTAAATCAGGAACTCTTTATCATGGATGTGGAATCCCTTTACACATCCATTACCCACCAGGAGGGTCTTAGGGCTTTCCGCTTCCACCTGGAGCAAAGACCTGAACCATCCTCACCCACCACCACCCTCCTCCGCTTGGCCGAGCTTGTCCTCACCCTCAACAACTTCTCTTTCAACTCCTCTCATTTTCTTCAGGTCAGAGGGTACTCGCATGATTCCCAGTTATGCCAGTCTCTTCATGAGGTATGTGGAACTTTCATCGTTCCAATCCCATTCCAGCCTCCATCCACAACTCTTTCTCCTATATACAGATGATATCATTAGTACTGCTTCCCTGTCTTGGAAATGTTCATCGATTTCACCTCCAATTTCCACCCTACCCTCACTTTCACCTGGTCTCTCTGACTCCTCCTTTCCCTTCCTTGATATCTCTGTTTCCATTTCTGGGGACAGACTGGCCACTATAGAACATAGAGCATAGAACAGAACAGCACAGTACAGGCCCTTCAGCCCACGATGTTGAGCCGAACTTTTACCCTAATCCTAGGGTCTGTCTAACCTCCACCCCTACCTTATACTATCATCCATGTGCTTATCTAATAGCCACTTAAATGCCCCTAATGAGGCTGACTCCACTACCCTCTCCGGCAATGCATTTCACGACCCTACCACTCTCTGAGTAAAGAACCCACCTCTGACTTCTCTCCTATATCAACCCCACACACATTAAAACTATGCCCTCTCGTAATATCTACCTCCACCCCAGGAAAAAGTCTCTAGCTGTACACTCTATCTATACCTCTGATCATTTTGTACACCTCTATCAAGTCACCTCTCATCCTTCGTCGTTCTAAAGAGAAAAGCCCTAGCTCTCTCAACCTTTCCTCATAAGACCGTCCCTCTATTCCAGGAAACATCCTGGTAAATCTCCTCTGCACCTTTTCCAACGCTTCCACATCTTTCCTGTAAATCTAATATCCACCGTAAACTCATTGACTCCTACAGCTACCTGGACTATACATCCCCGCAACCTGCTTCCTGTAAAGACTCCATCCCATTCTCTCAGTTCCTCTGTCTCCGTCTCAAATGTTCAGATGAGGCCAACCTCTACAAGGGATCCTCCGAAATGTCCACTTTCTTCCTCAACTGAGGATTCCCCAGCTCCAGAACCGGGTCCGACCCATCTCCTGCACTTCCGCCACCAACCCTTCTCTTCCCTCCCACAACAGCGATAGGGTTCCCCTTGTCCTTACCAACCATCCCACCAGCATCCACATCCAGAAAATCATCAGACGCTAGTTCCGCCACCTCCAGCGAAATGCCACCACTAGAAACATATTCCCCTACCCTCCCTTGTCCGCCGTCTGCAGGGACCGTTCCCTCCAGGACACCCTGGTCCACACTTCCTTCACCCCCAACACCTCCCCACAGCCCTACAACACCTTCCCCAGTAACCAGCGAAGGTGCAACACCTGCCCATTTCCCTCCTCCCTCCCCAGTATCCCAGTATCCCCAGCACAAACATACCTTCCAGGTGAAGCAATACTTCACCTGCACTTTGCAGAATCTAGTCTACTGCATTCGCTGCTCACAATGTGGTCTCCTCTGCACTGGGGAAACGAAGCGTAGACTTGGTGACTGCTTCACAGAACATCTACGTTCTGCTCGCAAAAAAGACCCTGAAATACCTATCGGCTGCCAATTTAATGCACCACCCTGCTCCCTGGCCAACATCTCTGTCTCTGGCTTGCTGCAGTGTTCCAGTGAAGCTCAATGCAAGCTGGAAGAACATGACCTCATCTTCCACTTGGGGACCCTGCAGCCCTCTGGACTCAAAATCAAGTTCAATAATTTTAGGGCCTAAACTCTCCCATGTCCGAGCCCTCTATCCCACACACCAGGCCTTGTTATCACATAGTCTACCCTTTCACACCCCCTGTAGTTAGTCACTAACAGTCCCCATTAACAACTATTCACCCTCCCAGCCTGATCGTTAGCAACTCCTTTGTCTGTCCAACTGCTCTTCTCTCTCAATAAAAACTAAAAGAACCGTGGATGCTGTAAATCAGGAACAAAAACAAAGTTGCTGGAAAAGCTCAGCAGGTCTGGCAGCATCTGCGAAGGTAAAAACAGAGTTAGCCTTTCGGGTCCGGGACCCTTCCTCAGAACTGATGCTGCCAGACCTGCTGAGCTTTTTCAGCAGCTTTGTTTTTGCTCTTCTCTCTCTTTAGGCTCTATCCTATTGTTTATTCCCTACCGCATGCCCCTTCTTATTTTCTGCATGTAAACCAACGTTTTCCCAGCTACCAGACCTGAAATGTTAACCCTGACTTTTTCTTCACAGATGCTGCCAGACCTGCTAAGCTTTTCCAGCAATTTCTGTTCTGGATCCACATATTTTGCTTTTAATTAATCACTTCTGATTCGAAACCAAATGATAACCGAATGAATAATGCTGCTGTGCTGACTGAGTGCCGTTTGCAGGGATTGGCCTCACTTACACGACTCTGGGAAGGTACCTCCTGGATATTGATTGCGCTCTTTGGGTAAACCTGCAGCAAGCTTGGCATCTGTAGATGGCCATCAGGTAGGATCGATGTGGCAAGGGCTCAATGCTCCCCATTCCTCTGTTGATTCTGTGCCCATTTGGTTGGTATGCTGCATTCCTTGTGCAAGTTACAGTCAAATCTCCTTGAACTGCTTGCACATTCCATCAGTTTGGCTTGATGATAAGGCGAGTGAACGGAAATGTGACTGGGAATTAGACTCAGAGGGGATGCAGGTTGCAATTTCCCCAATACGTTGGCACTGAAAGAATTGTTAAGATTCACAGCAACCACAGTGAAGCAGTCAGGTCTCTAGTCATGTAAAAAGAAATGGAATGCACAAAACTCATTTAATCACTTGCTGTAGTTCCAAGATTTAATCATTTGTTGAGTTTAATCTAAGGAAATGAATTCTGCAAACTGAGGTCATGTCCTGGGAACAGTTATGAGGAACATTGAGGCCTGCAGAGCAAGGAAAACACTGACTGACTCTGTTCCATTTTAGCAATTGTGGAGGGTCTCTCTTCCTGCACCTTGTCTGCTGCTGTAACTTGTATTCTGCACTCCGCTCTGCTAACCTGATGATCTGCCCGTAGAACACGCAATTCAACATTTTTCACTGTATCTTGGTACATGTGGCAACAATAAATCAATCAATAAATAAATAAAAAATTAAGAGCTCTGATTTCTTGAAAGCTTTTTTTGTATTCTGGGATAATCCCAACCACAGTACAACCCACTCTTACAAGTGACAGAGGCCTACACAAACAGCCCTCAGCCGATGACAAAAGGATCCTCGTTTTTAGCACCTGCGACACGGGTGGGTCACCATAATACAAAAGGATTCAATTAACCTTTGTTACAGCTCCTGGTATCTCCATATGTACGTTACAATCACAGGCACTCGCGTAGCCTGCTTTTCCCCAGCATGTCATGTTGCAAGGTGACTCATGACGATGGAGACATACGCAAAAGGTTTTTTCCAACAGTGATGATATTGCACTAGCTTCTAACTGTTCTGGTTTGCTCAACAAATCCATTGCCATTTCATAGATCTAGCATTTTGCATGGAACCAATTCTAGTTTTCCTTGGTACACGAACAGGATTTGGTCAGAGAAAAGCTGAAACTGTATTTTCTTAAACAGTGTGTTAGAGCAATGACTGATTTTTCATTATTTTTATTAATTTTTCTTTCATCAATTTTTTTTTAATGGAATCCCCACAGCTTGGAAACTGGCCATTTGACCCAACAAGCTCACACCGACCCACCGAAGAACATCCCACCCAGACCTATCCCTCTACCCTATGCCTGTAGCCCTGCATTTCCCATAGCTGACACACCCAACTTACTGAGCCCTGAACTCAATGGGTAATTTGGCATGGCCAACTTTGGCTTGGATCTGTGAACTGGGAATTGTGAGTTGAAGATACCTTGTGGACTTTGGGAAACAAATTGTGGTAAAAGGAAAAGAATAGACTGAACAAACAAACGTTTTTTATGAAGTCAGGTCTGGAGGCTGATTGCAGGCTGATTCTTGATTACCAACCTTGGGAGGAGCGTTCTGTTTCAAACATTTCCAGAAAAACAGAGGTATCCAAGCCTGTGAAACAACGCGTCATGAAAACCATTTGAGTAATCTGGCCAGTTTTGTTATTTTCTTTTATTTATCGTTTATCTCTATTTGTTGGTCTGTCTGTCCTTTGTGTGAATGGGGCTGAAAACAAATGTTTCAGGTTTAAAGAACAGGTATTATTGAGTTTGCATTGCTTAATTATTCCTCTCCTAAAGTTATTGTGTATTTAATAAATTGTTAAGTCTTCTGTTTATGATACAAAACCGATGTTTGGAATTCATTATTTACAACGTCTGGGATCGGTTATTCAAAAGTCTGGTTAGGAACCATTGGAGTAATAATTGGGGGTCTTTGAAGGTTTTAATTTGACTGTGTTGTGAAGACAAACGTAGAAAGTCTGATTTGTTTCCACTGTCCATATTCATGTCATAATAAGTATTTTAAATGTAGCTTGGATCTTTGGTTTTTTTAATTTGTTTTATTTGCAGCATTCACAACTCCAAACTCACACCTCAGTTTCACTTCTGACACCATGTTATAGATGTATAACACAGATGTGTCATGTGTGAGGGAACAGCGATATATTTCCAAGTCAGGATGGTGTGTGTCTCGGAGGTGAACTTGCAGAGGGTGGTGTTCCCATGCATCTGCTGCCCTTGTCCTTCTGGAAAGAAGTGGTTATGGGTTTGGAAGGAGCTGTCTAAGGTGAATTCATGAATTTTTGCAGTGCATCTTGTAGATAGTACACACAGCTGCTACTGACCGTCAGTGGTGGAGGGAGTGGATGCTTGTGGATGTGAAGCTAATCAAGTGAGGATTGCTTTGTCCTGATTGGTGTCGAGCTTCTTGAGTGTTGTTGGAGCAGCACTCACCCAGGCAGGTGGGGAGTATTCCATCACTGTCCTGACTTGTGTCGTGTAGATGGTGTGCTCTGGAAAGTAAGGAGGTGAGTTACTGTAGGTTTCCTAGCCTCTGTCCTGGCTTTGTGGTGAGCAGGTGAGGGTCTTGATTTAACATTTCAGGTAAGAATTGCACTCCTGATGATTTCAGGATTGCCTCAATTCCACAGGGAATGTCAGCCTAGATTGTTAGCTGGATGAGCTGCCGTGGGAGGTCAGGTGCAGCTTTTGGGATCAGAGGAGAGTGCTCCCAACAGATCCAGCCTGGCCATAAGGTGTTGCTGCTGTCATGATCCGAGTAAGCAAGCTGAGGAGTTATGGATGGTCTCCATCACTAGGGTGTCTGTCTTCAGATGGTTGAGAGTTTAATTTGTCATAGTGCAGCTGACATCAGTTGATCTTGACAAGTGCATGATGTGTTCTTCAGTGAAATATTGAGAATAGAAAAGTTTCCCCATTTGTCAGATGCCATTTCGCGTACTTACAAAATGCAATTCCCTGTGGCATGAATTGGGTCGTGGGAATGTTTACGTTATGCCCATCATGACTGTGCTGTGCCAGTCTAATCCCACTCCAATACATAGCACTGGAGGTTTCGGTGTTTCAAGTGAATATCAAGATGCTTTTTCAATGTGATGAGGTTTTCTGCCTGTCCCACCCTTTCAGACAGTGAGTCCCAGTTGCCACCAGCTTCTGGGTGAAAAACTTACTCCTCAACTCCCCTCAAACCCTGCTCCCCATTCATTTTAATCTCTCCCCATGCTTATTGCCCTCTCTGCTGATGGAAATCAGTCCTTCCTATCCACTCTATCCAGGCACCTCATCCTTTTACACACCTCAATCTAATTTCCCTTCAGGCTACTCTGTTCCACAGAAAACAGCCCCAGCTAATCCAATCATTCTTCAAAGCGATAACTTCCCATTTCTGACAAAATCCTCTTAAATCGTCGTGTTCTGCTTATGATTGGTTGCCAGTGTCTTTTCATGCTTTCTCCTTGTCTTCCTCATCTCCTGTTTAACTTCATCCCTGAACTTTATTCTCTAGGCCATCTGCAACATGATTGAGCTCTGAACATGAAACACCTCGACTTCCCTGTTTAGCCTTACCCTCCTTTCTTTGTTCTTTGATATCCAGGGCAGGAGTCCAGATTCGGGAGTCCCATTCTAATTCTTGGCGGATGTATTTTGTTCTGAAATTCTCTTGCCCTTGAATATCACTTAATCTTGGCCCACTAATTCTTCTGAAGAGTTAAAGTTAGAGTGGAACATTGCAGAACCTCCCATTGGAGGTAGTAGAACAGAATGCAGAATTTAGTGTTATAGCTATGGAGAAGACGCAGAGAGAGATCAATTCTAATATATGAGAAGTTCGTTCATAGTCTGATAACAGCAGGGAAGAAGCTGTTCTTGAATCTGTTGGTACATGTTTTCAAACTTTTGTATCTTCAGCCTGATGGAAGAGGGTGGAAGAGAGTATAATCAGGGTGAGAGGGGTCTTTGATTATGTTTCCCGAGACAGTGGGAAGTATAGACTGAGTCAATGGATGGAAACATGGTCTGTGTGATGGACTGGACTGTATTCATATTTCTGTCTGTAATCTCTTGTGGTCTTGGGAACAGCAGTTGCCATACCGCACTGTGTTGCATCCAGATAGAATGCTTTCCATGGTGCCTGTATAGAAATTGTTAGGAGTCATTGTGGACATGTCGAATTTCCTTTGGGTCCTGAGGTCACAGAGGCTTTGTTGTGCTTTCTTACCCATAGTGCTGATGTGGACAGTTCAGGGCAGATTATTGGCTATCTTTACTCATGGAATTTAAAGTTCTCGAGCATCTGCACCTCAGCACCATTGATACAGCATGTCTTCCACTCCACTTCCCGAAGCCAATGGTTATAAAAGTGTTATAAATGCACTTTTTTCATTGTTTCATGCAGGATTTAATTAAATTAGAAAATTCTGATATCTAATACTTACCTCTAATTCCCCATCCTAAAGGTATGAAAGGCACTGTCTCATTATCTTTTTGATTTGAAGATATTCTGGTAGAACACGCAAATGTCTTAAAGCGTTAACTTTGAGGAGCACCATAAGCACCATCTACTATGATGATGTCAGGCAAACCATGTGAGAGAAGAGCTGAGGGTCTACTAACCAGTTTCTAAGCCTGTAAGATGTGGGAGCAGATGTAGGCTGTCGTCCCATTGAGACTTCTCTGCCATTCAACGAGATCACGACTGATCAGATCATTGGCAAATCCACTTTCCTGCTTTTTCTCCAAAACCCTTAATTCCCTTACGGGTTAAAAAACCTGAATATCTCAGAATGGAGTATACTTAACGATCTAACCTCAACAACCCTAAGGCAGTAAAGGATTCCATAGATGCACTAGCCTGCAAGAGAATAAATTCCTCCTCATTTTGGTTTAAAAGCCTTCTACTTTGATGTAACATGAGGCAGCCTATCCAAACTTGAATTTGTAAACCCTGGCAGAGATGATTTGAAACTCAGCCAAACATTCACAATGCCTTTAGTGGGGAAGTATCAACAAAAAAACACTACTGAAACTGAATGATGAACTGTCAGCTTCTGTTCTAACCAGGAAGGGTCGCATTTTTGTGACTCCCACCTCGAAGGTTCTGGCATCAGCCAAAGCAAAGTGTGTTTTAACTCAGCACTAATTATAAATGGCCCCACTACATTCCAGTTTCCCCCACTATATGTGATTCACACCCTCCATCCCTTGCTGCTGGTGGTAAAAATTGGATATGTCAGAAATATCAGGGATGGGAATTCAGCATACAGGTCCGACTGGCCATTTTTAAAGTCCACAGAGTCTACCCAATTCCAGCCTGCTACCTCTGGAATCACAGATTCCTAGGAGCATAAGAACATAAGCAATAGGAGCAGGAGTAGACAATCTGGCCCATCGAGCCTGCTCCACCATTCAATAAGATCAAGGCTGAACTTTTCGTGAACTCAGGTCCACATACCCACCCGTTCACCATAAACCCTGAATTCCTTTACTGTTCAAAAATCTTACTATATTTGCCCTAAAAACGTTCAATGAGGTAGCCTCAACTGCTTCACTGGGCAGGGAATTTCATGGATTCCAGCCCTTTGGGTGAAGAAGTTTCTCCTAACTCAATCCTAAATCTGCTCGCACCGTCTGAGCATCAGAAATTGGTGTTTTCCCTCATTGTTCCATGAGATTTGCTCAGTCAATTCTTCACCCAGAAGGAAGACTTCAGGTGAGGAAGTGATAAGTTTGGACAGGAGAGAGGGAGATGTTGGTAGGGATCTCACATGGAGAAACATGCATGGAGTTATTCGTGACAGTGACTTTGACAAGACCCCAGTCCACTCTTCCAGGATCCAGCGCTGTGGAAATTTATTGTCGGGCAAATTTCCAGTTGCCCAGATAAGGGGGTAACATTGCGATGGATCTGAGGTTTGAGTCAGATGCACTATCTGTCCTGATACCAGTGACTGCGTCAGCAGCAGGAATGCACTATCTAATTCTGACTGCAACTGACAGTCAATGCTCAGCCACAAGAACAGGGCAATGGGAAAAGGTGAGCTTTACGACAGCTGGGGAAGGAGGGTCAGGGAGGGCGCAAACAGAACTGGGAAGTGTCCAGTGGTTATAAAAAGCCTAGCCAGTGGGAGTATTATAAATAGCTCTGAACTTAGAGTGAGGACCATTGAGTTGAAGCACAACGACTTCCCAACATTAAAGTATTCGAGGAACATGAGAGGAACAGTCACGTAATACCCGATATCACATATCAAATTCTGTTCAAAACACTGATACATATATAATGCTGACTCCATTTGAGGGCATCATGTTCCTCCAATAGCCAATGTTTCATATACTGACACTCTAACACCTAGTGTTTAATGTACACACACTGTCCAATATAGTGTTTAATATATACACATACTGCCTGATTATACAATGTTTTATTTTTATGGACCATGTAACATGTTGTGTTTAATATACACACACTGCCTGATGAGTAGTGCTTAATTTACACAAACTCTTCAAAATCTAGTATTTTATATGAACATGCTGTCTATAATATATACACACACACTGCCAAATATACAATGTTTAATATGCACATGCATTTAATGTTCACATACTGCCTAAAATATAATGTTTCATATATACATTTTGTCTAATATAATGTTTAACATACATGCACTAATATACACACCATTCGATATACAGTGTTTAATTTAGACACATTGTCTAAAACAGTGTTCAGAAAATAAAACATAGAACTGCACAGCACAGGAATGGGACCTTCAGCAGGAAAACAATGCCAAGTTGAACTAATGCCTTCAGCCTGCCCTTGGTCCATATCCCTCCATTCATGTGCTCACCTAAAAGCCCCATAAATGCCCCTATTGTATCTGCCTTCCACCATCCCTGGCAATGTGTTCCAGACTCCTATCACTCTCTGTAAAAAAATTTACTTCTCACATCTCCTTTGAACTTTCCTCCTCACACCTTAAATGCATGCCCCCTAGTTTTCAACTCTGGGAAAAAAAGGATTCTGACTGTCAACCGTAATGTTTAATGTACTTACGTGGCCTATTACAGGATATTTATTGTATGCACACTGTCTAATAGTGCTTGGTGTACATGCAGTGTCTGATATACACTGTCTAATATAGTGTTTGTTGTACACACACTGTCTAATTTACATTCTAACAGACCTCTCCCTTTGAATAGTGCTTCTTGATGTGGTATTCTAATTGGCTTAGTCATTGCCAGTTCCTTGATATTTCAAAATGTTTCCGATCAGCTGATAGTAAGCTTGGCATGTTAGTCCTTTCCTCTCAGACTCACTGCATGCTCAGCAGCAATACCTTTGCTGAAATGAGAAGCCGGATGTCTCTGGTTGAGAGTTGTTTTGTTGAGATAGTCTAAGACAGCACAGATGAATGGCCTTTCCCCAGCTTTGGGACTCTATATCATTACTGGTTGGTGACTGGCACTAAGTTTGCTGCATGGAAGTTAATGTAACAAGCAAGGGGAGCCTCTGACACAATGACAGTAGTGTTCAAATGGGATGTTGGACTGATGGTGTCTGTGCACCGTCCTCATGTGGAGCAGTTCTCGACCAGCTTCCTCCCAAAATGCAATTTGCACAACCCTGGATCGGGTTTTGTGCGTCTATCTATTTCATTAGCCTGGCCACCACTTCTTGACACATGCCACTAGTCTCTACTCTGTTCACAACACTTCCACATCCCATGTTCAGTTCACTTTTTCAGATTGTGTCTTCCATAAACGGCCCGAGGAAGACATTCAGTTCGAAGGCAGTTAGGGATGGCCATGTAACAAAGGCCAATCCCAGGACAGAGCAAGAAAAGAGAACTGCAGTTTCATCTGCTCAAAATTGCTCAAGCACTTCTCTGCTCTCTCTGGTGGCTCAAAATCGCTGGCAAAGTGCTTTCGAATATTTCTGCCTGTCGTGTTGCTTTATCTGTTTGCAGTCCTGTTGCTAGGAAGCCTGACAACATCCTGGGCTGAGCCGCGAGCAAACAATGGGGAATGCCAGTAATGTTCGCTAAAAGAATTTCTCAGCCGTTGGGTGGCATCATGGGAGCTCAGCACTTGGCAGCCTCTTTCTCGCTCTCTCTCTGTCTCTCTGTCTCTCTCTCTCTCTCATTGAAATGGGGACAAACACTGTGCAAAGTGGATTGACATTGCCCACAATTCTGACTTCCTGGGAGCTGCAGAAGAAAAGTCTACACGATCGAATCAAACTAAGACCGACACAGTGGTTAGCACTGCTGCCTCACAGCAGCAGGGACCCAGGTTCAATTCCACCCTCAGACAACCCTCTGTGTGGAGTTTGCACATTCTCCCTGTGCCAGGATGGGTTTCCTCTGGGTGCTCCGGTTTCCCCCCTCAGTCCAAAGATGTGCAGTTTAGATGGATTTGGGCATGCTAAAATACTTAGAGCCTCCAGGGATGTGCAGACTAGGTGGAATAGCTGTGGGAAGTGCAGGGTTACAGGGATGGGGAGGGTCTGGGTAGGATGCTCTCAGAGGGTCAGTGGGGACTTGATGGCCCAGAAGTCCTGCTTCCACACTGTAAGGATTCTACGATGCACCTGCAGATAATCGGCCTTAACAACAAATTGCAGTTATGTAGCATCTTTAACATAATAATATAAAATACAGATCACAATTTAGAAAAAGACAAATGGCTTAACACTTATACTAGACAGACACAGACACACACACACATACACGCAGACACACACACGCTCATGCACATACACTTTGCTTCCCAAGCCCTTCTGAAACTTTTCCTATCTGTTTTTATATTTTTGGATAACTTTCTCTCGTGCTCTAGTTTTCCCTCTTTATTAATCTTTTAATAATTTTTTGCTGTTTTTGACATTTTGTCCAATCTTCTGACTTGCCATTTATCTTTGAGAAAGTTACATCTTCTCCTTGAGTTTGATACTTCCTTTGATTTTTCAGTTAATCACAGATTTTATGTGTGAGTGTATGTGTGTAAGGGGGAGTGATGGTGGTGCGGGGGTTTGGGGAGGGGTGTCCCTTGGAATTTTTCTTATTTGATTCCACGCTTACTAGGATATCCCCTTAAATGTATTTCTACTATACGCTTTAATCCAAATTGCCAGTTCACTTTTGCTAGCACTGCCTTTATGCCTTCATAACTGCTGTTGTTTAAATTCAAAATGGTTTTGGACTCACACCTCTCTCCCTTAAATTGTATGTTCAACTGTATGTTAAACTTAGATTATGATCACTATTGTCCAGGGACCTTTTCATTAGGAGGCTTAGAGTCATATAGGCCCTTTGGGCTTAAATGTTGTGAGAATACCTGCATCCACTATCCTCTCAGGCATCCTTTCCATGATTTTTACCACCCTCTGGATGAAAACGTTCTTTCTCAGATCTCCTCTAAACAATTTACACCTGATCTTAAACTTATTCCCTCTGGTCTTAGACACGTCTGTCTTTGCCTGTCACAACTTTGTAAATCTCAGTCAGATTCTCCCTCAGTCTCCTCAGCTCTAGGGAAATCAAACCCAGCCAGCCAATCCATAATCTCCTCATAACTGAGACATTTCATCCCAGGCAACATCCTGGTGAAAAAAGAATAAAACTAAGATGCTGGAAATCAGAAACAAAAGCAGGAATTGCTGGGTAAACTCAGCAGGTCTGGCAGTGTCTGTGGAAGGAAAATAGAGTCAACATTTTGGGTCCAGTAGCTTGGAAAAGGGGGGATTAATGCTGGAGATGGGGTGTGAGGAAGTGGGGAAGAATAAGTGATAGGTGGAGATAAACCCTGTTAGTAGCTGACAATGGGTTGTCCATGTGATAACAAAGTGTGTGGGGGTTGGGATAAGGACATGGGAGAAGATGCTCAGGTCCCAAAATTGTTGAACTTGATATTGAGCCCCGAAGGCTACAGGGTCCCCAAACAGAAAATGAGACCCTGCTCTTCCAGCTTGCACTGAGCTTTGCTGGAACACTTACAGCAACCATGAAACAGAGATAGAGACAAAAAAATACTGCAGATGCTGGAATCCAGGGTAGAAAAACAACAGGCTGGAAGAACACAGCAGGCCAGGCAGCATCTGGACGACTGGAGAAATCAGTGTTTCGGGTATTACTCTTCTTCAGGCCAAGGAACACGGTGGTGTGTTGAAGTGGCAGGTCTAACCCATCCCCATTCATGACTGCCCTCCTCTGCCTGGCTGAGTTCGTCCTCGCTTTGAACAACTTCTCTGATAACTCCTCTCACATTCGTCAGGTCAGAGGGGTGGTCATGGGTAGCTGCATGGGCCCCAGTTATGCCTGCCCCTTCGTGGGGTACATGGAACTATTCTATGTTCCAGTCCTACTCCGGCCCCCATCCACAACTCTTTCTCCGGTACATTGATGATATAATTGGTGCCGCTTCCCACTCTCACCCGAAATTGGAAAAGTTTATGAATTCCGTTTCCAACTTCATCCCCCTCTTGCTTTCTTCTAGTTCATCTCTGACTTCTCCCTTCCTCGACATCTCTGTTTCCGTTTCTGGGGATAGGTGGCCACCAATATCCATTACAAACCACCGACTCCCACAGTCCCCTGGACTATACATCCTCACACCCTGCCTCCTGTAAAAGATCCGTCCCATTGTCCCAGGTTCTCTGCGTCCATCGCATCTGTACCAATGATGCCAACATTGACAAGGGGGACCCCCTTGCTGTTTGCTGTGAACATTGATGATCTAGGCATGAATGTAGGAGATATGATCAGTAAGATCACAGGTAACACAATCATTGGTGTGTGGTAAATAGTGAAGAGGAAAGCCTTAGACTACAGGGTGATATAGACTGGCAGCTCAGATGGGCTGAGCAGTGGTAAATGGACTTTAATCCTGAAAAGTGTGAAGTGATACATTCTGGAAGGACTAATAAGACAAGGGAGTACACGATGAATGGTGGGAGCCTAGAAAATACAGAGGGCCAGAGGGAACTTGGTGAGCATGTCCATAGATCTGTATTGGCAGTAGGACAGGTAGATAAGGTGGTTAAAAAGGCAGATGGGATAGTTGCCTTTATGAGGCAAGGCATTGAATACAAGAGCAGAGAGGGTATGATGGAGCTGTCTGTAATGTTAGTGAGGTCACAGCTGCAGCACTGTGTGCAGTTCTGGTCACCGCACTATAGGACGGATGTGATTGCACTGGAGACGGTGCAGAGGAGATTTACCTGAATATTGTCTGGGCTGGAGTGATTTAGCTATGGAGAGAGACCAAATAGTCTAGGGTTGTTTTCCTTCGAGCACAGAAAGCTGATGGGGGATGTAATTAAGGGGTATAAAGTTATGAGAGACCTGGCCAGGGCCGAGAGGCAGAAACTTTCCTGCTTGGTACAGGGGTCAATAACCAGGCATATAGATTTAAGATGAGGGGAAGAGTTTTGGAGGAGATTTGAGGAACAATGTTTTCACCCAGAAGGTGGGGCAGGGGTATTTGGAAGTCACTGCCTGAAAAAGTGGTAAAGGCAGGAACGCTCACAATTCCTAAGAAGTATCTAGATGAACACTTGAACTGTCATGACACACACGGCTAGAGGACAAGTGCTGGGAAAGGCGTTTAGAGTAGATGCATGTTTGATGACTTGGTGCAGACACAATGGGCCAAAGAGCGTCTTTCCATGCTGTTTAAAAAAAAACTCTATAGTAATCTAATACACCTCATAATTCGACTACATCACAGAATCCCTACAGTGTAGAGACAGGCCCTTCAGCCCAACAAGTCCACACTGACCCTCAGAGCATCCCATCCAGACCCATCTCCTGAAACCCACCTCATCTACACATCCCTGAACACTATAGGCAATTTAGCATGGCCAATCCACCCAGCCTGCCCATCTTTGGACTGTGGGAGGAAACCAACACAGACACGGGGAGAATGAGCAAACTCCACACAGACAGTCACCTGAGGGTGGAATCGAGCCTGGGTCCCTGGTGATGTGAGGCAGCAGTGCTAACTACTGAGCCACCATGCTGCCTATCTCCCCCAGGCACTTTGAAACTGGGCCATTTACTTTGAATGGGAATTGGAGGAATTAAGTTAGAAGGGATACTTGGTGCAGATCTGGCCTTTGTATGAGGGAACTGTAAGAGCATGGAGTCAGAAGGTGTTATGCTTGGAAGCTCCACTGTATCCTTGCAATGGATTGGCTCCGGACCAACCCAAGTCATTTGCTCTTTGACCACTGGCCATCTCTTGTTTATCAGTTGAACCCTGTTTAGATTTTTATTCATTTCATTTCAAGGTGTCCCAGCAATGCCAGACTTTCAATGAAAGACTCTCCCGCACACATTGGTCGTGTAGGATACCATCTTAGATTTAATTTTCATTTGCCTTGCTCCTAGGGGACCAGCAACTTTGCTTGTTAACAGGGCTCGAGAGGCACCATGAATCTATGGCCCAATTCCCACCCCATTCCCTGGTGGCTCCTCAAACGCATGGAAAGGATCAGATTTTTTTTCGTTAATTACAAACAGAAGGTGGGGGACGGAAAGACATTGTCTAGCAAACAGACCTTAGAGTAGCTAAGTATTCCGAACCCTTCTACTGTGAGATTAGTGCAGTCGTGGCTTTGCACCTTGGCTCAGATTATCCTTGGCCTCGTTTCAAAAGTTTGTACAATGTTCTGTTTTGACAGAAACCTGAAGCAAACTCCAGCTGCTTCTCAACAAGTTGCATTCCTTCCCGAAAGCTAACAGTGGAGAACTAAAAGGAGCCTCTTTCTAAGAAATAGGAGCAGGATTTGGCAAGTCGACCCCTCAAGCACTTCTTACTCAGAGTTCTTCAATTCCGCAAATAGGGAGGAATTTCTCCGCATTTAATTTTGTGGAAGATTGAACAGCTGATGCACCAGCTGGAACTGCTGTGAACTCAAACTCATGTAGCGGATTTTGGATACAGTGAAGCTTCCACCTTTCATTTTATAGTTTGTCTCTTTCTTCGACCATAATTGAGGCAAATGTGGCTCTCAGTGAAGACCTGTTTACAATAGCTATGCTGTCATGAAGTAACGCTAGGGAGAGATCCATAGAACTAAAGATATTATTTTTGTGCTGATGGAGGCCATTCTTCCCATTGTGTCTGTACTAGTTCTATCATCTAGACCGGCTCTGCTATTTAATGCCAATCTCCTGCCTTTTCCCCTGTCCCTGCACACAGTTTCTAAACAAATTACCATTAATGCCCTTCTTGAATACCTCAATTAAACCTGCCTCCACCACATTTCCAGGCAGTGCATTCCAAATCCTAACTACTCACTGTGCGAAAATGTTCTTTCTCACATCGGTATACTTCATTTGCACATCACTTTAAACCTACACTTCCTCATTCCTTTACAAGCAGGAACAGTTTCTCTCAATCTACTCTATCCAGACTGCTCACGATTTTAAAAGCCCTTACAAATGTCCTCTCAGCCTTCTGCTCTTCAGGAAGACCAGTCCCAACTTCTTTAATCCAGCCTCATCATTGAAGTTTCTCATCCTTGGAACCATTCTTGCAAATCACTTCTGCACTCACTCCAATACATTCACATCTTTCCCATGATATGGTACCCACATGTGTACATAATACTCTAGCTGAGGTTTAACAAGTGACTTGTACAAATCCATCATTAGCTCCTTCTTCTCAGACTCTATGTCCCTGCTAATAAAGCCACAAACACTGCATGCTTTATTGACTGCTCTTTCCACCTGTTCTGCCAATCTTCAATGATCTATGCACGTATAAACCCAAGTCCCCCTTAGAATTGTACCCCACCATCTTTGCCGATGATACGAAGTTGGGTGGACTGACAGGTAGTACGGAGGAGATGGGGAGGCTGCAGAATGATTTAGACAGTTTAGGAGAGTGGTCCAGGAAATGGCTGCTGAAATTCAACGTGAGCAAATGTGAGGTCTTGCACCTTGGAAAAAAGAATATAGGCATGGACTATTTTCTGAACGGTGAGAAAATTCATAAAGCCGAAGTACAAAGGGATCTGGGAGTGCTAGTACAGGATTCTCTAAAGGTTAACTTGCAGGTTGAGTCTGTGATTAAGAAAGCGAATTGAATATTGTCATTTATCTCAAGAGGGTTGGAATATAAAAGCAGTGATGTGCTTCTGAGACTTTATAAAGCTCTAGTTAGGCCCCATTTAGAATACTGTGTCCAATTTTGGGCCCCACACCTCAGGAAGGACATACTGGCACTGGAGCGTGTCCAGCGGAGATTGACACGGATGATCCCTGGAATGGTAGGCCTAACATACGATGAACGGCTGAGGATCCTGGGATTGTATTCATTAGAGTTTAGAAGGTTGAGGGGAGATCTAATAGAAACTTACAAGATAATGTATGGCTTAGAAAGGGTGGATGCTGGGAAGTTGGTTCCATTAGGTGGGGATACTAGTACCCATGGACACAGCCTTAGAATTAGTGGGGGTCAATTTAGAACGGAAATGAGGAGATATTTCTTCAGCCAGAGAGTGGTGGGCCTGTGGAATTCATTGCCACAGAGCGCAGTGGAGGCCGGGACGTTAAATGTCTTCAAGGCAGAGATTGATAAATTCTTGATCTCGCAAGGAATCAAGGGCTATGGGGAGAGTGCGGGTAAGTGGAGTTGAGATGCCCATCAGCCATGATTAAATGGCGGAGTGGACTCGATGGGCCGAATGGCCTTACTTCCACTCCTATGTCTTATGGTCTTATCTTTCAATGTTCTTCAGACCAAAGTGCATCACCTCACACTTCTCTGCATTGAACCTCATCTGCCCTCTATCTGCCCACTCCACCAAATTGTCAGTGTCCTTTGACATTGTTGCATTTGAACCCTTAAAGTGATCAAGAAATGGCAGAGAAATTTTGGCAATTAAAATCAAGACGCTTGCAAACAACACCAAACTCAATCCAAGATGTGATCAGCTAGGCCCATAATTCTTAACGTTGTGCCTAAGTGAGCGACCGCAATTCCTCAAAGGTGTGAGAATGTTGACGTGCCACAGACCATTCTATCAAACTGAGACAGGCCGATAACAATAATTGTGATCAACATCCTTCTGTAGGATACATGGAGAGAGAGCAAGCTAATGTTTCTCGATGACTCTTCATCAGGGCTGAAGTGAAATGTGGAGGGGACAACATTTATGCTATAGTTTGGGGGTGGGTGGGTTGTGCAGGTGGTGGGTGTAGGGTGTTGGTGTAAAAATATGTTGATAACTCAGATTAAGTGATGGGAATGTGGGAATGGCAGAACAATAGCATGTCTAACTACCAGACTGGAAAGGACAGACAGTCCCACTGGGATGGGGGAAGGGGAGAGAGAACATGATAACGGAGAATGTAACAAGTAAAGCAAAAAGAAAGGGAAGAAATGGTTCGCAATTTGAAGGTGTTCTCGGCCTCAGACAGGGGAAGGTCAGGAGCTATGGTAAAAACACAGCAAGGGCTGGAGTTGAGGGGAATAGCCTCGGGGACGGAAAGTGGTGGCATCTGAGGGCTGGGAAGGGGTGAGTGCTAAGGGACGGTCAGCAGGATGGATGTTGGAGTCCATAAGTTGCAGCAGCTTGTGTACTTTGACGTCTGAAAGAAAGAGAAAATGTCTTTTGTTGAGGCGATGGATGAAGTGAAACTGGTGACTGGTACAGCTTTGAGAGAGGGTGAATCGATGCTGCTGCAGGGTGGGGTCAAGTGTGTACACATGCCAGCACATCATGTTAGAGGAAGAGAAAAACACTAGAGTGACATTATGTTTGGGGCTGAAGCACATCTTGATATCAAGCCAAAAACAATCCACTCTTCAGTGCAAGCATGGGGCTGGATGAACACAGCAGGTCAAGCAGCATCATAGGAGCAGGAAAACTTGACGTTTCGGGCCTAGACATTTCACCTGCTCCTATGATGCTGCTTGACCTGCTGTGTTCATCCAACCCCATGCTTGCTATCTCAGATTCTCTGGCATCTGCAGTACCTTTTATCTCTGATACACTCTTCAGTGCAGGTGACTGCTTCCAGGCTCAAATATATGAGCTGAAGTGATGCCTCTCCCTCTCAGTCGCCCTCTGCTGGACCAATCATGGATGATCATGGATTGCAGCATCTGGTGGGAACAGCTGTCCCTGGAACGTTGTACATCCTGGAGATACTGTAATCCTGGGCGGACTCGAAACACAAAGGATGAAACTTGAGTTGAAATCCATGCGGGGTAAACCTGAGTCATTGGCAGTCACTGAGGAAAGAAACATGGCTGTGGAAGTGAGTTTTGGCAAATACCTTGTCAGTGAAATGGAGAGTAACGAAGACGTACACGGTGAAAGAGGCAACCGGAATTCCTGTCGGAGGGAAGAGTAAAACTTCTTCAGGGGTAGGCATTTCTCGAAGAGATGTGTCAGCCAATTAAACAAAATGTAGGATCAAATTACTGCAGATGCTGGAATGTGTACGGAAAACAACAAATGCTGGAGATTACAGCGGGTCAGGCGGCATCCATGGGGAGAGACAGAGAGCAAGCTAATGTCACCACCAAACACATCTTCCCCTCACTCTCCCTGTCTGCATTTCAGGGGGATCATTCCCTCTGGGACACCTTAGTTCATTCCACAACCACCAACACCAATCCCACTTCCCACGGCACCTTCCTATGTAACCGCAGAAGGTGCAACACCTGCCCGTTCGCCCCCTCCCTGCTCACCATCCAAGGGCCTAAACAGTCTTTCCAGGTGAAGCAGCATTTCACCCGTACCTCCTCCAATCTCATGTGTTGTACTCACTGCACCCACTGTGGCCTACTCTACATTGGAGAAACCCAACACAGACTGGCAGAACACCTCTGGTCTATGTGCACAAGCATGACCCTGACCTTCCCATAGCGGGTCATTTTAACACCTGCTCACATGCCCACATGTCTGTCCTTGACATGATGCAGTGTTCCAGTGAATCACAGCACAAACTTTGTTTTTCCTTTATTCATTCAGGGGATGAAGGTGTCGCTGGTTGGGCCAAGCATTTATTACCCTCCCCTAAATACCCAAGGGGCAGTTAAGAGGCAGCTACATTGCTGTGGGTCTGGAGTCACATGGAGCCAGACCAGGTTAGGATGGAAGTTTCCTTCCCTGAAGGACATTAGTGAACCAAATAGGTTTTTGAATTCAAATTCATATGGCGGGATTTGAACATTGTCTGGGTCTCTGGATTAACAGTCCAGCGATAATATCTCTAGGCCATCACCTCCCCAGTAACTGGAGGAACAACATGTCATCTTCAGGCTAGGATCTTTGCAGCCTTCCGGTCTTAATATTGAGTTCAATGCCTTCAAATTGTGAACCATTTCTTCCCTTTGTTTTAACTTGTTACATCCTGTTATTGTGTCTCCTCTCCCCTTCCCCCATCCCAGTGGAACTGTCTGCCCTTTCCAGTCTGGCAGGAGACACACCATTGTTCTGCCATTCTCACATTCCGATCATTTAATCTGAGCTATCAACATCTTTTTACACCAACACCCTACACCCACACCCCGCCCAACCCACCCCCCAAACTATAGCATAAATGTTGGCCCCTCCACATTTCACTTCAGTTGTGACGAAGAGTCAGCTGGATTTGAAACGTTAGCTTGCTCTCTCGCTATGGATGCCGCCTGACCTGCTGTGATCTCCAGCATGTGTTGTTTTCGGTACGCATCTCAGCATCTGCAGTAATGTGATCCTTCTGTAGCAACCTCTTCCCTTTGCTATCTCGCTCACACCCTTAGAACCCATCAACATTATCTATGTTAGCCTCCTCCCAATTGCAATTTGAGACTGAGAGAAAGAGGAATTTCTTTTCTCAGAGATGTGTGAGCCTTTGGAACTCCTTGTCACACGGAGCTATGAGGACAGAGTCCTTGTGTATATTTAAGGCTGATGTTGATAGCTTCTCGATCTGTCGGT
Organism: Ginglymostoma cirratum; assembly: GCA_024137785.1. NCBI lineage: Eukaryota > Metazoa > Chordata > Chondrichthyes > Orectolobiformes > Ginglymostomatidae > Ginglymostoma > Ginglymostoma cirratum. The sequence continues at coordinate 1,185,752 of JAHRHZ010000124.1, read as the reverse complement.
GAATCACGGGTTACTGGGAAAGGGCAGGAAAATAGACATGAGGAGTGTGAGATCAACCATGATCCTCTTGAATGGTGGAGCAAGCTCAAGTGGCTGAATGTCCCACTCTTGATCCTATTTCTTATAGTCACAGTATGGTATCAATGTCTGGGTAAGGAGGTTGAAAGTCATTGCTTAGGCCTAAGCTGGAAAATCCTGGGCATCCATCTTTAGAACAGCTTTTTTAGTGGGCATTTCAAAATTCTTTTATAAGATCTAGATGTAGTAGGGAAGGCCAGCATTTATTGCCTGTCCTCAATTGCCCCCTTGAGAAGGTGGTGGTGAGCTGCCTTCTTGAAACGCTGCAGTCCATGTGCTATAGGTTAACCCATGATGCCATTAGGGAGAGAATTCCAGGATTTTGACCCAGTGACAGAGAAGGAACGGCGATATATTTCTAAGTCAGGATGGTGAGTGGCTTGGAGGGGATCTTGTAGGGGGTGATGTTCCCATGTTTCTGCTGCCCTCGTCCTTCTAGATGGAAGTGGTCGTGGGTTTGAAAGGTGCTGTCTGAGGATCTTTGGTGAATTTCTGCAGTGCATCTTGTAGATAGTACACACTGCTGCCACTGAGCGTCAATGATGGAACGAGTGGATCATTGTGGCTGGAGTTCTGATCAAGTGGGCTGCTTTGTCCTGGATGGCGTCAAGCTTCTTGAGTATTGTTGGGGCTGCATTCATCCAGGAGTAATCCATCACACTCCTGACTTGTGCCTTGTAGATGGTGGAACGGATTTGGGGAATCACAAAGCGAATTATTCACTGCAGGATTCCCAGCCTCTGACTTGCTCTTGTAGCCCTTGCGTTTACGTGGTGATTTCAGCTAAGATTCTGGTCAATGATAACCTCCAGGATATTGATAGTGGGGATTCAGTGATGGTAACACTGTCGGACATCAAGTGGTGGTTGGGTTTTCTCTTACTGGAGATGGCCATTGACTGACATATGTTTGGCACAAATTTGGATTGGAGGGTTTGAGTTATAGGGATATCTGAATAGGCTAGGTCTTTTCTCCATTCAGCATTAGAGTCTGGGGGGTGAGGGTATAGAAGTTTATAAAATGAGGAACATAGATAGGGTGAATAGCCAAAGTCTTTTTCCCAACATAGGGGAGTCCAAAACTCGCGGGCATAGGTTTAACATATGAGGGGAAAGATTTAAAAAGGACCCAGGAGGTAACTTTTTCACACAGAGGGTGGTGTGTGTATGGAATGAGCTGCCAGAGGAAGTAGTCGAGGCTGGTACAATTTAAAAGGCATCTGGATGGGTATGTGAAGTAGAAGAGTTTAGCAGGAATAAAAACAGAAGTTGCTAGAAAAGCTCAGCAGGTCTGGCAGCATCTGTGAAGGAAAAATCAGAGTTAATGTGTTGGGTCCAGTGACCCTTCCTCAGGACAGAGGGTTTAGCAGGATATGGGCCAAATGCTGGCAATGGAACTAGATCAGTTTAGGATGTCTGGTTGGTGTGGACGAGTTGCACCGAAAGATTTTTTTTCCGTGCTATATAGCTGTACGACTCTAAACGTTACTTGTGAGGTATGTTGACTAGAACAGAACCAGACTTCAGTTATGTTGAGAGCCTGGAGGAGGTGGGAATGTTCTACTGACAGCGAGGAGCTTAGAGAGTCTCCTGGATGGCAGGACCAAATGGCCTCCTCCCTGAGCAGCATAGTTGTGAAGTTGTGTATAACATGACCTAGTGAGTGGCTGAATTCACCCTGGTCCCAGGCTGGTTCTGACAGACAGGGAACCCACTCCCCCGAGCAATGTCTGTCTTAGAAAGGTCCTGAGTTACTATTCCTCACCTCCGCTCACCATCACACCATCACCACCCCCAACACACATACACACGCACATGCATGCACGCACGCACACACAAACACACACACACATATGCACACATACACACACACAAATGCACAACGCACACACATGCACACACACATATGCACACACACATACACAAACACACACACACATATGCACACACTCACACGCTCACACACACAAATGTACAATGCATACACATGCACACACACACATATGCACACACACATACATATGCGCACACACATACATATGCACACACACATACACACACACATGGGAATGGGAGCTGGAATGATGCCACTCTTCGGGTGAGAGGTGCTAGGTGGCTGGCGTAGGGGAAGGTGACTGAACATAAGACTCTCATACACCTATGCCCCAAGCTGGAGACCTGTTACCTGTCCAATCCAAAGTTGCAGGCTCTCAAAGCTGGAGAAGAGCACCCAGATGCAGTGGTGGGTAGGCAACCCCCAGGTGAACGCATCACCCTCTTCTCAAAAAACCATGGATGAATGGACGGAAGAAGCAGCCCGGCCTCCGAGGAGACAGGGGAGTTGGGAAAGACCCTTTAGTCGGGAGTCACTTTGACCACCAATAAACCCAACCCCATCCAGGCAGATGGAGAGGGAAAATTTTGCCTGGCCACCTCAAAGGGCTGGACTGCCCTTTTGTGCTCAACCCACCCCCCCATAGGAAGCAAGCATCTCTCTCCCTGCTGCCTCCAATCACCTCCATTCAGGGATGGGTGAGGTCTAAAAATGCAGGACCATCCACAAAATGTGGGGAATGGAATACTCCGAAAGGAGATGTGGTGGAGGGCAGGTTCAAGGTAGGCATTCAAGAGGGACATTGGATGGTTATTTGCATAGTGACGGGATGTAAAGTCATGGAAGAGGAGATTGGCCCTGGATAAAGATGGGCCAAAAGACTCCTTCTGCACTGTAGCAATTCTGGGATATTTCACAGAGGAGCCATTGCTTGAAGACAGCCAGGTTCCCGTGCACAAGAGGTGTTCCAGGCAGGAGGGCCTGAACTGGGAGTCTCAGTGTTGTGTACAGTGCCAGGAGATTGTGGGAGGAGGGGTAAGGATATTTATTGCATATTAGTGAGATGATAATGTGCCAGAAGCACCCTTCCACCTACAGCATGCAGACTTAAATTGCAATTCAGCACAAAGGCATTGCAAGGAACTGGCAAGACCTGCGAACTAGATTAAAACAATCATTCATTGATTATGCTGTCTATTCTGGTAATCTACTCAATGATCCTTAACCCTGCAATCACAAGTCAAAGTCAACATAACCTTGAGAAAGGTTAATGCGTGTTTATGCAATGTTTTGTAAACTGCTCTCTGTGGGCAGCGGGGGCCTTTACTGAAGGGTCTGCTGTGACCATCCGTCAATACTGCCCCCACCCATGGCGGACACACCACCCGCCCACTCTCCCCAGTCTTAGGTTCAGAAAGGATCAGGCAACTTGAAGAAGGAATAAATCGAAGAATTCTGGACGCTAGAAATCTGACAGGAACACGGAGAACGCTGGGGGAGTTGGCTGGATCCGTGGGCAGAGAAACAAGAGTTAACGTTTCAGATCCAGGCTGTCTCAGCTTCAGAAGGAAGGAAAGATTCCTCTCACACCACCTTTCACAGCCCCACAATGCCTCAAAGCCAATCATAGTACCTTTCACAGGAGGATGATGGTCAACCAAGGTCAATTATCTTGGGCAGGGCAGGATTACGATGTTCCCTGTCCAGGCCCTGCACCCAACCCTGTCACTGTCCAACACCACCACCAACCACCCCCTCCCCCACAGCACCTCTAACAACCTGATCTGAGCACAGTGACCCCGTGACTTCCTGAGCACAGTGACCTCTAACCTCCCAAGCACAGTGACCTCTAGAGCGCAGTGACCCCTAACCTCATGAGCACAGTGACACAGTTATCTCCTGAGCACTGTGACCCTGTGACCTCCTGAGTGCATTGACCCTTAGCCTCAAAAGCACTGTGACGCCATGACCTCTAGAGCACAGTGACCCCTAACTTCACTAGCACAGTGACCCCATGACCTCTAGAGCACAGTGACCCCTAACCTCACAACATAGGGACCCCATGACCTCCGAGAACAGTGAACCCTGACCTCACAAGTGTAGCGACCTCTGTCATCCTGAACACAGTGATTCCTGACCTTCCACGTGACCTCTAGACCCCAAGCGTGATTAGTGAACCCTGATGTACCATCTAACGTTTTGGGCTTCAATCTAGGACATCCCTGCAGGAGATCCTCAGGGTAGTGTCCTAGGCCCAAATATCTTCAGCTCCTTTATCAGTGACCTTTCCTCCATCATGAAGTCAGAATTGAGCATACTTGCTAATGACCTCATAAAGTTCAGTACCATTCACGACTCCTCAGAAAAGACACGTTCCATGTTCAAATGCAACGGGATCTGGACAGTATCCGGGCTTGGGCTGATAAGCAGCATTTGTGCCAAACAGTAACCAAGTCCAACAAGACAGAAACTGACCATTGCCCCTGATATTCACTGGCATTACCATCGCTGAATGCCCCAGCTATTAGGCTGTGATATAACCTTTCCTTACTCAAAGCACATGGTTACTTAGCAGCTTTGGTGTAAGATGTGCAATAACAGTAAACTAAGTAGCATTTATAAAAGTACATTGTCGGAAATAAAATGTAATTTGATAACGAGCTCTGTCAGAGTATTCGCTGGAATTGGTTGTAAATATTCAGTGACAGTGGAATGTTGTATTGGTTTGAAATGGGAATAGGTGTTTTTGCTCCCCAGTCCCTGGAAAGATGGCTTTTACATATTGCAGTCCGGAGTGACGTTCAGAGGGACACGGAGACGGAGAGCTTTTCTCCAAGGTGAGGAATCAATGGGAATAAGGAGCAAGCAGCACTATATTTGTGTACACGTGACTGGGCTGCTCTGTGATTTTGCTCTCTGGTGCTGTCTTCTTGGGAACAATATTGACATTGCTGCTCCTTCCGTTTCGCTCCCTGTGTGACAATCAAGACTCCTCTCACAATCTCTTATGCTGCCTCAGCTGTCACTGTCTGGGTTTCACCTTACTGCTGCGTCAGCCCTTCCCTTTCCGACTTTGGGAACCTTGGGCTTTGACCTTGTGTTATCATTCTGCACGCACTGTTCAAAATAAGCTGACTCAAAGGTGTGGAAAACTCCAAGTAGTTTATTTTTTAATTAATTCATTCACAGGATGAGGGTTCATTGGTTGTGGTCAGCATTTATTTCCCACCTCCTACTGTTAAGAGTCAACCAAATTGCTGTGGGTCTTGGTGTCATGTATAGGCCAGAAGGGCAGATTTCCTTTCCTCAAGGACATTAGTGAACCAGATAGATATTTCCCCCTGACAATTGGCAATGGGTTGACACATCAGCAGTCTCATAATTCCATATTTGTTTTTAATTGAATTCACAAGCCATTAGCTGCCGTGGTGGGATTCGAGCTGTGATCCCCAGAGCATTACCTGGGTCTTGAGCGAGAATACCACTAGGCCATTGCCTCCCCCTGGTGACTAGCACTGCCAGACAGCACCTCTGCCTCCTTCCTGTCTGCCCTTGCAGCAAGGGACTTGCAATTAGTGCAAGGAACATTGGCCAGATCTGGGATAAAGCTGTGCCCCTTTGGAGGCTTTTGTGAAGAAACTGCTGTGGGAGCAGGAGACTGGAAATTCAGAACTAAATAATTAACTTCTGCTTTTTCACAGATGACAGATGTGGGTGAAAGGGCACAGCTACGAGCAGAAAACTGCAAACTCAATCATTCGATGGTGAAGGGTGAGTCATAGAGTCATACAACATAGAAACAAACCCTTCAGCCCAACCAGCCTGTGCTGACCAAGTTTCCGAAACCAAGCTATTCCCACATGCCTGCACTTGGCCCATATACCTCCAAACCCTTCCTATTCATGTATTTTGCTATAACACATGTTTCTTCAACGCAAATTGGCTGTAATGCGATTGAAGAATTTAGACTGCAATTTGTGGAAAGCGAACTTTCCTTATCTGTATTGGCTGCAATGCAATTCCGGCCCCATTAATTTAAATGGCGTGGCTATTGCGCTTTTTTTTATAATGCAAGATCACATGAGAACGGAACTATTGCCTTATATCAGAGCTGACTGTACGTATCCAAATGTCTTTTGAATATTGCAACTCTACCTGCATCTACCACTTCCTCTGGCAGTTCATTCCACACAAAAAAACTACCCTCCGTGTGAAATGTTGTCTCTCAGGACACTTTTAAATCTTTCTCCCTTAAAAATATGGCCTGTAGTATTAAACTCCCATCCTGTAGGGAGAAAAAAATTCTTTGCTCTTCACCTTATCCCCTCATGATTTTGTACAACTCTGTAAGGTCACCCCTCAACCTCCTACACTCCAGTGACAGAAGTCTCAGCCTATCCAGCCTCTCATTATAACTCAAACCCTCCATTCCTGGCGACTTCCTGGTAGATCTTTTCTGAATCCTCTCCAGTTTGAAAACATCCTTCCTATAGCAGGTGACCAGAACTGTACGCAGTACTCTGGAAGAGGCCTCACTAATGTCCTGTCCAACCTCAACATGATGTCCTAACTCCTATATTCAATGCTCTCAGCATTGAAGACAAACGTGTTAAACACCTTCTTAATCAGTCTGATCTACCTGTAACGCAACTTTCAAACAGCTATGTACCTGAACCCCCAGTCTCTCTGTTTGGCAGCACTACCTAATCCTTATCGATAGAAGTACATTGTGCAGAATTTCACTTCAGATGTCTGAACATTACCGAAGAAATGTCTTCACTCCTGTGGTCTGGCCGTTTTGATTGGTAAGATTTCTTCATGACTGGAGTCTGTAGATTGCAGTATGAATTAATCGACTATACTTTTGAAGGGAAATGGGGAGGATCACGATTTATGAGAATTGGACCCAGGGACTGGCAATTTGTCTAGATACTTTTGCTACTTACAGGGAAACTTGGCAATCACACAGACTGCTCTGACCCCTCTTGGAAGGCTGGCATTGGAGCTCCATTCCCACCTTTTTTTGCTGCTTTTTCTTGTTTTAAACCTCCTTTTCCTTCTCGCATGAGACCATCCACTTCCGGAGTTTGCTTTCCTTGGAACTGATCGCTCTTCGGAGGGTTGGTACAGACCTGTTGGACCAAATGGTCTCTTTCCCTATTGTAGGGATTCTACGAATCTAAGATTCCTTGTCTGTGGTGGGAGGCTGAGGCTTGAGGATAGCATAGAAGGTATTTGGTACGCTTGCCTTTATTGGTCAGTGCATTGAGTGTAGGAGTTGGGAGGTCACGCTGCGACTGTGCAGGACATTGGTTAGGCCACTTTTGGAATACTGTATGCAATTCTGGTCTCCCTGCTACAGGAAGGATATTGTGAAACTTGAAATAGTGCAGTAAAGATTTACGTGAATGTTGCCAGGGTCAGAGGGTTTAAGGTTATAGGGAAAGGCTGGGGCTATTTTCCCTGGAGCGTTGGAGGTTGAGGGGTGACCTTATAGAATTTTGTAAAATCAGGAGGCGTATGGATAAGGTGAATAGCCAAGATCTTTTCCCCACGGTAGGGGAGTGCAAAACTAGAAGGCGTTGGTTTAAGGTGAGAGGGAAAGATTTAAAAGGACCTAAGGGGCAACCTTTTCACTCAGAGGGTGGTGCGTGTATGCAATAAGGTGCCATAGGAAGTGGTGGAGACTGGTACAATTACAACATTTAAAAGGCATCTGGATGGGTATATGAATAGGAAGGGTTTAGAGGGATATGGGCCAAATGCTGGCAAATGGGACTGGTTTAATTTAGGATATCTGGTCGGCATGGACTGAAGGGTCAATTTCTGTGCTGTACATCTCTATGACTCTATGACTCTGACCTGCAGCTCTCCCAATCTGTCCGTCTCCCAGCATTATGTAAGGGTTCACAGGCGGGAACAACCTCTTTGGATAACCTGTCTGTGGCTGTCAAAGCACAGAGGTGGGATTCCAACCAGGAGCAGGGACATTACGCTCTGCTGCACAAGAACTCCTGCTTCGGGGTGTGGTGGGGGGGTCATCAAGAGTTTACATGGGGAATATGTGTCGCAGCTTGTTATCATTATCATTCTGAACAGTTCCAAAAGCAATCAGACTGGATATATCGGATGCTTCTGCTGAAATTCACAGAGAGCGATCAGAGACAAGAGCCTAGCCACGGCCACAGAAACAACAGAAAATGTTTCCAAGCAGCTTGGGGTTTTTCTCCTCTGTGTACATCCCAGCGTGAGTGCCTGACCTCTGATGTTAACCACACTCCCACATTGCTCCTGGAGCCCAGCAGGTATCTCTTCCAGTAACACTGGAAACACAAGCCAGGGGAGCAACAACTGTGCTTTATCTGTTGCTTGTTTTTATTTTGTCAGTAATACTTCTGCTTCTTGCTTCCAAAACCCCTGAAGATGAGAGATAAAGTTTGTTTGTTCAAAAGTCCTTTGTTATTGAACTTGGAACTCACTCCCGCAGGGAGCACGTTGGAGGGAAGTGCTGCTGGTGTGTTACAGAGGTCGTTAAACAAGAGTGTGAGAGAGAAGTGAGTTGGGCGTTAGAATGGTGGATTTGTGTGATCAAAGATGGGAGCATATTTGGGTGGAGTGCAAATGCTGGCATTGGCTGGTTGGGCCCAATGGCCTGTTTCTGCGACAATAAAACTGAGTGTGTTTGCACAGGTGGCATAGCAGCACTGGCAGAGTGGGCATGCCAAACAGCTAGTTTTGAATGAGACTTGCCTCCAGGAATAAGCTTCTAAATTCTCAGAAATGCAGCAACCAAAGGCTATGTCATTGTGGGACACTTCTTTCATCTGGAATTATGTGCATTCTGAGCAGGTCGGGGGTGAACTGCATCCCTCCGGCTTTTCAACTTGAATGCTGCAACACAAAGATTTGAATTCAACAAAAACAAAATTAACATAAAGATCTGCAGATGCCGGGAATCTGAGATTTAGCACAAGGTTAGATCTGTGTCCAATTAAAATATAGCTTACTAAATTCTAATCCAGCAGCAAGGAATCAATTACAAGTCTTTCTTGAATGAAAGAAAGAGCTATTTTCTTGTCAGCTAATTCCAAGAAAAAAAACAATATGCGCAGGCACAAATGTTATCCTCTTCATTCTCAGCGTCCTAATGTTACTTTTTAATTGCAAACCTCAATGGCAACAGTTTGTCACATGATACAAGATTCCAAGGGGACTTGTCAGGGGAAATGTGGACAGGTTGTTTCCCACTGTGGGAGAGTCTAGGACCTGAGGGCATTATCTCAGAGTTTGGGCTCACACATTGAAGACAGAGGTGAGGAGGAATTTTGTACTGAATTTGAAAGGTAGTGAATCTGTGCAATTCTTTACCGTAGACGGCTGTTAGAGGCTGGTCATTCAGTGTATTCAAGACTGAGATAGGTAAACTGAGATGCCCTCTCTGAATTGCTCTATCCCACAATGCTGTCATAGACAGGATTTTTCACCAGGGACACTGAAGGAATGGTAATATATTTCCAAGTCAGGATGGCGTGTGGCTTTGAGGCAAACTTGCAAGTGAGGATTATCCAGTGGAAGACATTGGTGAGGCCTCTTCTGGAGTACTGTGTACAATTCTGGTCATCCTGCTGTAGGAAGGATATTATATTAAATTGGCGAGGGTTCAGAAAAGACTTACCAGGATGTTGCCTGGAATGGAGGGTTTGAGTTGTAAGGAGATGTTGGATAGGCTGGGACTTTTTTCACTGGACTGAAGGGGGTTGAGAGGTCACCTTATAGAGATTAATAAGATCATGAGGTGTGTAAATCACGAGACATAGTTAAACTGGAATGCGTGCAAAGAAAGTTTACGAGGATGTTGCCAGGAAGGGTAGGCCTGAGCTATAGGGATAGGTTGGCCAGGATAGGACTGTATTCCTTGGAATGTAGGAGAGTGAGGGGTGACCATGGTGCCCACTTAGTTCAGCATGGACCAGTTTGGGCTGAAGGGCCTGTTTCCATGCTGTGTCACTCTATGAGTCTAAAGATAAGGTGAATAACAAGGGTCTTTTCCCTAGAGTACGGGAGTTCAAAACTAGGGGCCATATTTTTAATGTGAGAAGAGTAATTTTTAAAAAGGACATGAGAGGCAACATTTTTACACAGACAATGGTACGTGTGTGGAATGAGCTGCCAGAGGAAGTGGTGGATGCAGGTGCAGTTAGAACTTATAAAGGACATTTGGGCAAGTTCATGAATAGGAAAGGTTTGAAGGGATATGGGCTAAATACAGGCAGGTGGGGCTAATTTTGGTTTAGGAACATGGTTGGTGTGGACTAGTTGGACCAAAGAGTCTGCTTCCGTGTTGTATGACTCTATCTGCTGTCCTTTTCCTTCCAGATGGGACAGGTCAGTGGTTTGAAAGGTGCTGTTAAAGGAACCTATTGGAGATGTGGTGTTAAGTGCATTTTACTTCCAGCAGGGTATTTTAGCAATTTTACCTAAAATTACCCCATATAACATAAGGAACTATATGTGGATACATGGTATGAAAGATTTAACAGACATTTATTATAGCTAACAATTATTACATTCATAGGCACATAAGTGTCCAGACTAGTTTGAGGCCTTTCTATAATAGCACTTCATGCTTCAGAAGGCCCCCAACAGGATAAAACAAGATAAATACCTTCAGCCCACATGCAATGATACATTGTGTGTCTCAAAGATATACTGACAAACAGATTGTGAGACTGTATTACACAATGTAGTGGTTATATTGCTGAGCTAATAACCCAGAGATTTTAGATTCTAAATTCCTCTGTGCCAATTGGAATTAAATTTTTAAAAAATCTTATTATCAGCAGATGCGACTGGGACACTTTCAGATTACCCTAAAAAACCCCTCTGGTTCACTAGCATCCTTTAAGGAAGGAAATCTGTCACCCTTACCTGGTCTGGCCTACATGTTACTCCAGACCTTAGCAATGTGTTCAGATCTTAACTGCTCTATGAAATGATCTAACAAAACCCTTGCTTGCATCAAACCTTTGTACAACTTGTCCCAGGCAATCATAACCCATTTTGCCAAGCAATTAATATCTTTTATCCTTCTTATTATTAAACTATTCAAAATCATGCAAGATTGTGGCGACTGTTGAAGCTTTTCACTGTATTCTACTGTATTATTCACTGTAAAATATAACTGACAATAAATAAACCATTCAGCATTCATTCAATTTCCACGTGCTGTGAATCCTCAGCAAGATCAAAGCTTTTACGGCATGAAAGAAATCTGGTTAAATCATAAATAATTTGGCAAAAAAATGACAAACACATATTTTAAACTTATTGTTCACATCTCTATTGACCTTTGAAGACTTTAATCAGAACAATGAGTAGCGGTGGAGTGTTTAATAACAGGATCACGTTGTCAGAGTTGTCGATATGTTCCTGATCAACTGGTACGGGGATATTATTAAATATCTCTAGACTTGATCACAGGCCTCCTGGCTCAGAGATAGGGACATGACCGCAGCAACAACTCAGCTTCCTTGCCTCATTAGGCTTAACAAGTGTACAGACCTCTGTAACTATAATTCACCCCCAAAAATTGAAGGATTAAAAACCAGCAGAAACATACAAATGATTGCTTAGTTGTTGTGAGCTTTGATTTGGCATTAGGATGATGATGACCGAGATAATTCCAACATGCGGTGGTTCTAAAAATTTCTGGGAAAAAAGTGGTGGATTAGGGCTTTTGAGCCCAGGGACTGTCTGCTTTTCTCTTCAATTCTTTGTATGTTTTTACTCTCTTTTAAAATTTTTTTTTCACCTGTGTTTTACTTACCTCTGGTTGAAGAGCTCGGTCGTGGTAATGACATTGTTGGCCACAAGTAGGCGCAGCTTGGACTCGTGGCAGTCAGAGAGTGGGCTTCAAGTGGGTCCAGTGTGAACTCGAGTGGGCCCAGCACGGACTTGAGTGGCGGTAAAATTGTATCAGAGGTAGTAGGAGCTGCAGATGCTGGAGAATCCGAGATAACAAGGTGTGGAGCTGGATGAACACAGTAGGCCAAGCGGCATCACAGGAGCAGGAAAGCTTGACATTTCGGGCCTAGAGCCTTCATCAGAAAATTTTTTGCAAGGTCAGGGACTCTTCATTCCCACTGCTTTCATTCTACTCACGAACCACCCTCTGTGTAATAAAAGTTGTCCCTCATGTCCCTTCTAAATCTCTCGCCTCTCATCTTACACACACGCCAGGCCCATGACAGAGCACTTGAAAACAAGGACTGTAGAGCTGAACATGTTGTCTTTATTTCTTTATTCTTCTGCCTTTATGTTGGATGTTTTGAACTCGCATGGCCTGGGGAAAAGACCTTGACTATTCACCTTATCTACGCCCCTCATGATTTTATAAACCTCTATTAGGTCTTCCCTCAATCTCTTACCGTCCAGTGGAAAATGTCCCATCCTTACCAGCCTCTCCTTATAACTCAAACCGTCCATTCCCGGCAATATCCTGGTAAATCATTTCTGAACCCTCTCCAATTTAATTATATCCTTCCTATAGCAAGGTGACCAGAAATGCACACAGTACTTCAGAAGAGGCTTCACTAATTTCCTGTACAACCTCAACATGACATCTCAACTCCTATACTCAAGGGTCTGAGCAATGAAGGCAAGTGTGCTAAACACCTTCTTAACCATCCTGTCTACCTGTGATGCAAATTTCAAAGAATTATGCACATGAAACCCTAGGTCTCTTTGTTCTACATGACTACCCAAGGCCTTACGTTTAATTATATACGTCCTGTTCTTGTTTGTTTGCAACAGCTCACATTTATCCAAATTAAGCTCCATCTGCCGTTCCTCAATCCACTGATTAAGATCGCTTTGTAATCTTAGATAACATTCTTCGCTGTCCACTATACCATCAGTTCCTGGTGTCTTCCACAAACTTCATAACCATGCCTCCTATATCCTCATCCAGATCGTTTATATAAATGACAAACAAAACCTGCAGGACCAGGTTCCCCTCCAATTCCCAACAGGAGCTGATTTTTGAACCACTGAGTGACACTGGTTTTGTTAAATTTAATTGGATGTTGTCAGTGACTTTGAGATTGGTGAGAATTGTTTACAGCTCTCCTGGATTGCTCAGCCATGCTCTACCATTCGATATGACCATCTGATTTCATTTAATACTGTCACATGTACCGAGAGACAATGAAAAGTATTTGTTTTGCATGCTATCCAGGCAAATCATACCTTATGTAAGTACATCAGGGTAATAGAGCAGAATATAGTGGTACAGCCTCAGAGAGGGCGCAGAGAGAGATCAACTCTAATGCGTGACAGGTCCATTCAGAAGTCTGATAACAGCAGGGAAGAAGCTGTTCTTGAATCTGTTGGTACGTGTTTTCAAACTTTTGTATCCTCTGCCTGGCAGAAGAGGGCGGAAGAGAGTATAACTGGTGTCTTTGATTATATTGGCTGCTTTCCCAAGGCAGCAGGAAGTATATGCAGAGTCGATGGATGGAAGGCTGGTTTTGTGTGATGGACTGGGCTGTGTTCATGACGCCCTATAGTTTCTTGTAGTCTTGGGAACAGTATTTGCCATACCTCCAGATAGGATACATCAAGATAGGATGCTTTCCATGGTGCATCTATAAAAATTAGTAAGATTCTTTAACGGACAAGCCAAATTTCCTTAGACTTCTAAAAAAATAGACATGTTAACGTGCTTTTCCTAATTATCGCATTGATGTCGATGGATCAGGGCAGATTGTTGGTGATCATCACTCCCAGGAACTCTGTGTAAGGAAGCTGGCCATCAGGTCCCCTTTAAATATTTCCCCTCTCACCTTAAACCTACGCCTTCTAGTTTTGGACTCCCCTGCCCTGGGGAAAAGACCTTAGGTATTTACCTTACTTATGCCCCTCGTGTGTTTATAAACCACTCTAAAGCGTTTATAAATCTGCGAGCCCCTTATTTTTGTCTTAAATTTGGGACCCTCCAGTTATCCTCAACTTGCTGAGGAAGTTGGCGGAAGGATTAGAGATTGGATCAGCTTTGTGTTTTGCAGGGAATTCCGAGCTGTACCATTCACAGTGCAGTTCTTCCCAAAGCAGCCCAACAAACACAAGGGCAGAACTGATTCCAGATGTGCAAATATGTAATGCATTGTGGAATGTGCACGAGAAACGGGCCCACGGTTGGAGGGGGCTGCTGGGGAGCGAACATTTTGTACGCATGAGCTGGTCACCCGGCAGCAATCACAATCCGTCCACCTCCCCCACAGCCCGGGTCCCTGCAGCGAGCGGCACGATTGTTAACTGCGAGCAACGAGGAAAAGCTCAGCATTCTTCCTGCAAAGATTGAAGACAAAAAGTGGCCCTTTCACTGAGGGCACTTGTAACACTTACTTCTGGCTGGGCTGCTGATCCTTTGCCAAGTTTTTTTTGTCTCAGTAATAATGCTTAAAAACTAGGTGAAAGGTTTCATAGTCCTCCTCCTTTTCCTCCCCTGACACCCTGAAATGAGCGCAGAAGAATTTGTCATTTCCCTGAACTCACAACAAGGTGATGGTGATGGTGCGCTAAGCAAGTACTTTCTTGAGATCCCTGAGGCATGTTCCCACCGGTACATGGTGTCCTTGTTTATGTGGACCAGCTGCGATATTTGTACTGAGCCGGAGCTCGGGACTAATGCAGCATCATAACATCCCTACAGGGTGGAGACAGGCCATTTGGCCCATCGGGTCCATGCTGACCCTTCCAAAGAGCATTCCCGACCACAACTACCCCCCTCCCCTATCCCAGTAACCCTGCATTCCCCATGGCTAATCCGCCTAGCGTGCACATCCCTGGACACTATGAACAATTGTACATGGTCAATCCACCCTAACCTGCACATCGTTGGACTGTGGGAGGAAACCGGAGCACCCGGAGGAACCTCACGCAGACACGGGGAGAATGTGCAAACTCCACACAGACAGTCACCCGAGACCTGAATCGAACCCGGGTCTCTGGCGCTGTGAGGCAGCAGCGCCAACCACTGAGCCACCGTGCCACCCCGGGCTCATTAAGTTGGCAGGGGCTACTGTCCGAGCAGGCAGCAGCTGAGGCAAAATCGATCAAGATGGTGCCTAGTGCTTGGCCCTCTCTTAAGCTCTCTCGCAGCCCAGGAAAGTCCCTAACTGTCATCGTGACCAACAGTGTCCATCCCACAGTGTAGTCATAGAGCTGTGCAGCACAGAAACAGGCCCTTCAGCCCAACTTGTCCATACTGACCAGGTATCTTAATCTAGTCCCATTTGCCAGCATTTGGGCCACATCCCTTTAAACCCTTCCTGTTCATATATCCATCCAGATGCATTTCAAATGTTGTAATTGTACTAGCCTCCACCACTTCCTCTGGCAGCTCATTCCATACAGACACCACTCTCTGCGTGAAAAAGGTATCCCTTAGATCCTTTTTAAATCTTTCCCCCCGCCTCACCATAAAGCGCTAGTTGTGAACTCCCCTACCCTGGGGAAAAGATCTTGGCTATTCACCCTATCCATGCCCCTCATCATTTTATAAACAACTATAAGGTCACTCTTCAGCCTCCGACACTCCAGGGAAAATAGCCCCAGCCTATTCAGCCTCTCCCTATAGCTCAAACCTTCCAACATCCTTGTAAACCTTTTCTGAACCTTTGCAAGTATCGCAACATCCTTCCTATAACAGGGAGGCCAGAATTGATCGCTGTATTCCAAAAGTGCCTCACCAATACAGCTATAACGTGACCACCCAAGTCCTCAATGCACTGACCAATAAAGGCAAGCGTACCAAACGCCTTCTTCACTGCCCTGCCTACCTGCGACTCCACTTTCAAGGAACTATGAACCTGCACTCCAAGGTCTCTTTGTTCAGTAACACTCCCCAGGACCTTACCATTAAGTGTATAAGCCCTGCTCTGATTTGCCTTTCCAAAATGCAGCTCCTCACATTTACCTAAATTAAACTCCATCTACCACTCCTCGGCCAATTTGGTCATCTGGTCAAGATCCGGTTGTACTCTGAGGTAACCTTCTTTGCTGTCCACGACACCTCCAATTATCATGTCAGCTGCAAACTGTACCTCCTACACTCGTATCCATATCATTTATATAGATGTCTTTAACATGCTGCAAATTATTTCACGTGTTGTAAATTATTATGGCACTGATTCTGGTGGCAAAGCGCTTGTTATGGGTGCCACACTGAAAATGCGCCCCAGCCCCCCATTCCACTCTGTGTCTTCCATTTCTCAGCCATTATGCTTTCTGTGCCAATACACTGTCCCCCAACAACAGTTGCCCCTGTCTTATTAAGCTGCTTAAAAAGTGGTACCCCACCAATCATCTTGCGAGCTTCCAAACATGGATAGTAATTGCACTCTTACCTTCCCTTCTAGAGCTGCTGCAGTACCTTCACCCACCCCCAAAACCCCTGGAAATTGTAGGGACACAGTGCCCCTGTTAGGGACGGAGTTCCAGGCCTCTGACCCCGAAGGAACGACCCATATCGTTCCCAGTTGGGAGGGTGTTGTCTTGGAGGGGAACTTTCAGGGGGTGGTTCTCTCCCTGCATCTGCTGCTCCCCTCGTCTTTCCAGGGGGGTGAGTTGGGAGGCAGTTTTCAAAGGTGCTCTCAGAGGAGCCTTGGTGAGTCCTGCAGTGCATCTTGGAGACGGTACGCCCTGCTGCTGCCACTGTGTGTCGGTGGTGGAGGGAGGGAGTGTTGGAGCTTAGCCGAGCATTCCCAATGAGTCCCTCTCTCTCACTTTCTCTCTCTGTCTTCCTACCTCTGGCTGTCAGTGGTGGAGGGAGTGAGATTTGGAGCTCATCCGAGCATCCCCCTGAGCCCCTCTACCTCTGAGTGTCAGTTGTGGACGGAGATTTGGAGCTCAGCCAACTATTCCCAAAAAATCTCTCGACCTCTGAGTGTCAGTGGTGGAGGGAGTGAGATTTGGATCTCATCCAAGAATCTCCCTGAGCCCCTCTACCTCTGAGAGTCAGTGGTGGAGGGAGGGAGATTTGGAGCTCAGCCGAACATTCCTAGTGAGACCATCAACCTCTGCATTTCAGAGGTGCAGGGAGTGATTGCAGAAGCTGAGGGTCAGTCTATCGAATGATTTTAGTTTGATGGGGAGGCGGAGAGGGGCAGAGCAGAGGGACTAATACAGACTGCGGCTTCCTAAAGCTGAGCGGGACTCTCACACAACAGCCAAAGGCTGGACCAGTACTTGTGATGGACCGAGATGACATTGTTAATCAATTCAACCACACTCGTAGCCAGCTGGTTCGTGGGGTCGAGGCAAGGTGGAGTATTGCCCAGCAAGATCTGTGTGCACATGGCCATCGATTCAGAGATCACAGCCAGATTGTAGACAGTCTCGAGGGCAAAGACAATGTTATGAAAGGAGTAATAGTCCTGGAGGGCACATGGGAGATTTACAAGAACGTTTACCATGGTTTGAAAATTGGGGAAAGATTGGAAAGATTGGGGTTATCTACCTCACAACAGAGGAAGCTGAGAGATAACATAATCGAGATATAGAAAATATCGAAGGGCTTGGACAGGGGAGAGCTTATCGCACTCGCTCCCCCCTCCCCCCAACAAGGTCACGAAGATTTCAATTACCAGGGCTGAAGGAGATTGGTGAAAGGATTAGAGGGAATGTACAGAAAGGGTACAGCATGGTGGCTCAGTAGTTAGCAATGCTGCGGGTCAAACTGAGGAAGTTTCTGAGGAAGGGTCTCTTGACCCATAGCTTTAACTCTGATTTCTCTCCATTGATAGTGCCTGAGCTGCCGAGCTTTCCCTGCAATTTCTGCTTTTTGTTTCTGATTTCTAGCATCTGCAGTTCTTTCAGCTTCTATCTACGATTCTACAAGGAAAATCCAGAGGCGGTGCATATTTGGAACTCTCTGCCTAGCTTGGCGATTAAGAGGGAATGGAGTCTTTCTGTGGTCTCTAAGGTTCCGTAATACTGAGCATTGTTTGAAGTGAAAACACATCTGGAACACTAATGTCCTTTAGGGAAGGAAATCTACCATCCATTTTCGGTCAGGCCTACGTGCGACTCCAAACCCACTGCAGTGCGCCCGGCTGTTAACTGCTGTCTGCAATGATTGAGCAATCTCCTCAGTTTAAAGGCCTTCAGGAGTGGGCAATGAATACTTTTAACACCCACATAGCACTATAGCGCAAGCGAAAACACAGTTGTAAATTGGATTAGGTAAATGAAAAATATGTATCTGAACAAATAGGGACTAATAAAACATAGTATAAGGTCCAGTTAGAAGGAAGAAGTCAGCACCAATCCATATTGGAAAATAAACTATTATACAGAGATCCTGAATTAGATTTTGTACTTTGTACTTGCGTATAAAATGGGTGTTTGCGAGTCAGCAAGAAAATGAACTTCCTATCATCTCTCACACAGTCTGCCCTAAACAGGGAACAGGCTGAAGTAGTATAGAATGTGAAATTGTCGACTGGAACTAATAAATCAAAAAGATATTTTTATCTCAAGCGCAAGCACTGCATAAGTATAAAATGAGGTTCCTTTTAAGGAAAAACAGCTTCAGCTCATTAGAAGGTGAGCATAAATAAAGAGGCTATAAACAAAATCAAATTGAGATTTATGGGCATATAAAGGAAGAAACATTATCAGAATATTTCTCGACTTACAGAAGTGGATGAGCAGGAGGTGGTGTTCCCATGTATCTGCTGTCTTTGTCCTTTTCAATAGTATTGGTTGTCGGTTTGGAAGATGCTGTCTAAAGCCATTTTCTTCTCTTAGATGTAAATGTACCAGAGATAGGCGAGGACTGATTAAATAATAATGTGGGTGCTTTTTGAAATCTGAACTATTTAGAGATAATACTCAGCTAGGTATAGAACATCTGATTTCTATCATTCCTGTTCATGGACTGACTATTAATTGACATAACGGATTAAGCACATGCTCACAAACATCCCCCTTTTTTCTGACCATGCTCTGCTAAAGCCACTGAGCTGGTCTCACTGTCCCTAATGCCATTGCCCCCAACACAGGACTCCTATTCTGGTGCTCATCTGATTCTGTTTCCAAAACCTGAATTAAACTTGCTGTTCCTCACCCCACTCTCGAGTGGCGCATTCAGATTGGAAACTCTTACTGGGTAAGGAGATAATCAAAATCTTGGGTAAAATTTCAAGGAGCATCTTAAAGGTTGGGGTGGGGGGGAGGTGTAGAGAGGTAGAGGCATTTCGGATAGAATTTCAGAAGCCACAGAGGGAGGCAGGGTGGCTCAGTGGTTAGCACTGCTGCCTCTCAGCCAGGGATTGGGTTCGATTCCAACCTTGGGCGACTGTCTGTGTGGAATTTGCACATTCTCGCTGTGGGTTTCCGCTGGGTGCTCCGGTTTCCTCCCACGGTCCAAAGAAGTGCAGGTTAAGTGGATTGGATGTGCTCAATGCAGGGTTATGGGGGTAAGCTCTTTAGAGAGTCGGTGTGGACTTGGTGGGCCGAATGGCCTCTTTCTGCACTGTAGGGATTCCATGAAATGGATGGGAGATCGAATTGAGGGATTGACATCTGGGAGGAGAGGACTGCAGACACCTCAGAGAGCTGGCAGAGAGAGGGAGAGACTCCCAAGGGATTCAGGAGTGGAATCCAAAAATTGGAGGCAGCCTTTAACAGGAGTCTGGAGATTGGTGAACACAGGGACAAAGACATTTACTGCTAATTAAAACACAGGGGCTGATGTTTCAGGTGTCACACAGGGCAGAATGTTAGGCCGGGAGAGTGTTGGGATAGGTTAGCCCAAAAGCAGGGTTTCAGGACTTAAACTTAAACCAAGCCATGTACTGGGATATAGAAACGTGGCCTTCTATCTGACTGGAAGCTCATCTCAGGGCCAGAGGTGGCTTCAGTTTTCCCAGTATCGAACTTGAGGAAGTCTCTGACCATCTCTTACTGGATGTGGGATGGGCGGTCTGATAATTTAGCGACAGTGGGGGAGTGGGTGGTGAGGTGGAGCTGGCTGAGTGTAGTCTATACGGGAAAAGCTAACACTGCACTTTCAGGCCATGTCCCCAAGGGGCAGTGTGTAGGTGAGAAAGAGGAGGGACCAAGGATAAATCCTGAACTAATTCTGTTGTCATGTTGTTTTGTGCCCAAAAACATGAGTTTGGGTTTGGTCAGACTGGTCAAGGAGAAGGTGAGATGAAGAGCTGTCTCCAGATCAGCGGGACCTGATAAATGTGAGACGATGTACTTTAGAAGAAAAAGCAAAACGAGGGAGTAATCGATGCATGGCAGAACACGAGAAGCTCAGAGGAACAAAGTGATCTTGGAACGTTTGTCCACCAATCCCTGAAGGTGGCAGGACAGGCTGATGGGACAGTTATGAAGGTGTACAGGAAACTTGCTTCATTTCAGATATAGATTATAAGAGCAGGGAGGGTATGTTGGAGCTGTACAGGACTTTGGTTTGGCCACAGCTGGACCACTGTGTGTAGGTCTGGTCACCACACCATAGGAAGGATGTGATTGTACGGGAGGGGGTGCAGAAGAGATTCACCAGGATGTTGCCTGGGATGGAGCATTTCAGCGATATAGAGAGGCTGGATAAGCTTACGTTGTTTTCTTTGGAGCAGAGTAAGTTGAGGATGGACCTGATAGAGGGGTATACGATAATGATGGACACGGACAGGGTGGATAGAAAGCAGATATTCCCTGTAGCTGAAAGGAATAACAAGGGCGGTGGGGTGGGGTTGGGGGTGTTGGAGCCTGGAGTATAATTTTAAGGTGAAAGGCAGATGGTTTAGAAGTGATTTGAGGAAAGTTTTTTTTTCACAAAGGGGTGGTGGAATCTGGAACGTTCTGCCTGGGAGTGTAGTTGAGGCATAAAACCCCACAACTTTAAAAAAGCTCTTGGACAAGCATTTGAAAGGGGAGCTGATAACCGAGTGGTATTATCATTAGACTTCCCAGGTAATGTTCTGGGGACCCAGGTTCAACTCCTGCACGGCTGATGGTGGAATTTGAATTCAACAAAAATCTTTATGAGTCTAACGGTGACGATGAAACCATTGTCGATTGCTGGGAAACATCCTGCTAGCTCATTCACGTCTTTAGGAAAAGAAGCTGCTGTCCTTCCCTGGTCGTACATGCAACTCCAGATCCACAGCAATGTGACTGACTCTTCACTGCCCTCTGGGCAATTTAGAATGGGCAATATGTGCTAGCCTGGCCAGAAATGCCCACATCCCTAATTTAATAAAAAATACATTCAAGGCTATGCACCAACTGTTGAACGGTGGGACTGGTGTAGACTTAGTGTAATTTTTTGTTGGTGCAGATTTGAAGGGCTGTATGTGTGTATGATTCTATGAGTATGTGTTCTTTCAAACTCTGCCAATTGCATAGAGTTATGGTTAGGATTGGGGTATACTTTTATGGTCACCTGAGATTTTCCAGGCTCCAATCCTACTGCTACATTACTAAAAGACTACTCACAACATGCCTTCTGTGTAGCTATCTCTCTCTGTCTCTCTCACACACACACACACACACACACACAGTATGTTTTCTCTTACCTAACTAACTCTGTCGACACGGTGCTATTTATGCCCAGTGAGGTGCAGCTCTGTGATGTCATCACAAGCTTGGCCCAGCACTTATGATGTGGAATGAAAAAAGGAGCTATTAATCTTTGCTTTCAATTAGGTAGACAGGAATTGATGCCAAGTGAGGGAAGGCCCATGTGGATTGATGATTAGGAGGGTGGTAGGTGACAGAGATGAGTGGCAAAATTTCTCTCGTCCATGCTCCCAGGCTCTAGTATTGGGGAGGTCAGAGGGCAAGGACAATGGGCCTCAGCACTGGCTGTAGTGAGCAGACTGTAGGCGACTGCAGCATCTCCGCAGGAAGGGTGGAAAACAAAGAGGAAAACCCAGCCAACAGCAATAAGAATATCCCCGAAGACGTTTCAACAGATGCCACATTGCGGATTCCCTTGCTGAATATTCCAAGTATATTTTAGTTACTCGGAGGAGTTCCAAGGCCTCATGAGAACTAGGGACACCTGTCACAGGCCAATGGATACAGCAGTCCCACCCATTATTCCTACGGACACAGAAAAAGACTCTCAGCAAAAATATATCCCAGTAAGGAGGAAATATCCTAAGAGAAATTAACCGTGGCTAACCAAAGAAATTAAAGAGAAGATTAAGTTGAAATAAAAGGCATGTAAGGATAGCCCCAAAGACTGGGAAAAGTTCAGAGCCCAGCAAAGGAGGATTGAAGAAAAGAAAGAAAACCATGAGGGTAAACCAGGGAGGAACATAAAAACTGAGAATTAGAGCTTCTTTAAATAAATAAAAAGAGAAAGGTCAAAGTGAGCATAGGCCCCTGAGAAAATGAATCTGGTGAGATGATTATGGGGAATGAGGAAACGGTGGAGGAGTTAAACAGATATTTTGCATAAAAATTGAAGGAAGTGAGAATGCTGTAAATCAGAAACAAAGGCAGAAATTGCTGGACCAGCTCAGCAAGTCCGGCAGCATCTGTGGAGAGAAATCAGAGTTGACATCTCGGTTCAAGTGACCCTTCCTCAGATATTTTGCATCATCCTTTACAGTGGAAGATACTTCAAACATCTCATTGATACTGAATAATATGTGGGAGGAATTAAGTACCATCCCCAGTGAAGCAGAATTAGACAAATTAATGGAGCAAACATCAGATAAGTCCATGGCCCTGATGGCTTGCAACCCAGGGTCCTAAAAGAAGTAACTACATAGATAGTGGATTCATTGGTTGTAATTATCCAAAAATCCTTGGATTTGGAAAATCATAATCTAATCAAGCAGATTCAGCATGACTTCATGATAAGGAAGTCATGTCTGACTATTATGTTAGCATTATTTGAAGAAGTCTCAACCACAGTCGATAGAGGGAAACCAGTAGATCTGTTGTAATTGGACCTGCAGGAGGTGTTTGACAAGGTGCCTTACAGAATGTTAAGTCATAAGATAAGAGCCCATGGTGTTGGAGGTAGTATATTGGCATGGAGAGAGAATTAGTGAATGGGCAGGAAACAGAAACTGGGGATAAGGGGTTATTTTTCAGGTTGGTGACCTGTAACCAGTGAGGTTCCAAAGGGATTAGTGCGGGGATCATAATTATTTACAATATGTATTGATGACTTGGAGGAAGGAAGCAAATGTACTGTAACCAAATTTGCAGATGACACAAAAATTGGTGGAAAAGCAAGTCACAGGGGGGAACAAACAGTTTACAGAGAGATCTTGATGATGTAAGTAAACAGGCAAAAAGTTAGAAATAGAGTATAATGTGGGAAAATAATAAGTTGTTTATTTTGGAAGGGAGAACAAAAAAACAGAATATTATTTAAATGGAGAAAAATTGCAGAAAGCTGCAACACAAAGGGACTTGGGCGTACCTAAAGGCATAGAGTTGTACAGCGCAGAAACAGACCCGTCAGTCCAACTTGTCCATACCGACCAGATATCCTAAATTAATCTAGTCCCATTTGCCAGTGTACAGCCCATATCCCCCAAAACTCTTCCTATTCATATACCCATCCAGATGCCTTTTAAATGCTGTTAGAACATGGAACATAGAACAGTACAGCACAGTCCAGGCCCTTCAGCCCTCGATGTTGTGCCAACCTATTATCTTACTCTAAGATCAAATTAACCTGCATACCCTTTGTTTTACTATGTGCCTATCCATGTGCATATCCGAGAGTCGCTTAGATGTCCCTAATGTATCTGACTCCATTACCACTGCCCGCAGCGCATTCCACACGCCCACCACTCTCTGTGTGAAGAACCTACCTCTGACATGTCCCCCATACCTTCCTCCAATCACCTTAAAATCATACCCCCTCGTAATAGTCATTTCTGCTCTGGAAAAATTCTCTGACTATCCATTCTATTTGTGCCTCTCATCATCTCGTACACTTCTATCAAGTCACCTCTCATCCTTCTTCGCTTCAATGAGAAAAGCCCTAGCTCCCTCAACATTTCCTCATAAGAACTGCCCTCCAGTCCAGGCAGCAACCTGGTAAATCTCCTCTACACCCACTCCTAAAGCTTCCATATCCTTCCTATAATGAGGCAATCAGAACTGAACACCATATTCCAAGATAACAAGCATGGGGCTGGATGAACACAGCAGGTCAAGCAGCATCACAGGAGCAGGAAAACTTGACGTTTCGGGCCTAAACCCTTCATCAGAAATGGGGGAGGGGAAGAGGGTTCTGAAATAAATAGGGAGAGAGGGGGAGGCAGATAGAGGATGGATAGAGGAGAGGATAGGTGGAGAGGAGGCAGACAAGTCGAAGAGGCGGGGATGGAGCCAGTAAAGGTGAGTGTAGGTAGGGGGGTAGGGAGGAGATAGGTCAGTCCAGGGAGGACGGACCTGGAATACACCTCCTCCCACCCACCCTCCTGCAAAAATGCCATCCCCTATTCCCAATTCCTTCGCCTCCGCCGCATCTGCTCCCAGGATGAGACATTCCAATCCCGCACATCTCAAATGTCCTCATTCTTCAAGGACCGCAACATTCCCCCCGACAGTGGTCGAGAATGCCCTCAACCGTGTCTCCCGCATTTCCCGGAGCACATCCCTCATGCCCTGTCCCCGCAATAATAACCAAAAAAGAATCCCCCTCGTCCTCACGTACCACCCCACCAACCTCCGGATCCAACGCATCATCCTCCGACACTTCCGCCATCTGCAGTCAGACCCCACCACCAAAGACATTTTTCCCTCCCCACCCTTATCTGCCTTCCGGAGGGACCACTCCCTCCGCGACTCCCTTGTCCGCTCCACACTCCGCTCCAGCCCCACCACACCCGGCACTTTTCCTTGTAACCGCAGGAAGTGCTACACCTGCCCCCACACCTCCTCCCTCACCCCAATCCCAGGCCCCAAGAAGACTTTCCACATCAAGCAGATGTTCACCTGCACATCTGCCAATGTGGTATACTGCATCCGCTGTACCTGTTGTGGCTTCCTCTACATCGGGGAAACCAAGCGGAGGCTTGGGGACCGCTTTGCAGAACACCTGCGCTCAGTTCACAACAAACAACTGCACCTCCCAGTCGCGAACCATTTCAACTCCCCCTCCCATTCCTCAGATGACATGTCCATCCTCGGCCTCCTGCAATTCCACAGTGATGCCACCCGAAGGCTGCAGGAACAGCAAATCATATTCAGCCTGGGAACCCTGCAGCCCAATGGCATCAATGTGGATTTCACAAGCTTCAAAATCTCCCCTCCCCCAACCGCATCCCAAAACCAGCCCAGCTCATCTCCACCTCCCTAACCTGTTTTCCCTCTCACCCCAAGCCACACCCCCATCTCCTATCTACTAACATCATCCCGCCCCCTTGACCTGTCCAAGTGTGGTCTAGCCAGGGTTTTATAGAGCTGCAGCATAACCTTGCGGCTCTGAAACTCAGCCTCTCTGCCAACATAACATACGCCTTCTTAACAACCCTATCAACTTGGGTGGCAACTTTGAGGGATCTATGGACGTGGACCCCAAGATCCCCTCTATTCCTCCACACTGCCAAGAATCCTGCCATTAACCTTGTATTTTACATTCAAGTTTGACCTTCCAAAATGAATCGCTTCACACTTTTCTGGGTTGAATTCCGTCTGCCACTTCTTTGCCCAGCTCTGCATCCTGTCAATGTCCCATTGCAACCTACAACAGCCCTCCACACTGTCCACAACTCCACCAACCTTTGTGTCATCAGCAAACTTACTAACTCAGCCTTCCACTTCCTGATCCAAGGCATTTATAAAGATCACAAAGAGCAGGAGTCCCAGAGCAGATCCCTGTGGCACACCAGTGATCACTGAGCTCCAGGCTGAATACTTTCCATCTACTACCACCCTCTGTCTTCTATTGGACAGCCAATTCTGTATCCAGACAGACAAATTGGTTGTAATAGTACCAACCTCCACAGTCTCTGCTGACAGCTCATTCCATACACGCACAACCCTCTGTATGAAAAGGTTGCCCCTTAGGTCCCTTTCAAATCTTTCCCCTGTCACCTTCAACTTATGTCCTCTAGTTTTGGACTCCCCTATTCTGGGAAAAATACCTTTGCTATTCACCCTATCTGTGCCCCTCACTGTTTTCTAAACCTCTATAAAGTCATCTGATGTTCTTTGTAAATCTTTTCTGAACCCTTTCAGGTTTCACAACATCTTATCTATAGCAGGGAGACCAGAATTTCATGCCGTATTCCATAAGTGGCCTAACCAATGTCCCGTACAGCCGCAACATGACCTCCCAACTCCCATGCTCAATGCACTGACCAATAAAGGCAAGTGTATCAAACGCCTTCTTTACCACCCTGACTACCTGCGAACTCCACTTTCGAGGAATTATGTCCATAGGGAGACCCAACATCACTTTGTTTGGCTCCCAGGACCTTACCATTAAATGTACAAATCCTGCTCTGACTGTACATGAAACACAGAAAGCTCCCACACAGGAGAAGCAGGGAATCAGAAAGGCTCATGGAATGTTGGTCCCTATTTCAAGGAGCTTGGAGTATAAGAGTAGGGAAGTCTTACTGTAACTGGATAAGGTGCTGGTGAGACCATATCTGGAGGATAGTGGGCAGGTTTGGTCCCTTTATTTAAAGAAAAATATTATTTTATTGGAGGCAGAATAAATAATGTTCACAAGGAAGATCCCTGGAAGAGATAGATTCTTATATGAGCGAATGTTAAACAGTTTGGGACTCTACTCACTGGAGTTTAGAAGAATGAGAGGTGATCTCATTGAAACATATAAGATTCTTAACAGGCTTGACAGGGTAAATGCTGTGAGGACGTTTCCCCTCATGGGAGACTCTAGGACTAGAGGGCATTGTCTCAGAATAAAGGGGCACCAATTTAAGACTGAGATGAGGAGGAATTTCTTGCTTGGAGGGTTTGGAACTCCTTGCCACAGAGGGGTTGTGTATATTTAAGGCTGAGATAGACAAATTCTTCATCATTCAGGGGATCAAGAGTTACAGGGAAAGGGCAGGAAAGTGGATGTGAGGAATATTGAATCAGCCATAATCCTATTGAATTGTGGAGCAGGCTCGAGGGGCTGAACTGTCTCCTTATGGTCTAATGAAAAGAGGCAAACATGGTAAAATCCTAAGGAACGTTCTTCACAAAACAACAATTCATAAGGAAGACAGTGAGACTATTGTGTAGCGTCCTGGAATTCAGAGCTAACCTTCAGGGAAACAACAGACTTATCCAATACCTCAATGCTGTATAAAGTTCCTCTGTGTTTTGGATGTAACTTTGTGTTTAATAATGTCTCTCATTACTGTCCCTTTCTATCAGCCTATTATTGCTTCTATCATTTACTCGTCTTTGATGTTCCACCTAATCAGGGACAGTTCAGTTAATTTGCCCATGACCTACTTTCCCTAGCTCGATAGCTGTTGACTGAGCTGACAAAATGCTTTGACAATGTAAAATGCTAACTCTCTCTTCCCTTCTGATCGTTTCCAATAGTTTCCATTTTTAATCACCCTTCGAGCGAGTACTGTATAATCAGCAGGGAGGAGCACCTCACACTGTTTGACATTGTGTTTAGTGGGTTCGGGATTGTACGACTATCTGGTGGTATACTTTATAACCATGGGGAACCGTTACAGCATAGGAGGAGGCTATTCGGCTCATCATATCCGTGCTACCTCTCTGTAACAGCAAACTAGCCAATCCTTGGTTCATTTATTAATCTTACTTCCACTCATTGGTGGGATTGGACACCGAATAATTTCACACTGGCCATTTGCTAGATCTTTTCTCCTCTTCCTTAATCTATGAATATCCCTCTATAAGCTTCCTATGATCATAAGTTAATAACCTGAGCAACATTTTCAACCTCTAAAGTGAAAATCAAAACATTTGTGCAAGTTGACAAGAACAACACCAAAAGAGTAATTACAAAAGAATAATGTTAAATGGATAGAGACAAAAAAAGATGCTGGAATCCAAGGGAGACAGACAGGAGGCTGGATGAACACAGCAGGCCGGGCAGCATCTGGAGGAAAGGAGCAGTCAACGTTTTGGGTATTACCTTTCTTCAGGGCTGAATGTGGAGGTAGGGGGAGCTGCAGATAGAGGGGGCGAGGGGTGGTGGTGGAAAGGTAGTGATAGGTGGACACTAGTGGTAGGTACGACCTGGTTGGATGATGGGAGGGATGAATCCGGTTGATGGGCTTGGAGAAAGGGTCAGAAGCCAGAATGGCAGGGAGGAGGTGGGGCTGGAAGGGGAACCAGGGGTGTGTGGGAAGGTTATTTGAAATTGGAGAGCTCAATATTGAGTCGTCCAGGCTGTAGGGTGCCCAGGCGGAAGATAAAGTGTTGTTCTTCAAATTTGTGTTCCGAGTCGCTGTGACAGTGGAGGAGGCAGAGGATGGACATGTCAGAGGGGGAGTGGAGCAGGAAGTTGAAACGGGCGGTGACGGGAGGTTAGGCTGGCCATTACGGGCCAAGAGAAGATGCTTGGCGAAATGGTCACCTAGTCTACATTTGGTCTCACCGGCAAAGAGAAGACCACATCGGGATCACCGGATGCAATAGACTAGTTTGGAGGAGATGCAGGTGAAGATCTGCCTCATGTGGAAGGGCTATTTAGGGCCCTGGATGGAGGTGAGGGAGGTGGTGTGTGGGCAGGTGCTGCATCTTTTACTGTTCCAGGGGAAGGTATTGGGGGTGGGGTTGGAGTGGTTGATGGGGAATGTGACGCAGACTAAGAAGTGGTGAAGGGAAAGGTCCTTGCAGAAGGCAGAGAGGAGTGAGGAGTGGAAGATGTTCCGGGTGGTGGGGTCTAATTGGAGTTGGCAGAAGTGTTTGAGGATGACACGTTGGATGCAGCGGCTAGTGGGGTAGAAAGTGAGGGCAAGGGGGAATCTATCTTTATTATGTTTTGGGGGTGGGGGGCATTTAGAACTGTGGAGCGGGGAATGGAGGAGGCACGGTGGAGGGGAAAACAGTGAGAGGAAAAGAACATGTTTGAAAAAGGTTGACATTCGGGATGTTAGGGAGTAGAACGTCTCCTCATTAGAGCAGATGTGACCGAGATGGAGGAATTGGAAGAACGGGATGGAGTTTTGCAGGATACAGGGTGGGAAGAGGTGTTGTCTAGGTGGCTATGGGAGTCTGTGGGTTTATAGTAAATGTCAGTCCATAAACTGTTGCCACAAACGGAAACGGAGAGGTCCAGAAAGTGGAGGGAGGTGTCTGAGAGAGACCAAGTGAATTTGAGGGCGGGGTGGAAGCTGTTAGTGAAGTTGATGAACTAATCCAGTTCAGCCTGGGTGCAGGATGCAGCACCGATGCAGTCATCGATGTAACGTCAGAAGAGTTGGGGAACAGGACCTCTGTACGTACTGAAGGGCGACTGTTCAACAGGACCGACAAACAGGCAGGTGTAGCTAGGGCCTATGTGAGTGCCCATGGAACCCCTTGGATTTGGAGAAAATGGGAAGAATTGAAGGAAAGTTATTGAGGGTGAGGACTAGTTCTTGAGGTGGAGGAGGGCATTGGTCGGGGGGGACTGGATCGGTCTGTTGGAGAGGAAAAGGCTGAGGGCCTGTAGACCGTCCTTGTGGCTTCCCCTACCCCAACATCCAGTCCTGACAAGGGGTAGTACCCGAAATGTTAAATGGAGTTTGGTCCTCCTTCAATTGGGGACTTTTTTTTTCTAACCAAAGAAAATTAATTTAATTTTTCCAATGTCTCCTCATGACTTAACTGTCTGGTATCATACAGCTATAATCCTTGAAAACCCCTGTAAAAACCAAAAGAACAACATTTGCTGGAAATCAGAAACGAAAACAGAAGTTGCTGGAAAAACTCAGCAGGTCTGGCAACATCTGTGAAGAAAAATCAGAGTTAATGTCTCAGGTCCGGTGACTCTTCCTCAGAACACAGGCTATAAATTTGTGTTGAACTCCCTTCAGGCCCAAATCATCCTTCACAACAGTGTTCCCATACTTGACTTGAAGGAGATATTAAACTTATTCTGTTGGCAGTGGTTTGTGTCAATGATCTGATAATTGTGGCATGTTACCTATAGGGTTTGACAAAGAAATTCAAAATAATAAGATTATTGTCATAGAATCCCTACAGTGTGGAAACAGGCCCTTCAGCCCAACAAGTCCACACCGACCCTCACAGCATCCCATCCAGGCCCATCCCCCTATAACTCATCTAATATGCACATCCCTGAACACTATAGGACAATCTAGCATAACCAATCCACCTAACCTGCACATCTTTGTACTGTGAGAGGAAACCGGGCACCCAGAGGAAACCCATGCAGACACGGGGAGGATATGCAAACTCCACACAGACTGAGGGTTAAATTGAACCTGGGTCCCTGGTGATGTGACGCAACAGTGGTAACCACTGAGCCACTGTGCCATCCATTGCTCAAAAAACCCAGTTACTGAGGGGTTGAGAGTAAACAGTCAGATGATTTACGTCTCAAGGTGGGGAGAGCAGTAAAAAAATCCCTGCCTACCTGTTTAAAATTGTAGAGAAAGCTTTTTCTCTCTCTCCTTATCCTGTGGAGGATTATAGACCACGAGTCTTCACAACAGACCTATAATGTCCTGCATTTAACACCAACAAAATCATGCAGAGACTCTGAATCAAGACATTCCTAAAGTCTCTTAAAGTGTGATCCTATGAACCATCTGTAAAGCATCTATCGGAGTAAAGGTTTAACTGGGCTGTCCAGGGGAATTAGCTTTTCAACATGAGCCCTGGCTTCACTCTAACCTCACTTCAGCCTGAGTCTGAGTCTGAGAGAGAAGAGACTGTCACATCTAACTGTGTCGAGCTGCCTATCTCTGCAGGTGGGGAGTGGTATATTGTTCTGATGTGACTCCCGATACCAGTCAATGATCTTTGCAACCACCTGACTTCACCATCTGTACACCCAATCTGGAATAGCAAACCATTTTCATTCATTTCTGTCTTGATAGATACCGAATCATATTTAAACTGCTGTTTCTTCATAAACGGTTTTAATTAAAGCACAGAGGTCTACAGCAAAGAAAATGACCACATCCCCACCAGTGAAAAGTAACCACCATTCTACTTCCTATTTTGATCCCATTTCCCAGCACTTGGCCCACAGCCTTGTGTGCTTTGGCATTGCAAGGGCAGATCTAAAAATGTCTTCAATGTTCTGAGAGTTTCTGCCTCTTCTACCCTTACTGGGAGCGAGTTCCAGATTCCCACCACCCTCAGGGTGAAAACAACTTTCCTCACACCTCCCCTAACCCTCTACCCCTTACCTTAAATCTATGCTTCCTGGTTATTGACCCCTGCATCAGGGGGAAAGTTTCTACCTGTCTTATGCAATATATGTCCCTCATTATTTTAACAAGGGATTGAGATGAGGATATCATAGATCTTGGATTTAGAACCTTCCAAAGTTCTTCGGTTGGATGGTTCCCTCCGCATTTGATGCAGGCCCAGCCTTTAGGATTTGGCCTGTTTGGTCTGTAGTGTTGTTACTGTGCCACTTTTGGTGATGAACATAAGCACTGCCCCCTCCCCCCGACCAACCAGGGCATATCCTATACCTTTACAATCTTCAGTTCAAGTGGTACAAGTCTCCAGGAGTCACAGATTACCCAGCAGGAGGGTGAAAATCAAATTCAGTGGTCATTTCGGATTTGGATAAATGTGAGGTGATGCACTTGGGCAGGACAAACAAGGCAAGGGAATACATGATGGATGGTAGGAACCTGGGAAGAACCAAGGATCAGAGGGACTTTGGCGTGAATGTACACCAGTCCCTTAAAAGGCAGGTGGGTAAACTGGTTAATGGTATACTTGGCAAAAAGGACAGAATCACAAGTCATACAGCACGGAAATAGAACGTTCAATCCAACCAGTCTCTGCTGACCATAATCCCAAACTAAACTAGTCCCACCTGTTTACATTTGGCCAACAGCCCTCCAAACGTTTCCTATTCATAGAGTCACAGAGTCATAGAGCATGGAAACAGCATCTTCGGTCCAACCAGTCCATGCCAACCATAATCCCAAACTAAACTAGTACCACCTGTCTGTTCCTGGTCTATATCACCCAAAACCTTTCCTATTCATGCATTTATCCAAATGTCTTTTAAACGTTGTAACTGTACCCACATCCACCACTTGCTCAGGAAGTACATTTCATACATGACCCACTCTCTGTGAGAAAAATCTCCACTCATGTCTTTTTTAAATCTTTCCGTCTCACTTTAAAATTACGTTCCTTTTAGTCTTGAAATTCCCCACCCTTGTCATTCACCTTATCTATGACCCTGATGATATTATAAACCCCAATAAGGTCATCCCTCAACCTCCTACACTCTAGTGAAAAATTGCCAGCCTCTACATATGACACAAACCCTCCATTCCTGGCAACATCTCTTCTGAACCCTCTCCAGCTTAACAATGTCCTTCCTATAACAGGATGCTCGCCTTCATTATTTGAGGCATATAGTTTAAGAGCATTGAAGTTATGTTGGAACCGTATAAAACATTGGTTTAGCCACAGCTAGAGTACTGTGTGCAGTTTTGGAATCCACGTTATAGGAGGGGTGTGATAACACTAAGAGGGCCTAGAGGACATTTACTGGGATAAATAAAACAAAGAACAGTTAATACAAATTTGAAACAAGAACAGAAATAGCTGGAGAAACTCAGCATGTCTGGCAACATCTGTGGAGAGAAAACAGAGTTAACGCTTTGTGTCCAACATTCCTTCTTAGAACTGATAGCAGTTAGGAATATGAAAAGATGGTATTTATGCTGATGATGGACTGAGGGGGAAAGGGGTGAATGGATAGGTAGAGATGAAGATTCATCAGGATGTTGCCTGGAGAGTTTCAGTTGTGAAGAAAGATTGGACACACTGGGGTTGTTTTCCTTGGAGCGGTAGAGATTGAGATGGACATGATTAAGATGCATAAAATTATGTGGGACATAGATAGGGTACACAGGGAGAATACACTTCCCTTGATTGAAGGATCAATGACCGGGGCATAGACTTGAGGTAAGGGGCAGAAAATTTAAAGGGGATGTGAGGAAAATTGCTTTCACCCAGAGGGTGGTGGGAATCTGGAACTCACTGCCTGTAAGGGTGAGAGAAGCAGAACTCCTCATAACATTGAAGAATTATTTAGATGTGCAATTGCAATGCCAAGGCATACAAGGCTATGGGCCAAGTGCTGGGAAATGGAATTAGAATGGTTAAGTCGTTGTTTTTGACTGGTAGAAACATGATGGACCGAAGAGCCTTTTTTGTGCTGTAGATCTTTATGACTCTTAGAATCAAGCCTTTAAACATTGGCATTGAAATTGGATGCTGGCGCTAGGCATTTGTTACTCTTTAGAGCTGTTACTTTCTGTCCTAAAAACATTTTGCTCATTTTGATTGTGAGAATCTCTTGCTGATTAAATATACATTTTCTTAGGAGGCCTGACATCCTGACCCTCCTCCCCATGTAGAGTAATTATTCACCATGTCTGTCCTCTCCTTATCATTGGCGAGGTCACCCTCATCGGTTTCCAACAGATACACTCTGGCTTCTTTCTCCCAAAGAGAATTGTGAATGGTTTTTGCCATGACTTCGATCCCCGTACAAATTTCCTTCAATATTCCCTTCACACTGCTCCTCCTCTGTTTTGTCACTATTGGTTGTTTCTTTATTTCTTTCTTGTTCATTAAGGTCTGTACATTTCTGTTTTCACATCACTGTCCAATGATTCTCTTTCTTTGTCCCTTATGTAGTCATAGAGTCATTTTGCACTGAAACAGAATCTTTGGTCTAAGCAGTCCATGCTGATTCTGTTCCCAAACAAAATTAGTCCTACCTGCCTACATTTGGCCCATACCTTTCCAAACATTCCTATTCAAATACTTATCTAAATATCTTTTAAATTTTGTAACTGTACCTGAATCCATCACTTCCTCACTTCATTCCACACACGAACTACTCTCTGTTGAAAAAAATTACCCCCAATTCTTGAGAAATCGTTCCTTATAAAAATATACCCCCTAGTCTTGGAATCCTCCCCACTAGGGAAAAGACAGCTGCCATTCACCTTATCTCTATCCCTCTTGATTTAACAAATCTTTACAAGGTCACCCTTCAACCTTCTAATCTCCAAATAAAAAAGTCCCAGCTTATCCAGCCTCTCCTTATAACTCAAACTCTCCATTCCCTGCAACAGCCTGGTAATTCTCTTCCGAACCTTCTCCAGCTGAATACTACCCTTCCTGTAACAGAGCGGACCAGAAAAGGACACAGTGCTCCAGAAGAAGCCTCATCAATGTCCTGCATAATCTCAGCATGACATCCCAACTCCTATACTCAAAGAAAAACCGAAAGAACTGCGGATGTTGTAAATCAGGAACAAAAACAAAGTTGCTGGAAAAGCTCAGCAGGTCTGGCAGCATCTGTGAAGGAAAAAACAGAGTTAGTGTTTTGGGTCCATTGACCCTTCCTCGTCCCTATACTCAAAGGTCTAAGCAATGAAGACAAGCATGCCAAATGCCTTCTTAACCACCCTGTCTATATATGATGCAAACTTCAAAGAATTATGTACCTGAACTCTTAGGTCCCTTTGCTCTACAACACTACCCAATGCCCTATTTTAGTTGTATAAGTCCTGCCCTTGTTTGTTTTACCAAAATGAGATACCTTACATTTATCCAAATTAAACTCCATCTGCCACTCCTCAGCCCATTGACCCAATTGATCAAGATCTCTTTGTAATCTTAGATAACCTTCTTCACTGCCCGCAATACCACCAACCTTGGTGTCATCTGCAAATGTACTAACCATGCTTCCTACATTTTTATCTAAATAACTTATATAAATGACAGATGAAAGTGAACCCAGCACCAATCCCTGTGGAACACTGCTGGTCACAGGCCTCCAGTCCAAAAAACAACCCTCCACCATCACTCTCTATCTCCTGCTATTAAGCCAATTTTGCAACTAATTGGCAAGCTCACACTGAACCCCATGTGATCTAATTTTACAAATTAGACTACATTACGGAAACTTGACAAAGGCCAAGTAAACAATATCTACCTCTCTGCCCTCATCAATCTTCTTGATTACTTCCTCAAAAAATTTCAATTATTTATAACTTTGTTAGATAGGATTTCCCTCACACAAAACCATGCTGACTATCCCTAATTGAGCCTTGCGTCTCCAAATGCATGTAGATCCTGTCTTTCAGAATCACTTCCAACAACCTACCCTCTGCTGAAGTCAGACTCACAGGCCTATAGTTCCCAGGCTTCTCCTTACATCCCTTCTCAACTAAAGGCACAACATTGGGGGTGGCACTGTGGTTCAGTGGTTAGCGCTGCTGCCTCACAGCACCAGGGGCCCGGGTTTGATTCCACGCTTGGGTGACTGTCAGTGGGGTTTGTACATTTTCCATGTGTTCCCACTGGATGCTCTGATTTCCTCCCACAGTCTAAAGGTGTGCAGACAAGGTGGTTTGGCCATGCTAAATCACCCATAGTGTTCAGGGATGTGGAGATTAGGTGGGTTACAGGGGGATGGGTCTGGTTGGGATGCTGTAAGGGTCAGTGTAGACTTGTTGGGTCAAAGGGCCTGCTTCCACACTGAAGGGATCCTACAATTAGCCATGCTCTAGTCATCCAGCACCTCACCCTTAGGTGTAGATATCATTTATAGACAAATATTCCTGCAAAGGGCCCTGTAATTTCCTCTCTAACTTGCCACAAGCCCCTGGGATATATTAGATCAGTTACTGGAGATTTGTCCACTCTTATATTTTCTAATACCTCCAGCACTTCCTCTTCTGTCATGTGAACTGTTTTCCAAACATCAGTATCTATTTCCCTAAGTTCTCTAACCTCCATTTCTTTCTCCAAAGTAAAACCTGAAGCAAAATATTCATTTAATATCTCTTGCATCTCCTGAGGTTCAACACAAAGATGACATCTTTGATTTTTAGGGGGCCCTACTCTTATTATCCATGGCTGCATCTTTTGACAATCTTGGCCATTTCATTCTGTGGGCAAAACTGGCTCAGTGTCTCAGTCGACTCCTGTTTGGACACTTCTCACTTGGCCCAGGGGCCTTAACAGTCTCAGGATCTTCCACTAGTTGGAGGTTTATAGGTAGGCAATGGCCTCGTGCTGTTATCACTAGACTATTAATCCAGAAACCCAGCTAATGCTCCAGGGACCCGGGTTCGAATCCCCCCACAGCAGATGGTGGAATTTGAATTCAATTAAAAAACAAAGCCTGGAATTACGGATAAAATAATCACCATGAGATCAGTGCCAAATGTCAGGGAAAAAAAACCCATCTGGTTCACTAATGCCCTTCAGGGAAAGAAATCTGCCACCTTCACCTGGTCTGGCCTGCATGTGACTCTACATGTGGTTGACTCTCAATTACCCCCTGAAAAGGCTTAGCAAGCCACTCAGTTGTACCAATCATGACAAAGTCTCAAAGAAGTGAAACCAGATGGATCTCCTGGCATCAACCTAGGCACCAGAAAAGACAACAGCAGAAACAGCCCTGTCGACCCTGCAAAGTCATCCTCACTAACATCTGGGGGTTAGTGTCAAAATTGGGAGACCTGTCTCACAGCCTAATTAAACAACTGCCTGACATAGTCATTCTTACGGAAGGCCACTTCCATCTAGAAGGACAAGGGCAGCAGATATACAGAAATACCACCACCTTCAAGTTCCCCTCCATGCCACTCACTATCCTGACTTGGAAACATATTGCCGTTCCGTCACTGTCACTGGGTCAAAATCCTGGAACTCCCTCCCTAAAGGCATTGTGGGACAACCCACAGCAGGTGGACTGCAGCGGTTCAAGAAAGCAGCTCACCACCATCTTCTCAAGGGCAACTAGGGACGGGCAATGACTGCTGGGCAGGTAGTGACGCTCACATCCCACAAAACGAATTAAAAAAAGACCCAAAGTAATGGGGTTTACTCTTAACTGCCCTCTGGCTGAGCGAGGCACTGTTCAAGAGCAATTAGGGATGGGCAGGAAATGCTAGCCTTGCGAGGGAATGATAGGGGTTTGAAGGAAGGGGCATTGTGCATGTTCGACTCTGTCCCCGAACCCCAATGTTCTCACTCAACAATGTTCATGTTTCTCCAGATTTCTTACCCTGGACTCACACAACTTCTGAGGAATGGGACACTCACATCTGTGTAACCTTACTCATTGCTAATGTTAAACAAACTGGCCTGTAGTTCTTAGCCAGGGCCTGTCTGAACAGTTGCTCTGAAACAAGCCTTTTGCCTTGGTTTAGACTTCCTTGGCTGGTGGATATTAATCTAATTGCATTAAATTGGATGAACTGTGCTGGATTACAGAGAACTGATTCGTTGATGCAGCGTGACTGAAGATTGCAGGGACTGTCTTAGGAATTTCAGGAATTTAGCTCCTGGTGGTGTTACAGAGGAATCATTGCAGAGTCTACCTGGGATCTGTGTGATGTCAATAGCCCCAAGGGACAGAATCCTGAGAAAATTAGCAAATCACTGCACTTTGCAACGTGAAGTTAATCTATCATCATGGCTTAGTGCCAGTGGTATTGAATGGAAATCTGAATGTGTCTGCCTTCCTGACATATTTATGTCTCAATGTTATCATGGTAACATGGTCATGGGAGAGTGTTTCCTCATCTCTTGGACTGTGCTAAGGCGGATTTAATCATTATCCCCAGAGTCAGGCCTTCTCCCACCCACAACTCCCCACTCCCGCGCTGGGTCCACTTTGGGCATGAGGCCACTGGTCAGTAGCGATGCCAGACATCCTGGCACTGCCCACCTGGCTTTCTGCTTGGGCCTGTCAATACTACCCACTTTCAGCTATATCCTACAACCCCTGGGGAAGGCAGGAAGGAGCAGCACAGTGCATGCTGAGTCAGTCTGGTGAGCAGCAGTGGCTGCAGTAATACAGTACGTTATTAAAGGTTTCACACTTTCTGATGAGTCAGTGAGAGTGAGAGTAAGAGAGAGCAAGTGTGAGAGTGAATGAGAGAGTGAGAGAAAATAAGAGAGAGAATGAGAATATGAGTGAGAGTGAATGACAGAGTGAGAGCGAGTGAGTGTGAGAGTGAGTGAGAGTGAGAAAGTGAGTGATAGTGAGAAAATGAGAGAAAGTGAGTGTGAGAAATTGAGAGTGTGTGAGAGTGAGGGTGAAAGTGAGTGAGACAGAAAGTGAGAGAGAATGTGAATGAGACAGAAAGTGAGAGTGTGAGAAAATGATATGGAGTATGAGAAAGAGTGACAGTGTGAGAAAATGAGATAGAATATGAGAAAGAGTGACTGTGAGAGAGAATGAGAGTGAGAGAGAATGAGAGTGAGTGAGTGAGAGTGAGTGTGGGGAGGGGACTGAGGGAGATGGCTGAGTGAGGAATGCAAGTGAGGGAGGTGGCTGAGTGGGAGAGGGAGGGAGGTGGGTGGCGAGAGGGAGTTAGATGAGTGGACGAGGTGTTCACTGAGGGAGGGAGGTGAGTGACGTGAGTGTTGAATCCCAGAATTTAAAGTTTGGCCAGACAGAGGGCTGACGTCTATGTCTCAAGTCAGAGTTTTATTTCTGGTTCAGACATCACTGATTATTTGTTTCTCAGTAATGTACTCATCCTTTAACTAAC
This sequence comes from Ginglymostoma cirratum, assembly GCA_024137785.1. Classification (NCBI taxonomy): domain Eukaryota; kingdom Metazoa; phylum Chordata; class Chondrichthyes; order Orectolobiformes; family Ginglymostomatidae; genus Ginglymostoma; species Ginglymostoma cirratum. The sequence continues at coordinate 1,147,098 of JAHRHZ010000124.1, read as the reverse complement.
ATAGCCATTAGCAGGTCCTTGGCTTGATCTGGACATAGGAATCCCTATGAGACCCTCCTAGATGATAACATACAGATCCGCACCTCAATGTTTAAGTTGACGATGGCTGTTTCTGCAGAGTGAATTGGAGGAAAGTGGAAGAGGATTGTGAATGATCAAAACAGTAGCAAATCTGTGTCTCGTGTAATGTGATGGAGAATTTAATTAAAGACATCCCCACAACGGAAAAGCCCTTATTTAAAGTCAGCTGCAATTGATTAGAAGAAACCACAGTGTGAGCATCACGCTGTCGATAGTGTTGCATTAAGCCAAGACAGGCAAGGCTTAGCTACAGGACAAATAGATCAGTGTATAGCTAATGGTCCACGTTGTCTCAATTTTACATTACATTTGTAATCCTGTTAATCACATTATACTTTATAACATTTGATCCTTAGTGGCTGATTTCCATATTTGACATTCCAACCATACTAACTCCATAGGGATTGTTTGATTTGATTTAATATCGTCACATGTACCCAAGTAGAGTGAATAGTTCTGTTTTGTGCTCAGTACAGGCAGATCATACCATAAAAGTGCATTAGGGTAATAGAACAGAGCGAGGAATGCAATGTTACGGCTGAAGAGAAGGTGCACAGAGAGCGAGATCAGCATTAAATTTAAAACTTGAGAAGTCCATTCAGAAGTCTAATAACAGTGGGAAAGAAGCTGTTCTTCTTTCTGTTGGTACGCGTGTTTGAGCTTTTGTATCTTCTGCCTGACTGAAAAGGTTGCAAGAGATTATGATCAGGGTGGGAAGGGTCTTTGGTTATAATGGCTGTCTTCCCATGGCAGTGAGAAGTTTAGAAGGTGCCAAAGAATGGAAGGTTGGCTTACGTGATGGACTGGCCTGTGTTTACAATTCTCTATAGTTTCTTACAGTCCTGGGCAGAGCAGTTGCCATACCACACTGTGATGCATCCAGATAGGATGCTTTCCACTGTGCATCTGTAAAATTTAGTAAGAGTCTTTATGGACACGCTGAATTTCCTTAGCCTTCTGAGGACGTAGGGGTGTTGCCGTGCTTTCTTAACCATAGCATCAACGTGGGTGGACTAGGACAGATTGTTGGTGTTCATCACTCCTAGGAACTTGATGCTCTCACCCTCTCCACTTCAGAACCATTGATGCAGATAGGGGTGTGCCCTTCTCCTTGCTTCCTGAAGTCGATGATCAGCTCTTTGGTTTTGCCAAGTCTTTGTGTGTGTGTGTGTGTGTGAAATTGTTTGTGTGTAAGAGTATATGTGTGAGTGTGAGGGTGGGAGTATGAGTGTGAGTGTCTGTGTGTGTGTATGTGAGAGTTATGTATGTATGTGGAAGAGAATTTGTGTGCCTGTGTGTGTGTGTGCGCGTGCGCGCGCATGTGTGTGTATGAGAAGAGCAGAGAGTGTGTGTGCATGTGTGAGTGTGTGTATGTGTGTGTGTGTGAGAAAGAGAGTGTATGTGTGTGTCTGAGAGAATTGTGTGTGTCTGTATGTGTGTCCATGTGTGTATGTGTGTGCCTGTATGTACGTGTGTGCCTGTCTATGTGAGACAGAACGTATGTGTGTGAGTGTGAGAATTGTGTGC
>JAHRHZ010000124.1:1036574-1145480 GCA_024137785.1 Ginglymostoma cirratum | reverse complement strand
TGTGTGTGTGCATGAGTGTGTGTGTGAGAGAGTGTATGCGTGTGTGTGTGAGTATGAGTGTGAGAAAGAGAGTGTATGTGTGTGTGTATGAGTGTGTGAGTGTGAGAAAGAGAGTGTATGTATGTTTGTGTATGAGTGTGTGTGTGAAAAAGTGCATCCGTGTGTGTGTGTGTGAAAAAGACAGTGTATGCGTGTGTGTGTGAGAATGTGTGACAGCTCTGTGTTGGTGAGTAGTCTGTACACTGCTTCACCAGTTGTCGCTGTGTAATATTCCCACAGCTGTCTGGTTAATGTGTAACAGCTAAGCCTTCCTGCGGAAGGGACTGGTTGCTGAGTCAAGAGTCCTGTTGCCTTGGCATCAGTTGGCAGCTTGGGATTCCTCAGCTGAGATCTGAACACAGCTATTTGTGTGTTTACAAAAACGCAGCTGCTCCTTCACGCTGCAATATTCCCCTTTCTCTCTGTCTCTCTCTCTCTGTCTTGGATAGACCAGTTTGGAGAGAAAACTCCTGGAAAACCCAGATCCACATGATGGAGGCCTCTCTTCTCCAGCCCTTCAGATTGGTCTGTTTGTATTCCAGAGATATTATCCAGAGGCTCTGGGAGGTGTGGTGGGTTTGAAAGCTGATCTTGAATCCACCTTTCAATGGGTTGAGACTGTAGCTCTCGATGTGAATCCTGTTTGGATCACAGGAACGAGACCAGTGTATAAAACCAGGGCCCATTTGACAGTAGAGGCACAGAGAATTTTCCATTTGCTTTCTGTTTATAGGCACAGTCGAGGTGAAGAAACTCATTAATTAATCATTGTGGAGTTGATCACCTCAACTGCACACCTCTCCCATCCTGGAAACTCCAGTCTTCCTCCTGATATTTATTCCCACTGCATTGTTTGATATTTATAAAGCCGTGTGTTATTGTACGTACTGCTCCATTGCAGGATCCTGGAAACGTGCTAAAGGCCCGAGTGCCTTTACATACATTTCATAGAACCATAGAAAATACGCACAGGGGTAGGCCATTCTTCCCTTCGAGCCTGGTCTGCTTTTCAATACTATCATGGCTGATCATCCAACTCAGTCCCCTGCTCCCACTTTCTCCTCACGTCCTTTGATTCCTTGAGTCCTAAAAACTTATCTAACTCCTTCTTGAAAACATTCAATGTTTTGATCTCAACCGTTTCCTGTGGCAAAGAATTCCAAAGGCTCCCCACTCTCTGGGTGAAGAAATTTCTCCTCAGCTCAGTAGTAAAGGGCCTACCCTGCATCATTAAATTTTGACGCCTATTTCTAGACTCACTGGTCATCGGGAACATCATTCCTGTGTTTACCCTTTCTAATCCTGTTAGAATCTTATAAGTTTCTGTGAAATCCCCCCTCAATTCTTCTAAACTCCAGTGAATATAGTCCTAACCGATCCAGTCTATCCTTATATGTCAGTCCTGCCAACCCAGAAATCAGTTTGGTAAACTTCACTGTGCTCATTCCATAGCCGGGACATCCTTCCTCAGATAAGTCTTGCAGACAGTCCTCCAGGTGTGGGGTCACCAAGGTCTTGTACAATTGCAGCAATACGTCCCTGCTCCTGCAGTCGAATTCTCTCACTATGAAGGCCAGCGCACCATTTACCTTTTTCACCTCCTGCTGGACCTGCGTGCGTGCTTGCAGGCACAAGTTAATCCCCCTTACTTTCCGCAAATAAATCCCCACATTATTCGACAACTGCAAGATCCAGGTAGAGCTGGGCCAGTGGATCATTTCAACCTGAACCACCCAATGAGAAGGATGGCATCATTGGCACCCTGCCCAATTTGACATCCCATGGACCTCTGCTGGAACCTGATGCCAAGTGGTTTTTCAAGCACATTGATCCCTTCAAAAGGTAGCAATGAACCTTTTCTTTGTGAAACCCTTGGAAAACAAAAACCTTTTCTCACGCAGCAAGTAGTTTGAGAATGGAATGCACCACCTAGATTCAAAGGAAGCTTTCAAGAGGGGCTTTGGATGGTAATTTGGATAGAAATGGCATGCAAGGGACATGGGGACAAAAACACAAGATTGGCGCTAGGGGATAGTCACAGTGGGCTGAATGGTGTCATTCAATGCTCTAACTTATTTATTGAAGTCAAATTCCACCACCTGCTGTGGCGGGATTCGAACTCAGATCCCCAGAGCATTAGCTGGGTCTCTAGATTAACAATACCACCAGGCCGTCAGCTCCCCTGTTGTCTCTTGGTGTGGGCGCACAGGCCGTCGGTGAGGCGGTTTCTCAGCCAATGTTGCAGGCTTGCCCCTCACATGTTCTGTTCTGCTTGGTCTGCACAGTCAAGCCTGAGTCTGGCCAGTCTCGAGTTACCAGTCTGGAACTTGGGCTGCTCACTGGCATCCGTCTACAGGCTTTCCCCATCTGCCAGCGGCGATGGGAGATAATTTTGCGACAATCGTTATCCACGTTTTCACTCACGCCAGTGTCACTGTACTTGTCTTTGGGATTGCAAAACATCCCAAAGGGGTTATAAAGCACGCTGAGTATGGGTACAGAAGGAGGGGGAGTAGGTTCTTAAGGGGTGTCTTAAAGGTGGAATGACACATGGAGGATCGGAGAGATTTAGTGAGGGAACTCCAGAGTTTGGAGCCCAGAGAGGCTGAATCAAAGAGACTGTCAGAAGAAGCTAAGAAGAACCGATTGTTATTTCAATGGAGAAAGATTGTGGCAAGCTAGAGAGCGCAGTGGATTTAGGAATCCTTATGCACGAATTACAAAAGGTTAGCATTCAAGTTCAGCAGGTAATAGGGAAGGCAAATATTTCAAAGGGGATAGAGTATGAAAGTAGGTAGATGTTACTAAAACTATACAGAGACACTAGTCAGTCCCACAGCGGGAAAACTGTGAACTGTTTTGGGGCCCTTTATCTAAGGAAGGATGGACTGGCAGTCCTGAGAATGTTTACTAGGCTGAACCCAGGGATGGAGGGACTGTCCTATGAGGAGAGGTTAAGAAGGTTGGACCTGTATTGGACTTATTGGACTTCAAAAGAATAAGAGGCGACCTTATTGAAACATACAAGATTCTGTAGGGACTTGACAGGGGGAGATGTGGAGGGGTTGTTTCCCCTTGTGGGTGAGTCTAGGGCCAGAGCCTAGAATCTCAGAATAAATGGTCGACTATTTAAGATTCAGATGAAGAGGAATTTCTTCTCTCAAAGGGGAGTGAATCTGTGGAATTCTTTACCAGAGAGGGCTGTTGAGGCTGGAACATTTAGTACACTCAAGGTTGATACAGACAGATTTTTAATCAGTAAGGGAATCAAGGGCTATGGTGTAAAAGGCAGGAACATAGACTTGAGGGTTATCAGCTCAGCCATGATCTAATTGAATGGCAGAGTGGCTTGATGGGCTGAATGGCCTACCTCTGCTCCTACCTCTTACAGTCTTATAAAAAAAATCACTGTCCTTTCAATCCATCAAATCCTCTCAGAATTTTAAAGACCTCTTTGAGGTTTCTTTCTTTTGAGTTGCTGCATCGAGGCTGGGTGCTGGTTGCCATGACAATGTTACGGAGATTGTTGATCTTTTTCATTAGGTTCTCATCTGAGCAGATTGTCCCATCCTCATTGACAAATCCCACTTACCCACATTGCTCATCAGGGAAAGTGCAGGGGTGTGTATATGTGTGAGTGTTTGTGTGTATGTGCTTGTGTGTGTGTGTGTGTGTGTATGTCTGTGCCTGTCTGTGTGTGTGTGTGTGTGTGTGAGAATGTCTGGACTTGTGTGTGTATGTGTCTGCATGTGAGTGTGTTCATGTGTCTGTGTGTGAAAGTCTGTGTGTCTGTTTGTGTGTATGTGTGGGTGGGTGCACGCACCTGAGTGTTTGTATGTGTGTGTGTTTGTGGGTGGGTGTATCTGCGTGAGTGTGTGTGTGTTTGGGTATATCTATGTGCGTGTGTGTATGTCTGTGCCTGCGTGTGTGTATGTCTGGACTTGTGTGTGCGTGCGTGTGTTCATGTGTCTGTGAGTGTAAGTCTGTGTGTGGGTGGGTACATCAGAGTGTTTGTGTGTGTGTGTATGTGTGTGCGCGCGTGTGTGTATGTGGGTGTATCTGTGGGTGTGTGAGTGTGAGTGGTATAGCAAACAGGGAAGAAGGCTATTTGAGACTACAAAATGGGATCTTGGTCAACTGGATGAGTGGGCTGAGGAATGGCAGATGGAGTTTAATTCTGATAAATGCTAGGTGTTGCATTTTGGTAAGACAAACCAGGGCAGGACTTGCACAGTTAATGGTAGGGCCCTGGTGAGAGTTGTCGAACAGAGAGACCTAGGGGTTATACGTACATAGTTCCTTGAAAGTGGCTTTGCAGGTAGACAGGGTAGCGAAGAAGGTGTTTAGCATGCTTGCCTTCATTGGTCAGAGCATTGAGTACAAGAACTGGCGGACATCATGTTATAGCTGTGTAAGACATTGGTCAGGCCACATTTGGAGTACTGTGCAATTCTGGTTGCCCTGTTATAGGAAGGATGTTATTAAACTGGAAAGGTTGCAAAAAAGATTTACAAGAATGTTACAGAAACTAGAGGGTTTGAGTTATAAGGAAAGGCCGGATAGGCTGGGAGTTTTTTTCTTTGGAGCATAGGAGGCTAAGGGGTGACTTTATAGGGATTTATCAAATCATGAGGGGCATAGATAAAGTGAATAGCCCAGGTCTTTTCCCAAGGGCAGGGGAGTCCAAAGCTAGAGGGGCATAGGTTTAAAGTGAGAGGTGAAAGATTAAAAAGGACCTGAGGGGCAACCTTTTCACACAGAGCGTGGTGCATACATGGAATGAGCTGCCAGAGGAAGTGCTAGAGGCAAATACAATTACAACATTTAAAAGGTACATGAATAGGAAGAGTTTAGAGGGATATGGGCAAAACGCAGGCAAACGGGACTAGTTCAGTTGAGGAATCCTAAGTGGCATGGATGAGTTGAGCCGATAGACTGTTTCTGAGCTGTATGACTCTACCACTCTAAGCTGTGGGTCAACAATGAAGCTGCAACAGTCTGACGTTCCCCTGACCCTGTCTCTGCCAGTTCAATGCTGGATTGGTGGCTCCTTCCTCCCCATCTCCAGCAACCTGTCACTACCCACTTTCCCGGGAGCCTCTACTATATTTCCAGAGCAGTTCCTGTCATCTGGGATATGGGTGGCACAGTGGTTAGCACTGCTGCCTCATAGTGCTAGGGACCCAGGTTCGATCCCACCGTCAGGTGACTGTCTGTGTGGAGTTTGCACATTCTCCCTGTGTCTGCGTGGGTTCCCTCCGGGTGCTCCGGTTTCCTCCCACAGTCCAAAGATGTGTGGGTTAGGTGGATTGGCTGTGCTAAATTGCCTGTAGGGTTCAGGGATGTGTAGATTAGGGGGATAGGTCTGGGTGGGATGCTCTTTGTGTCGGTATGGACTTATTGGGCCGAAGGGCCTGTTTCCACACTGTAGGGATTCTATGGAGGAAAAAAAAAAAAAAAATCTGGGCCTGTAAGAAGATGGACAGCCTGTCCCTGTAGGTAATGCCTTGTCTCTCTGAGCTCCCTCAACAATTAACAGGTTGTGGGAATTTGGGGGCTGATGTTTACAGGTGGAATTGGCGACTGTTCCTGACAAGTTATTGTTTTCCTTGGGAATGAGAGAGCACAGAGTTAGAGGAATGTGACGAGCAAGGACACTGCTTATCACCTGTGTGTGTACTGCTGTTATCACAGCGATATGCAATCATACCTTCAAGACCGGCAAAAGCCCTTGTGACAGACTGTATGAGTTCACCACAGTGATTGGGAGTTAACACAGTTGATATTTCCATTATTCACTGAATGATCACATAAGGATACGGAGCCTTTGTTGGTTTTGACCAACCTCTGAAGGTCACTGAATATCTGGTTGCGCACTGTGTTGACTTGAAGTGTTCAATTCCCTCCATCTGTACCCACGGTTCTCTTAATAATGAGACAACACTCTCAATAGCCTGAGCAGGGAGTCAATTGCCCGCTGGTAACCCACTGAAACCATCCGCATCCAACCCCGAAATTTGTCTGTTTTACCCAGAGTATCGAAATGCTGTAAGAAAAATGGAGTGTACAAGTAGACATACGACAAACGACAAACGCTAAAGTTATAGCTGCATAGAGATCACACACCTCTGGAGCAGGTAGGACATGAACCCAGGCCTCCTGGGTCTGAGGTAGGGACACTACCAGCACACCACAAGAGCCCTGCCATATTTGTTTGCTAAGATTGTTATATTTTGGGCCTGTCTCGCTCGTTGAGGGTAAAATGAAGGAAGGAACAGGGTAATGTGACTGACTGCCATTTCTCCCTAACAGCGGACCTGGTGATTTGATTGCTATGAGTCCAAGAGGGGCCTAGGTCAAGAGGCTTGCTGGAAAGGTGATTACACTTGTGGATAATGGCAACAGCATCTTTGCTGCCGGTGTGTAGACTGTAAGCCTCCGAATGACACAGGGGATGGTGCTAGGAATGTAACATTTTATACACAGTTATATTTAAAAATAGAATTGCCCCACAGGCAGTTCATGCACCAGAATACAGTCACTAAGGGCCCAGATCCAGCCCATCCCAACCCAACATACAAAATATAACAACAACCCTTCTGAGGAAGGGTCACCGGACCCGAAACGTTAACTCTGTTTTTTCCCTTCACAGATGCTGACAGGCCTGCTGAGCTTTTCCAGCAACTTCAGTTTTTGTTCCTGATTTACAGCATCCACATTTCTTTCGGTTTTTCTATCGGAAATACAAATTCATTTTATTTCAAGGAAGAACGGAGTTCAGGGACAAGAGGATAACTACCTACCTGAAGATAGGCCCCTGTGATTCATATTGTCATGGAGGCACGTTTTTGGATGTAAGGACACTACATGAAGCCATTAATATGCAACAAACTGCTGCTAAACATATTGACTTTCTCCAGCACTCTGTGTTTTCATTTCATATTTCAAGCATCTGCAGCATTTTGCATTTATTTGAGGTTGTTCTGGAGCTGTATAAAAACCCCAGTTAGAGCAGAGTGAGAGAACCGTTCTGGTCACCACATTACAGGAAGGACATGATCCCACTGGACAGGGGGCAGAGGAAATTTATGAGGATTTTGTCAGTGAAATAACTTCCCAGAGGCCGGTATATATCACCTTTTATTTACATGTGGAGAGACCTTAACACTGATCCAGCTCCATCAAAGCCAGCTCTCAGACACTTCTGTTCTTATTTGTCAGCCAGGGCTCCTTGATTGGACCAGATTAACGGCCCCAATCATGAAACTCAGGATTGTGAGGTCCACCTGGCTGATCTGTTACAATCACTACAGTCAAGAATGGAGAGTTTTAGCTTTGTTTTCTGTGGAACAGAGGAGGTTGAGGGGAGATTAGATCGAGGTGTGTAAGAGGATGAGGGGCCTGGATAGAGTGGATAGGAAGGACTGATTTCCATCAGCAGAGAGGGCAATAAGCATGGGGAGTGTTTGAAATGAATTGGGGGCAGGGTTTGAGGGGAATTGAGGAAGATATTTTTTTCATCCAGAGGCTGCTGGGATCTGGGACTCAGTCTGAAAAGGAGAGGCAGAAACCCTCATTGCATTGAGAAGCACCCAGCTTTGCACTCGGGGATACTACACAATAAGGACAGGAACAGGAAAGGTTGGGCGGTTAATTCTCAGATGGCATAGATGCAATGCGTTGAATGGCCTCTTTTTGTGCTGTAATTTTGTGCTTGCCATAGGGACCATTAACAAATAGAATCATAGAATTTGAATTTAGGAGTTGGGATATCATGTTGAGGTCGTACAGGATGTTGTTGAAGCCTCTACTGAAGTACTGTGTGCAGTTCTGGTCACCCTGCTATAGGAAGGATGTTACTAAACTGGAAAAGGGTTCAGAAAAGATTCACCACAATGTTGCTGGGAACAGAGGTTTGAGTTATAGGGAGAGGCTGGATACGCTCGGATTTCTTTCCCTGGAGCTTAGGGATTGAGAGGTTTATAAAATCATGAGGGGTATAAATAAGGTGAATGGCAGATGTACTTTCCCTAGAGTGGGGGATTTCAAGACTGGGGGCATAGTTTTAAGATGAGAGGAGAAAGGTTTAAAAAGAATATGAAAGGTAACTTTTTAACAGAGAGTAGTTTGTGTGTGGAATGGACTTGCAGAGGAAGTGATGGATGTGGATACAGTCACAATGTTTAGAAGACATTTGGGTAAGTACATGAATAAGAAAGGTTTGGCGGGATATTGGCCAAGCGCAAGTAGGTGGGATGAGTTTAGTTTGGGACTATGGTTGGCATGGACTGGTTGGATCTAAAGGTCTGTTTCCGTGATGTTTGACTCTGTGAATACCTACAGTGTGGAAAGAGCCCTTTTGGCCCACTGAGTCTGCACTGACCCTCTGAACAACATTCCACCCATCCAGAAAAAGCCCCAGCTCCCTACTCTATCCCCATAACCCTGCATTTACTATGGCCAATCCACCTACACTGCACATCTTTGGACGTTCAGATAAGTATTTCGAAACAAAAAAAAAATTAAAAAAAGGTGGTCACATTGAAACAAAGCCCTTTAAAAGGACAAACAGCAGGGAAGGAAGCTTGTGTGTTTGCCCTCAGTGCTATACATAGCTTTATATTTGCAATGAGATTGGTTCCTTTGCAAATAAAGCAATGGTATTGTTTAGGATAAGAAGGCTGAACTTTGTACTGAGGATATCGTGCTTGCAATGAGAGAGCATTGCATGGGCACAATCAAAATGTACCCTTTATTGGTGACGGGTTGATACAATTCAAAGCCAGCAGAAAACAGGTGAGAGCTATGTCCTGCTGTGTCTGACTAACTGATGGTAATAGAGATGTACAGCACGGAAACAGACCCTTTAGTCCAAACCGTCCATGCCGACCAGATACCCTAAGTTAATCTAGTCCCATATCCCTCTAAAACTTTCCTACTATGTACTCATGCAGGTGCCTTCTAAATGTTGTAATTGTACCAATGTCTTCCACTTCCTCTGGCAACTCATTCCATACACACACCACCCTCTGCGTGAAATCTTTGCCCCTTTTAAATCTTTTTACTCTCACCTTAAACCTATGCCCCTCTAGTTTTGGACGCCCCTAGCCTGGAGAAAAGACCTTGGCTATTCACCATACCCATGCCCCTCATGATTTTATAAACCTCTGTAGTATTTACTGAGGTGACAGATTTGGGTCAGCAGTTGATGTTCTGCACAGAGATTTTCAACAGATGCTTGAATAAAAAAAACCACCGATTAGAACTTGTTTACAAAATTGGTGCCCAAATCTGGCCACAGTAGATTCACAGAATTTCTACAGTGCAGAAAGAGAGGCCATTTGGCCCAGCAAGTCCACACTGACCCTCCAAAGAACATCCCACCCAGCCCTCTCACCTTGCAGTTCCCATGGCTAATCTAACTAACCTGCACATCTCTGGACACTACGGGTAATTTCGCAAGGCCAAACCTCCCAAATTGCAAATATTTGGACTGTGGGAGGAAACCAGAGCACCCAGAGGAAACCCACGTAGACATGGGGAGAACGTGCAAACTCCATACAGACAGTTGCCTGAGGCTGGAATCAAACCCAGGTCCCTGGCGCTGTGAGGCAGCAGTGCTAACCACTGAGCCACCGTGCTGCCCTATTTTTAAATTACAATGAAACCTAGAAGAAAAAGCTAATCTAATGGTGACCCATTATAAAATCCCACCTGGTTCACTAATGTCGTCTACAGAAGAAAGCTGCCATTCTTACCAGGTCTACATCCGTCTCCAGACCACTGCTATGTAGTTGACACTTAACAGAAATTGCTGGAAAAGCTCAGCAGGTGTGGCCTGATCTGTGGATATAAATCAGAGTTAGTGTTTCAGCTTGTGTGACCCTTCCTCAGAGCTGATTGACTGTTAACTGGCCCCTGAGGAATAAATCCTGGGCACAGAAAATAGACACAGGGATAGCCCTTCGAGCCTGCACCACCATTCAATATGATCATGGCTGATCATGCAATTTCAGTATCCCACTCCCAATTTCTCTCCATATCCCTTGTTCCCTTTACCTGCAAAGGCCATGTCCAGCTCCCTGTGGGGGAGAATTCCCCAGGTTCACGACTCTGAGTGAAGAAATTCTTCCTCATCTCAGTCCTGAATGGCTCACCCCTTATTCTTGACTGTGGCCCCTAGTTCTGGACTTCCCCAACATCGAGAACATTCTTCCCGCATCTAGCCTGTCCAGCCCCAACAGGATTTTATATGTTTCTATGAGATTACCCCCTCATTCTTCTAAATTCCAGCAAATGACCAAACAACAGTGTCAATGGCCCTTTGAATGACTTTATTTTAGCAAGTATTAGAAGCAGTATACATACAAAAATCAGGAGAAGAGTAGGAATGGGATAGGGGTTGGAGTTTGAAGGTAACAGGACAATCTGAGAAAGCAGATATGTGCTAAATCATCTGAATCCTGGGCTCTGTAAATAGAGGCAGCGAGTATGAAAGGTTATGCCAAACCTGTGTGAATCACTGGCTAAGCTTCAGTCGGAGAACTGTGCACAATTCTGAGTGTCACACAAGACGACTCTGGAAAGGAAACAGAAGAGATTTACAAGCTGGATTCCAGGGACGAACGATTGCACTAATGTGGACAGTTCTCCTACGAGCAGAGTCGGCCGAAGGGAGATTTACTCAGAGCAGTTTCACATCAGTCAAGAGTTTACACAAAGTGAAATTTCCAAAACTGTTCCCCATGGCTGAAGGGGGTCAATAACACTTTTGAAATGTAGTCACTGTTGCAATGTCGGCAAACAAGGCTCACAAACACAAATTAGATAAATAACCAGCTAATCTGTCTTAGTGATGTTGGTTGAGGGTCGATCATTGATTAGGACACCAAGGTGAAATCCCTTGCCTTTGCCGAAAAATGTTACTTAGAAACATGGGAAGTAGGGATGGGAGTGGGTCATTCAAGCCTGCTCCACCATTCAACAATGCTCATGGATGATCAGCTCAGCACCCTGTTTCCTCTTTCTCCCCATACGTTTGATCCCTTCCCTTCTAACCCTTTCTTGAAAGCATTCAATGTTTTGGTCCCAACCACTTTCTGTGGCAGTGAATTCCACAGGCTCCCCACTCTCTGGGCGAAGACATTTCTTCTCATCTCAGTGCTAAGTGGCCAACCACATATCCTTCGACTGTTCAGGACTTCCCAATTATTGGGAACATGGTTCCTTTGCTTTGTGTCTAGTCCTGTTAGAATTTTATACACTGTACCAGACTCCACCACCACCCCCCAACCTCACTCTTCCAAACTCCAGTGAATACTGATCCAGTCTCTCTCCATACATCAGTCCTGCCAGCCCAGGAATCAGTCTGGAAACCTGGCCGAAGTATAATATGACCCGAGGTGGCCGACATACCTAAAAGGCATCACTCTTTGATTCCTGCAATACTTTGGCAACAGTAGATGGTGGTACAGTGGTAATGTCACCAAGCTAGTGATGCACAGGTCCTAATTCCCCGAGTTCAAATTTCACCACAGCAAAAGTTCAGCTCATTGAGCTGGAACGTAAAGCTGGCTTCAGCAACAGTGACAGTGAAATTAATCAGCCTCTGGCCCTTGAAGGTAGGGGCTTTCTGTCATCCTCACCGGGTCTGGTCTACATGCAACTCCAGACCCACAGCAACGTGCTGTAAGTGGCCCTCTTGCCAGTTACTCAGTATAGATGCGATTTTGGAATTGGCGGTAAAGTCCAGAAACACCCAAAACCTGTCAAAGCAAAAAGTCCCACTTGAGAGTGGGAAGGCTCTGGGAAGAGGTTGAGTGGCAGTGTTGAGATAGCATTTCATCTCAGGCCTTAATATCTGTCTAGGACAGTAGTCAAATTGGCTGTTTCAGCTCTGGGCATCTCAACATAATGTTTGAGAAGATGATACTTACCACTGAGGGTACTGTATGTTCATGGTGGAAAATACTTGCTACCTAATAGCACAAATCAGGTTGGATAAAGTGTAGCAAATCTTTTCTACACCACCCAGATCAAACAGCACTGCATTTTTAATGCTAACCTGTGAAAAGTTAGCACTGCAAAACTACAGGTCCTTCAGCCATTAACAACACCTCATTTATGTTCCAGCGTATTGTCGAGTGCTCCTTTCACTCAGGGCCAGTTCCTGTTTCATTCCCTTGGTGTTGAGACCAGCTCCTTTGCTGGGCGATTGGTTTGGCACAGCAGACAAGCGAAGATTCCCAACAAACAGTTGGGAGTGCTGAATGATCAAAAGGGCACAACTAGCTGCGCACATTGCAGTTGGTTAGCTCCTGTAGTATCACTGCTTACGCTTAAGAGGGCATGACATTAAATTATGGCTGTTGCCAATCAGAAATTAATCACACTGCACTTAATCCTAGCTCATTCTTCAGGAAGAATGCGAATCCCGGTGTCAGGCAGGAACTCAGTCGCTGTGGATTCCTGGGTTGGATCGTTGGGCCATCAACAGGTTCAAACAAACCTGACACCATGCACTATGCTGTCATGAGCGCTCCACACAAGATTTCTTCAGCACTGGTAAATATGCCCCTCCTGTAAAAAGAAACAGCAATAAACATGAGTATTTTGATGTTCTCCTGCAGCATCAGTGCGTGGGGCTCACACACCAGGATAGCTTCCTTGGCAGTTTGTCAGTGTTACAAAGAAATGTCAGGCATGCTGAGACCAAGTCATGATCTGAGATACATAGCTGTGTTAGATATTGTCCAACTTAAATACAATTGTCCTTTACTTTACCGCCACACAGACCTTCTCATTTAGGGAGTATACCAGCTCCGCTAAAGCTAAGGGCTGCACAGTGCTATATGTAATAGATGCCAAGTGGTACACATACACTTTGGAGTGAAAGCATTAAAACTATGACCTCAGTTAATTTATATAGTCCTGTTTCTTTTCTTCACAAGTAATTTGTATAATCCACTTTCTCAAGGGCAGTTAGGGATGGGTAAGGAATACTGGCCAACCAGTGATGCCCACATCCTGTAAATGAATAGTAAAAAAATTCCACACACTAGCAGGCCTTAAAGTTTGCACTGTGCGTGCACAGATAAATGTTAGCTGTAGCTTCTTCCGGTAAATCCTCCTATTGCACACAGACACACTGCTTAAGTGTTTTGTCTGGTGAGCGAGTTGTTTCTACTATCACCCAGAACACACTGGTCATGTCAATATACAGCCTCAGTGCAATCTTATTGCCTCCCATATTGACACAGGAGCTTCACTCTGTGGTTCATGTTCAAAGTTCAGTTTGCACTGAAGCTCAGATAGCTTTCTGTCACACTCACAGGTTGTTGTCCACTCAGCAAACACTCTTTCACACCTTGTACTGATCCACAGACAGAACTTGGTCTACAGCTGGTGAGCTGCTTTTTTTTTTTTTAAAGCCTTTCATGATTCACCTACTGTCTGAGCAACGGTGATTTAGTGAATGCTACAGTCAGACTGGTTTATGAGTTGATCTGGCTGTAGTACCAGGAGATATAGGTTGAGACTTATTGAGAAAAGCGGATGGAAACAGGTTGTTTGAAAAGAAAGTCAGTACTGAAGTGAACCTGTGGAACTGAGCCTTTAAAAGGAGTCCAGGCATCATCCAGACATATACACAACAGAGCACACATGCCACACATACGCTGAAGACCAAAAGAGCATGTGCATACACACACGAAAGCAACAAGATTAAAAACCACTTTACTCGATTTTAGCGAATGACATTTCAAAATACAAGACAGAGTAAGACAGCAATTTTAAAGGTTCTATTTGTTTTGCGGAGTTAAAAAAGAAATCTACAGCGATGTCAAAACCTGAAACAAATCTGCACCAAAATACAGTAAAAAAATACAACAATGCTTACAGCATGCTTCAGAAACTGTTGCACAAAAAATGCAGCTCTGGAAGGGGCTGATATAATTAGTTAGTGTACCTAGGTAGGAACTACAGAAATATAAAAACTTCAAATTTTTTACAACTGAAATTTTCTTGTAAAGCTTTAAGATTTTGTTTAAGAAAAAGTTCAAGTGAACAGTAACTTACTTCAGGAAGGACCAATCACATTAATTATTATCTTCAAAAAACACCCTGCTCTCTCCCAAAAAACTAGAACACAGTCAGATAGTGTCATACTATTCAGATATATAGTTAAAATTCACTTTTGTAAAACTTCTAATACATTAGCTGAATGCTTTTGATCTTTTAGGGCATGCATCTAAAAGTGGGGTTTTGTCATTAAGATAATGTACAATATACAAAGGCATCAACATGGAGATACCCTTGGACCCTATAACAATGACAAGACCACTGCAAAATTAACTGGCCAAACCAGACCAAGTGAAAATTACTTGCACAAGAAACATTAGTTACAAAGTGTCTTCAAGATGATAAGGAGGTCTAATTCTCATTTAAAAAAAAAAAGTGTTCTCAACACAACGTAATAAATTACACAGGACTAGTCAAAAATCCCAACAAGAGGTCTCAAAAATCCTGCTTCCAGTGCTAGACCAGCCATTTTTACAGAACCAATCTTCAGCACTCGAGGACTATCTCAAAAGAATGCAATCAACTATTAAAAGTAAGTGAAACTGTGTAGCCTACAGAGTTAGTAATATTTGTGGATCTGTACAGATCCAAAGTGTTAGCAAATGAGAATGTGTCACCTGACCATAAAATATTAATGCTGAGTTTTAATAAAAAAACAAAAAGGCCTGCTTTAACATTAATGTTGACTGTATTAAATTACAGGTTACTGTCTGAAGAAGTTGACCAGTCAACTTGGAGTTATTAACATTTCACTGTTCTAAATAAGAGAACAGTCTGTAGTCCTATCCCAAGTATCACTCCTCACTTTTCAGATTCAAAAACAGAAGAAATTATGTGCAGAAATACAATACGAACTCAGACACCACCATCACTGCCGCACCCTCTTCTCATGACCCTCTTTAGCACCTGTACAGTGTAGGAGTAGAGACCTTAAAGTCCCATGTTTCCAGAAAAAAAACAAAACAAAAAAACTGATACAAATGCTAGGTCCATTAGTGCATTAGCGGTTTAGTTTTTGTTATACTCGACAGGCTTGTCCCCAGTCTCAGCCAATAGACACGTGCGGACCAGTGCTTCTGTGACCGCGTAAGGGTCACAATTGGCAGAGGGACGACGGTCTTCAAAGTACCCTTTCTTGTCCTGGCCAACTGATCGGGGAATTCGGATACTGGCCCCTCGGTTTGCCACACCGGCTGAGAACTCGTTGATATTAGAGGTTTCGTGGTGGCCTGTCAAGCGGCGAGCGTTGTCCAAGCCCCCCTTGGGGTCATAGGCACGGATGTGATATTGATGCCTCTTGCCCAGTCTTTCGATTGAGTCTTCAATAAATCTGAAGAGAAAACAATTTTGTTACATTGCATTGAACTGCTGTCCTTTCCTCCCTCATTGCTGGTTATTGAGGAATAGCCTATTCTAACCAATATTCGTTACTCTCTCAATCATGTCCCATTTGCTCCATTAGAATCGAGCCTGCAAGTCAGAATCACAGCATGGAAACAGACCTTCAGTCCAACTTGTCCATGCCAACCAAGTTTCCCCAAA
The DNA here is from genome assembly GCA_024137785.1 of Ginglymostoma cirratum. NCBI lineage: Eukaryota > Metazoa > Chordata > Chondrichthyes > Orectolobiformes > Ginglymostomatidae > Ginglymostoma > Ginglymostoma cirratum. The sequence continues at coordinate 1,129,820 of JAHRHZ010000124.1, read as the reverse complement.
CTAAACTGGTTCCGCTTGTCTACATTTGACCTACATCCCTCCAAAACATTTCCTATTCATGCACCTGTCCAAACACCTAAAATGTAACTGTTACCTGCATCCACCACTTCCTCTGGCAGTTCATTCCACATATGCACCATTCTGTGAAAACGTTGCCCCTCGGGTCCCTTAAATCTTTTCCCTTTCACCTTAAAAAAAATATGCCCTCTGGTTTCAGTCTTCCTTGGGAAAAGGACTTTTGCTATTCACCTTATCCATGCCCCTCATGATTTTATAAACCTCAAAAAAGGCCACCCCTCAACCTCCTAGCCTCCAGTGAAATAAGTCCCAGTTTATCCAACCTCTCCATATAACTCAAACCCTCCAGTCCTGCAACATCTCGGTAAATCTTTTCTGCAACCCTCTCCAATTTAATAACATCCTTCCTATAGCAGAGCAAGCAGAACTGAACACAATATTCCAAAAGTGGCCTCACCGACATTTGTATACAAAACGTTCCGAACTCCTACACTCCACGGTCTGAGCAATGACAGCAAGTGTGCTACATGTCTCCTTAACTTAGCAATGTGACAGCCCACATTCCATGCAATTAGTTCCTCAAATGAGGTCTTTCCACTCATATGAAAGCACTCACTCCCAAATCTATTAGCAGAGATGGACCAATGGAGCCAGATGCCTTCTCAAAAATAGTTCAAGAAGAGGGCAAATTTAACATTTGATACTCACTTCAACCCACCCTCGTTTCGCATGGATTTGGTGCTAAAATTGGTGTGGCACCCTGCACCGTTCCAGTTGCCTGGAATGGGCTTGGGGTCAAAGCTGGCAATGATACCAAAATCCTCGCACACCCGGTGCAGAATAAACCTAGAAATCCACAGGTGGTCACCCATCTTGATGCCTTCACATGGTCCAATTTGATACTCCCACTGCAGAAAAATAAAAACAGCGATTAGTTCAAAAACAAAACAGGGGCTTCATACAGTGCTGAGATAATAGGAACTGCAGATGCTGGAGAATCTGAGATAACAAGGTGTAGAGCTGGATGAACACAGCAGGCCAAGCAGCATCAGAGGAGCAGGAAAGCTTGACGTTTCGGGCCAGAAATTTCTGATGAAGGGTATGGGCCTGAAACGTCAAGCTTTCCTGCTCCTATGATGCTTCATACAGTGCTCTCTGCGCAACATAAAATCAGATGAAAAAAGCCAACACTGCAGAAGACAACCCAACGTGTGAAGGTTTGCACAATCCAGTAGGCACTGGCTATACATTAAACCTAAAGTTAGCTGCTCAGATCCATTACAACAGGGAGTGTGTGTCTTTTGTTCACTCCCTTTTGGAGGATGCAAAATTTAAGTGGTAGCAGGAAGAAACTGTAAGATCAATGATAATAGAATGGCACCAAGCAAACAGCTTAGAAAGCCATGGGGACCATGGTGGACTGAATGGTCTCCATCTCCACTTGCAGTTATTCTGATAAGCTCACTATCAATGGGCTGCCCAATAAATAATGCTCAAGTGGCTAGAATTCCTAATAGCTGACTTTAAATTCATACATGTGATGGGGGCATCAGCTAGCCCAGAATTTACTGCCCATCAGGCAATTAAGAGTCAACCACATTGCTATGGGTCTGGAGTCACATGTAGGCCAGACCAGACCAGGTAAAGATGGCAGTTTTCTTCCCTAAAGGTCATTAGTGAACTAGCTGGGATCTCCCTTCCACCCCCTGCCAAGAATTGACTTCTGTTTCATGGTCATTCTAGAATTAGGAGTTTCACACTTTATTGTATTCAAATTCCACCATCCACCATGGCAGGATTTGAACCTGGGTTCCCGAGAACATTGCCTGGGTCTCTGGAATAACAGCCCCGTGATAATACCATTAGACCACCACTTCCCACATGCCAGTGCTTAGTGTCCAATCAGAGTCAAAACCTGGGTGCCTTTAGGTCTACCACAACAGGACAGGAGGCCATTCTGTCCCTTGAACCTCCTCTTCCATTCAACTGCCTCAACTGTAATCTCCATGAGCCTACAATAAAATGAAGGGGGGGGGAAAAGGAGTGGAAGGAAATAGTTTCAAGGCAGACATTACGGACATCAAAAGCAATTCCCAACTGCGAAAATCAGCAGCTCCCACAAACTTATTAAGAATGAGGCAGACAACTAAAAGACGATCAAGGATCCCACTGACCTCAGTAAACATTATGAACTGACTCCATCAAAAACTGCTCTCAGTATGCCCCTGCACTGAGACACTGCATGCAGAATCATACACCGTCTGTGTATGTGTATATAGAAGCAGGCCTTTCGGTCCATCAAGTCTCCACTGACCCTCCAAAGAGCATCCTACCTATGTGTCCCATTGAGGTCAATTTAAGATTGTCAACTGTAGCTGACACTCCATGGTAAAAACTGACAGTGCACTTTTTTGTCCTATAAACCAAATGTCAAGATCTTAGTCACATTCCACATCCATTGGTATGGTTTGTTTTTTTACATTCAAAGAACAATCTCATTCATGGAACAATTGCCATCAATTCTGAAGCAGTAAAGTCTTCAAATCCGGTTTGTCCCTGTCCCTCATTCTTGGCAACGTATCCCTAATTTCATCTCCTCGAAGTATTGCGCCCAATTCACTTGGGAATGTTGTCGTAGTATCAGGATCCACCAATGCTTGCAGGCAGTAGAATCCAAATGCAAGCTACTCATTGTGTGAAGGATTTCTTCAGGCTACCTTGCTTTTGTTTGATCTTCAATCTGATCTTGCTGGTTGTCAAACCTGTCAGCATTACAAACAGTTTTCCCTCACTGTCCTTTAGAGAGATGTGGTGGTCTACTGGTATTGTCATTGGACTGTTAATTCAAAACACTGAAGTAACATCCTGGGGACCCAGGTTTGAATCCTGCCATAGCAGATGGTGGAATTTGAATCTAATAAAAACATGGAATTAAGAGTCTAGCAATGACCATGAATCCATTGTTGGTTGTTGGTGAACCAGATGGGTTTTTCCAATGTTTTTTAGGGAAGGAAACTGCCATCCTTACCTGGTCTGGCCTACATGTGACTCCAGACCCACAGCAATGTCGTTGACTCTGAACTGCCCTCTGGGCAATTAGGGATGGGCAATAAATGCTGGCCTAGCCAGTGATGCCCATGTCCCCTGATTTAATAGAAAAATTCATGATTTTAAACACCTTCAAATCTCTAAGGTGCCCCAGCCTACATAACTTTGAAATGTAAATAAACAGTTTTGGGACATGGATGACTAGCATCTTTTTAGACAAGTGGCACCCGGAACTTGAGACAATTCTGCAGTTGGGACCAAAGCAGGGGTCTTTATACCTGGTACTCTCTGCTATCAACTAGATGCCGGAGTTCGCTGCATTACAAACTCACCTGACCATATATATGATGAGAAAAAAAACTTGTCCACACCGTGAGTAGTCTGGAAGGCACTGTCTGGGAATGGGGTGGAGACAGATTCAACTGTGGCATTTGAGGGCGCATTGGACAGTTATTTGGCTAGTAATGGTGTACAGCGATGGGGGAGATGGCAGGAGATTGGCACTTGACAACAGAACTGGACTTGATAATAGAGCTTGTCCAGGCACTTGGGCCAAATGGCCTATTTCTGTACCATAATAATTCTGATTCAAAGATCTTGGGAGGGAAAGATAAACTTGCACCAGCCTGGTCTTGCTCTTTAAAGAAATCACATCACTTGGATTACAATTCTTGAAATGTACAGCCTTATGATTTCACGTTGAATTTCTCTACCCAACATTCCACTCTGTCGCAGTTCTCTTCAACACTGACCATCTTCCTCCCATACAGGCACGTGCCACATCTCCAAATTAAAAGGAGCTGTATCCTCTAGCTCTCCCCTCCTCTCACTCAATCCCCAAGTCATTAACTCGTACCAATGGGACTCATTTTACATTCTGCGCTGGTCAAAGTGACAGTCATTTTCTGCTGGTTGGCTATTTCCACTGTCCACACCAATGTTGAACTGATTCTGCATAGGATAGAAATGTTTGCAAACCCTCACACCAGCTCAGTGCTTTATCACTCAGAATTTGCAAGCGGTACTTCAATTAAGGCTTATGCCAGAATTCCAACCCACAACCACTTGTTATCTGCAATTGCTCTTCAACCTTGTAAAACATTAAGCAACCACCAGTCCCCTCTCACCTGAGATGCCATTACTTCAGCATTGGTACCAGAGATATGAATTCCAGCATAAAGGCAGGCTCGGTAATGAGCCTCCACAATATCTCGGCCGTAAGCTTTGTCTGCGCCAACTCCACAGTAATAGGGTCCTAGAAAGTAACATGATCCCACTTACTGAGTGCACCGGTAAAGTAGCAAGAGATAAATAAGCAGATGTCCATTGAGACCATCCCCCACACTGCAATGTATAACCTCTAACTTCAGCAGCATTGCTGAAAATAAATACCAAAAAGTTTTTAACACTCACTAGGTCAGGAAATACCAATTTTAAAAAGGGAAAACCAACATATATACTGTTGGAGAACAGCGGCAAGTGGATTCTGATTGGTAGAGGCAGTGCCATGGAGAATACATCAGTTAATGATGATTGACAATTAACTGCAAGGGTTAGTGTTCAGATTAAAATCAGGTAGATTCACAGATTTGTCAAAGCTCTGCTTAGAGAGCCAAGCTAAGAAAATAAGCTTTCACTTATTTTGTGCCACCTTTCAAGTTACCATTTATTCTCTTGGGCTCTCCTCACTGATTTTTGCTTCCTTCCAGATTTGAAAGTAGATTCAATAGCCTAAAACAACCTACAGTGGTTGCATTTCTTTTAAAAATCTCACTGCCAAAAGTAACATCCATACTCCAGATCCAAGGGAAGTGGGGAAAAAAATAGCATACCTTGTGGTCCAGGAAAGCCATTGGAGGGCCATCCAAAGGGATGTCCATCTGTTCCTAATAAAGTGTACTCTTGCTCCATTCCGAACCACGGATCCTCATCTGCGATCATGGACATTATTTTCTGGCATGAGTTTCGCAGATTAGTCTCTGCAGAGACAAAGAAGTGTGTAATCTCACTGTCATCCATCAGCTTCCCATCTACAAGCAACTATTAATTCTACAGACGCATATTTCATCAGCATGAAGAAAAATTGCCTCATTTAGTGCAGATAGAAATCAATTCTATGGATCTGATATATCCCACACTTTAATAGTTCAGAAACAACAGACAGACAAGGCAAATATGATGAAACAAAGCCCTTCAATTGCTCCTGTTAGATATCCTTTCTTGACTATTGCAATGCAGCATTTTGGACAAGGTAATATGAACTCTGCATATTGAGCACCCATTACCAAGGGACTAACCTCCAGCTCACCCAAAGACAACACCAAAGAGGCCAGCTCTTTGCAAGCTGCAATATTCTTCGGGGAATTACTTGGGATAAATGTGGGTATGTATCAACAGCACAAGGAAAGTGGCCTTGTGCTCACAATTTGACTAAACTAGATTAGCATGGCTCGTGAAGGAATTTAAATAATTATGTGAGAATAATCTGGGGTATGGAGGAAGGCTACATTGAGACTTGAGCTGACTTATTCCGCAAAGCAATTGAAGAACAAGGGATAGTAGGAACTGCAGAATCTGAGATAACAAGGTGTAGAGCTGGATGAACACAGCAGGCTAAGCAGCAGAGGAGCAGGAAGGCTGAAGTTTCAGGCCTAGACACTTCAGAAAAAATTTTTCTGAAGGGTCTAGGTCCAAGACGTCAGCCTTCCTGCTCCTCTGCTGCTGTGTTCATCCAGCTCTACACCTTGTTATCCCTGAAGGACAAGGGAGCTTGGTGGTGGTGGTCTTTACTAAGGGATAAAGAGACTGCAATGGGTGGGAAGTGAGAACTCCCCCCACTCTGCTACATATTCAGTAGCAACTCCCAGAAGCAGTGCAAACAATTTAAAAAGAGGAAAATTTGCAATGTTATAGGAACAGTAAGAACCAATGCTCAAAAGGGTTAGCAGAGGTACGATGGATTAAATGACCTCAGCAAGCTGACTGAAACTAACTGGACAACTAAACAAAAAAGTGTTAGCATTGGTGGGATGGATCAAATGCCTGAAAATCCCTTTTGTTCTGTCTCTGATGATAGCCACCCCACAGCTGACAAGCTGGGCCTTGATCCCAAATCTAGAAATCATACTGTCCCTCCAGTGTGGAAACAGGCCCTTCAGCCCAACAAGTCCATACCAACCCACAGCATCTCACCCAGACCCATCACCCTATAATCCACCCACACAGACAGTCGCCCAAGGGTGGAATCAAACCTGGGTCACTGGTGCTGTGAGGTGGCAGTGCTAACCACTGAGCCACCGTGCCACCCTCAATCTTTGTTTCTCTCCACATAATCATTGGGGTCAAACCTGTGGCTATTTACCTTATGTGGTTTGGTGTTATGTGATTTGACAATGCCCTAGCAATGAGCCTTTGCATGTTATGACTAGCTCTTCAGTCTCTCAGGGAAAACTGCACCCAGTGCGTACCTGCTGGTTTCCTATTGTATTTGAGGACTTCACAAAGGACAAGCTTATTTGGATCCTTCCGGAAAGGATCCCGGAACATGGCTGCCGGGATGAGGTACATGTCGCTGTTGGATCCTTCTGACTGATACGTGCTCGAACCGTCAAAGTTCCATTCTGGGAGATCTGCAAGAAAGGACAAAGTCTCATGGCAGCCAAAGACAAAAGCCCTCTGAACTCAAAGTATTGTTTACATAGAGAACTCGTGGAGAGGCTCTGGAGAAAGTTTCATTTTAATCTGGAGACTGAAAACTGAATATTGGATTATTTGAGGAAGAGTCATTTTTTCGTTTGTTCAGCCCTGTGTTTGAAATCTTATTAATATTTACCTTTTTATGCATGCTTAATATTAAATCTGTGGGTAAGGAAAGGTATTATATTTCTGTATACAAAGGTGTTATTGAGAGTTTTTTTTAAGGCTTGATGTCTCGGAGGGTATTCAAGAAACCCAGTGTGATGACTTGTACATTTACAGAACTGATCACACAGCAGGATCAGTCAGATGGGTGATAAGTGTTGAGCTGGAGAAACACAGCAGGCCAGGCAGCAGAGGAGCAGGAAAGTTGACGTTTCGGGTCGGGACCGTTCTCCAAAAAGCCCCGAAATGTCAACTTTCCTGTTGCTCTGATGCTGCCTGGCCTGCTGAGTTCCTCCAGCTCCAGTGTGATCTCTGACTCCAGCATCAGACATTCTTACTATCTCTGACTCAGTCAGATGGGTGACTGTCAGGAAAGGTAAGGTGGTGGCTCAAATCTCCTGTGGCTATTTCTCTCTCAAACAGCTATTTGTTTGGGGTACTTGAAAGAGATGGCCTCAGGAAATTAGAAGCAGTAGTCAGATCCTGGGCACTAAGAATGAATCTTGTGTTAAAGAGGGTTTGTCAAGACCAAAGAATAACTGTTATAGGGTACTCGATGAGGGACACAGACAGGAGATTTTGCAGCAGTGAACATGAATCTAGGATGGCATGTTGCATTCCTAGTGCCAGTGTTAAGGACATTTTGCCATGTTTGAAGCATATTGTCAAAGAAGACAGACAGAGACACAGACACCAGATGTTGTTGTACACATTGGTGGGAATGACAGGTGGGGAATGGGTTAAGGCTGTGCAGTTTGTATAGAAGAGATTACTTGGAAGTTTTAAAAAACCAACAACAGTAATCTTTTGCTTACTTCTACTGCCAAGTTCTAATGAGGGTAGGCATAAAAGGATAGGGAAGATAAATCAGTGGCTGAGGAGGTGATGTAACGTGCAGGGGTTCAGTTTCTTGGATCATTGGGATCTCTTCTTGGACAGAAAAGACCTGTTCAAGAAAAAAAAAAAGGATGGGTTTCACCTGAACTGGAAAGGGACCATATCCTGGTGATTAGATTTGCTATTTTGGGAGCCTGTCAACTTTTAGACAGGGGATATGGGGTCTTTGTAAGTAACAGTGAAAGTTGAGAAACAAATGAGGATGGTTCTGCATCAGAAAAGAACAAGTTAGTTAGAAAAGTCAGACAAGAGGAAGTCAGCAAATGAAGTAACTCAAATAAATGCAGTTTTGATTCTTCAAAAAGAGGTCTTACAGCTAAGGCTGATGAACTCAGGGCACGTACGGGAACATGGGACTGGGTCATCACAGCTATTATAGAAAGTAGGCCGACAGAAGTCAGAACTGGCAGCTCAATGTTCCAGGTTTAGACATTGTAGGAAGGATAGAAAGGAGCACAAGAGCGAGCCACTTTTGATTCAGGAGAAGTCATTACTGTAATTAGAGAAGGTATTTCTGAGTGACTGTACTATAGGGTCCCCAATAATCCAAAAAAGGAGAAGCAAATATGTAGAGATTTCAAATAAATGCAAGAATAAAATGGTTGTAACAGTCAGGAATTTTAATTTTCTAATCATTGACTGGGACTGTCGTAGTGACAAATGTTTGGCTGGTGAAGAATTTGTTCAATGTTTTCAAGAAAATTCTCTTTATCAATGCATAAATGGTCCTTTTTTTTTTAAGAATGCCTACAGTGTGGAGACAGGCCCTTCGGCCCAACAAGTCCACACCGACCCTTGGAACATCCCACCCAGACCCATCCCCCTATAACCCACACACCCCTGAACACTATGGGCAATTTAGCACAGCCAATCCACCTAGTCTGCACATCTTTGGACTGTGGGAGGAAACTGGAGCACCCGGAGGAAACCCATGCAGACACGGGGAGAATGTGCAAACTCCGCACAGACAGTCACCTGGGGCTGGAATCAAACCCAGGACCCTGGTGCTGTGAGGCTGTAGTGCTAACCACTGAGCCACCGTGCTGCCTGTCTTACCAGAGACAGCAAAATTTGAGCTTCTCTTTGGAAATAAGCCAGGGTAAGTGACTGAGGTGTTAGTAGGGGAACACTTTGGGATTAGTGATCATTATTCTAATAGTTTTAAGATAGTTCTGGAAAAATACAAGTTTTCCATAAAAGTTAAAGTTCTTAATTGGAGTGGACTGTTCACAGGTAAAGGGACTACTGACAGGTGGGAGGCTTTCAAAGACAGGAGTTCAGAGGCATTATGTTCCTGTTAAAGAGGAAGGCAAGGCTGGTAAGATTAGGGAACAATAGATGAATAAAGATATTGAAGTTTAGTCAAGAATAAAAAAACCATGTATTAGATATAGACAACTGGGATCAACTGAATCTCTTGAAAAGCAGAAAAAGAGTCTAGGGGCATTCCTAATGAAATCAGGAAGGCAAAGGGCAGATGAGACAGCCTTGGCAGATAAGGTTAAAGATAATCAGAAAAGATTTTATAAATACATTAGCATGCATATAAGACAGCAACTAGAGAGAGTAGGACTCCTTAAAGATCAATGAGGTTGTCTGTGTGTTGACCCTCAGGAGATGGGAGAGACATTACATGACTATTTCATGTCAGTTTTTACTGCTGAGAGAAAAAATATGGAGGCTACAGAACTCGGAAATAAATAGATGTTTTGAAAACAGCTCACAGTAAAGAGAAAGTGCTGCAGGTCTTAGAAAATAAAAGGTAGATAAATCTCCAATGCCTGATCAAGTGCATCCCATGAATGTGGCAAGTTATGGAGGAAACAGAGCAGGGGGCAGCGTGAAATACTTGTATCTTCCATAAAAGTGGGTGAAGTACCAGAGGACTGGAGGATGGCTAATGTTGTGCCATTGTTTATGAAGGTCTGGGAGGAAAAGCCTAAAAACTACAGACCTGAGAGTCTGGCATCAGGGGTAGGGAAGTTGATGGTGATTCTGAAAGGATTTAACCTACATTTGGAGGCAGAACGTTTACTTGAATTTAAATAAAGCCTTTGACAAGGTTCCACATGGTAGACTATTTCGCATGGGATTCAGGGTGAGCTCACTAATTGGCCTGGCTGTAGGAGACAGAGGGTGATGGTGGACTAATTTTTTGGACTGGAGGCCTGTGACCAGCAGCGTTTCACTGGGTTCAGTACTGGGTCCACTTTTGTCTGTCATTTATATTCAACCTACAGCAGGAGGACTGCAGCAGTTCAAGGTGGCAGCTCACCACCACCTGCTCAAGGGCAACTAGGGATGGGCAAGAAATTCTGGCCAGACATCAACACCCACATCCTACAAGTGAATGAAAAAAAGTGATTTGGAGGAGAATATAGGAGGTATGGTTAGTAAGTTTGCCGGTGACAAAGTTGGTGGCACAGTCAACAGTGAAAAAGGTTATCTATGATTAAAAAGAGATCTTGAGCTATTGGGTCAATGGGCTGAGGAGTGGCAGATGGAGCCTGATTGGGATAAATGTGAGGTATTGCATTTTGGTACAACAAACAAGGACAGGACTTATACAGTTAGTGGTAGGGCCCAGGGTAACATTGTTAAACAGAGACCCAGGAGTTCAAGTACCTAATTCTTTGAAATTTGTGTAACAGGTAGACAGGGTGGTCAAGAAAGCATTTAGCATGCTTGCCTTCAATACTCAGACCAATAAGTATTGGTTAGGATATCACATTGAGGTTGTACAGAATGCTGGTGAGGCCTCTTCTGGAATGTGCAGGTCTGGTTGCTCTGTTATAGGAAGGAAATTATTAAACTGGAGAGGGCTCAAAGGATTTAGCAGGATGTTGCTGGGAATGGAGGGACTGAAATGGCTTTTTTCACTGCAGCATAGAAGGTTGAGGGATGGTCCTGTTGAGGTGAATGACAACTGTCTTTTCCCTGGCGTGGGGGAGTTTAAAACTAGGGTGTCTTTTTAAGGCGAGAGAAGATTTGAAAAAGGACATGAAGGACAACGTTTTTAAAAAAACCAATGGCTCATGCGGGGAATGAACTGGCAGGGAAGTGGAGGATGCAGGCACAGTTACAACAACATTTAAGAGACATTTGGATAAGTTTGTGAATAGGAAAGGTTTGGAGGTAAGTGGGACTAGTTTGGTTTGGGAACAAGGTCAGCATGGACTGGTTGGACCGAAGGATCTGTTTCCACGTTATGAGGCGAATCCCAGCAAGCAGTAAAGTTGTTTCACAAGGGGCACTGCTTAAACATTTCAAAATCCCCAGCCAGCACAAACAAACATTATTCTGCTCACTTCCATTCCAAGATTCGGAAAGTTATTTAATTGCTTCTCACTATAGTTTGTGCCTCTTCATTCCATCCTCATACATGGAAATAATTTAATAATTTAAACTCACCCCAGTGGATTTGACAGGCTGCCCAATGTCTGGAACTAGATCTCCAAGAACAGAAAGCTCCACAATTAGGTTTTACATTGTAAAGTGGCATTAACACAATCGTGCCTACACACAAGCTTGGAAAAACATTCCAAAGCTGGCTTTCTAACAGGACGCTACCGTCTTTGATGGGATTAAAGCTTGAAATAAGCATCACCATGCAGATGTGGCATTACGTTGACAGAAGGGTGTGAAAATCAACATGTAAAAGAGTGACCTTTGTTCAATTTTGTCTTTGAAATCGAACTTTGATACATTGGACTGCATCATGGTTGTTTGAATATATCTCATACGCAAGTATTTCCCCCAATGTTTACAAAAGTGAAGAGCTCAGCATCAAACCACACATCCTATAACAAGCTAAACATACTGGCCTCTGTATCTGGAGCGTAGGAAAGGGTGCATGAGGGAACAAAAATTGTCAAAAAACCCTTCCAGTTCTTCATCACTTACCCAGCCACTTACTGGAGAAAAGCACACCTTAGTGGAGACCAGGGACAGAAGGAGAGCACCAGGTTTTGCAGCGGTGATGCCCCTTGTTGTTAAAACAGCCTGCCCACACTTGCACATGAAGTTGACCACTTGGGAAAGGAGTGCAAGTTGGCAGAAACAGAAAATGAAAAGCAGAGGGAAGAAAACAAGCTCAAGGCAATTCAAATACACGGGACAAAAAAGGTCTGTTCCCCATCTGTACCAACACCCAACCCGCCCAAAAAATGTACAATGCTGGGCAAGCGGAATTCGGAGGGGGGAAAATGTTTTGTTTTGAAAAGGCACTCAATTGATCTCTATTCTTGGCGAAGGGAGTGAGGTCTCATTTTGGGAGGAGATCAGGATTTCTTGATTTCACTTTGGGACCCTGAAGTTCCACATTTATCAGAAGCGGTGAGTGAAGTGTGTGTAAATGAATGGGTTAGTGGGCTACAGGTCAGTCAGTGTGTAGGGGATTCTGAAAGCGGTCCTTACCAGTTATGCTCTTGGGTTCCTTGTCCAAGGTCTTGGTTTTACATCGCACAGACTCCCCCGTGCCATCGATCCAGATGTACATAGCCTGCACCTTGCCGTCCTGGGGCAGCTCCATGTAGTTCTTCTTCACAATCTTGCTGAGGTTGGCGCTCGCTGAAGTGGCCATCTTGTAGGTCTGCCAGAGAGAGACAGACACAGGGGAGGGGGGGAAAGGGAGAGAAAAGCAGCAAGAAATGGACGGCATTAGTGAGCTTGTAGAGCCACATGGCACTCAACGGAGAGTTCCCGGTGAAATAAAACATACGCACATTGAGACACAGAGACAGAAACCCGCACCGACTGCAATTCTCCAGGGCACGGGCTGAACCACCACCTTTTGCTTTTTTTTAAAATAATAACGGGGGGGGGAAGGGGGAGGAAGCCAAACTCGTGGGCCGCGGGAAGGAAACTGCAGATCAAACGGTCATTTGCAGAACAAAGGAAGTTAAACGCCGGGCAAGCACGGTGTCTGAATGTTATTTTTCCACACATCACCCCCCCTTCTCTCTCTCTGGGGAAGGGAGGGAATTTCAATTGTGCATTTGCCGATCCCAGGATTTTATATGCAGAGACGTGTAGGATATCTAATGTAACACCCGCCCCTCCAAGCTCTGCGGGGGTGCATTTTAATTTTTTTTGGGAGGGGGAAAAGGAGATTATGCAGCGTTAAAACAGATCACGTATAGCGGCTGTGCAGATCCCAGACTGGATTTCATATGGAGAAACGTGGAGGGCTGTCTAATGCATTTTCTCTCTCTTTGGGGGTGCAATGTTAATTTCTTAATTTTGGGGGGTTTAGATAAATCGTGTATGGCGGCTGTGCAGATCTCAGACTGGATCTTAAACGGAGAGGCGTGCAGGTTTGTCTAATGCATCCCCCCCACCCCGCCTCTCTGTGGGGAGGGTGCAGGGTTATTCCTAATTTTTTTGGGGGGGGGGGTTTGCAGCGTTTCAAAATATGGTGTATGGCGGCTGTGCAGATCCCAGCCTGGATTTGACAGAGAGAGAGAGAGAGAGAGAGAGGGGAAATACCAACCAATATTGACTTACAGGTATCCAAATAGGTGTGAAGATAGGTGGCAAAGGCACCATTTGGGGACAGAGCCCGCGCTTGGCCCAGACAGAGGGGTTTCTGGAGGCTGTAACTCTACAGACCCTCTGGATCATCACCTTCATGCAAAGCCAGGCCTGCATCACGGAGCATGCAAAAACTCAGACCCTGCATACATCCTGATTGCAACTGAGACCACCCGGTGGTCAACATGCAACATTTTTAAAAAAGTAACCCCAATTAATTCCGTTTTTTTTCTGCCCAATCCTGATCAACTCTGACACATGCAAATCAGACCATGCATAACTTTCCACCACCACCACCGGCACCTCCCCCTGCAACCCCATCGATTTCAGAGCAAATTCCTGAACCCCTTATTTCGAGTCTGCTCAGTAAACCTACATGTTGGTTCCGCCAATTCGTCGCCCTGACATTGCCGCATTTTTTTACCAGAAACAGGAAGCACCGAGAGATCCGCATTCTCCAGCAAAAATGGACTACAAAGACAAAACGCCCAATTATTACAAATAACAAAAGTGTCCCTTCTCTGGGAAGTCAAACTGAGCGGAGATAGCTTGGGGGGGGGGGCATCACGTTCATGCTTTAGCAGAACATTTTGTATGTTTTTTTGTTTTAAAAAAAAACAGACAAGCAGAAAGTAACAGCAGCAACAACCTAACTAAAAACACACAGTAGCAGCAGCAAACGGGCTAACTCTGAACACAGAAGGTGATGAATTCAGTGAAGCGCCATCCTTTTCCGGGTGGTTATTGGGTCAGTTACCTTTCTGGTCTGTCACACGTTTTCGGGGTCCTCTTTCACTGTTCTTCTCTCTCTGCAGAGGCTTCACATTCAGATCCACATTGCAAAGGGATTTGGGGAAGAACTTAGGGTATATGAAGCAAAGGGCCCGACATTTATAATGTGTCCAGGGCGCTCATTGGTGAACATAAAACGTGATCGCTTCGTGCAGCAGACTCATGTTGAGAGAGAGTGACTGGAGGAAATTTCCATTCCTCAGATCCCGCCCCCCCACCCCCCCACAACCCCTCCCTCTCTCTCTCTCTCTCTCTTTCTCTCTCTCTCTCATACTCGGACACAAAAACAAGGGGGAAGGGAGAGAATAACAAACCAGAAATAACATCCCGACTTCGGCTACTAGCTTCTAACGGGATATGAAAGTTCTCTGGTCTCTCTATCGCCAGCATTTGCAATTCTCTCCCCAATCTCAAACAAAAATTCCAGAAATTGCTGAAAGGTTTTTTTTTGGTTTTTGTTAAAGACTGCGAACAGCATTGGCCAAAAGGCAGGAGGATCCTGCTTATAAACACAGTCCCGCCTGCCATTCCGGTGGCTGTGGTTTGTAAGGCAAGACGACTGGTTTTCCCTGAAGATACACAGGTACAGGGACAAAACGCAAGAAACCGATTAAGTCAAATTGCCTTGCCTACCTAGGCGAACACTGACTCAGAACTGACAGCCGCCTGTACAGCAGGCAGGGATCACTGCGCCCTCTCACTCACAAAGGCTTGGGTTCACTGCCCCGTATATTCAGCACTAACGCCGAGGCTATTATTTCACAGCAACACTGAGGGAGTGCTGCACTGTCAGAGGGTCAGTGCTGAGGAATGCCTCACTGTTGGAGGGTCAGTACTGAGGGGGTGCTGCACTGTCAGAGGGTCAGTACTGAGGGGGTGCTGCACTGTCAGAGGGTCAGTACTGAGGGAGTGCCGCACTGTTAGAGGGTCAGTGCTGAGGGAATGCTGCACTCTCGGAGATTCAGTACTGAGGGAGTGCCGCACTGTTGGAGAGTCAGTATTGAGGGAATGCTGTACTGTTGGAGGGTCAGTACTGAAGGAGTGCCGCACAGACGGAGGGTCAGTACTGAGGGAATGCCACACTGTCGGAGGGTCAGTAATGAGGGAGTGCTGTACTGTCGGAGGGTCAGTGCTGAAGGAGTGCCGCACTGTCGGAGGGACAGTGCTGAGGGAGCACCGCACTGTCGGAGGGTCAGTGCTGAGGGAGTGCTGCACTGTCGGAGGTTCAGTGCTGAGCGCGTGCCGCACTGTCGGAGGGTCAGTGCTGAGGGAGTGCCGCACTGTCGGAGGGTCAGTGCTGAGGGAGTGCCACACTGTTGGAGGGTCAGTACTGAGGGAGTGCCGCACTGTCGGAGGGTCAGTGCTGAGGGAGTGCCGCACTGTCGGAGGGTCAGTGCTGAGGGAGTGCCACACTGTCGGAGGGTCAGTACTGAGGGAGTGCTGCCTGGGGTATTGCTGTGTAATTCATTTTTAAAGTAGTTGAGGTTTAATATAAAATTGTAAATATGACCATGTTTGTTTGTAACTTGCTGTTATTAAGCTTACAGTTGATGTGAATTAAAACTGTTTTTGGTGTCCTCAGCTGAGAGGAATTTAAATTCCACGTACAATGCAGGATCTTGAACATTGTGTTCTGCATTGCCTCGTGCCTGTTATTGGTTTGATCATGTGATTTGCTGGTTTCATTTCAATGTGTGCGAGGCTGGCTACTATTAGAGCCTATTATTACTAGCATAGCAGAGGGCTTCCTCAGACCGAACTGCTCCCTCGTCCCCTGTCCCCTTTCTGCTACCAAGGGAAATCATTGCCCCATTGCAAAGGTGGCACTGAGCACTGAGCACTGGCCACATCCTATTGCCCACACCGAAAGCTGACACAGCCCGAATTTGCAAATTCCTTGTCACTGGAAGTTTGTCAGGCCAGATTTCAGTGTGAACACTGGACTTTGTCATCCCATAAAAGTGCGAAAGTCAGACCAACCCCATAACTTGGAGGCTTTGCGGTTACCGAGTCAGGGATAAAGTTGACAAATCTCCAATCTCCTCCTGCTGAGTGTGCAAAAGAAAATATGCTTGGCAACCAATTCCAAGGGCAGGAAACCGGCTGCTCGGTCCTGTGACAGGCTTTGAAGGATTTGTTGACGTCCTGTAACCAGCAGTAGGTCATTCTCTAAAAAGGATTTCACATTTCATTGAATAAGATTAAAAAAAATTCCCAATCAATTTCCTTTTCTAATATATCTCTCTCTTCTCCTCCTCTCCTGAAGATACTGACCCTCACTGGGGGTGGGGGTGGAGGTGCCCACTGCCTTCCTATCCTGAAGGTGCTGACTGTCTCTGGTTGTGGATAATACCGCTCCCCCCAACATTCGCCAATAACGGAGGGCAGGGCTACCAGAGTAAGTTTGCCGCTGTTCATTTTAAAGCTGCCAAAACTGAAACAACAAACAGAAGTCAGAGTTCAGGGCGTGCCCCTGATGTGCAGCCAACGATAAGCAAGGGAGGCTTGGCTGTGATGCCTCAAGTGGTCCAATAGCTCGTGGCTGTCAGTGGTAACTGTGCAGTTGACTGCTCCATCTGGAGTCCATATGAGGGAGATAAGCCTGGAATGTCCTACCGTTTGCGGACTGCACAGCCCAGTGGAAAGCAATGGATGGAGTAGTGGAACACTTATATAGCTAACTTCAGAGCTGCCGTCTGATTGGCTGCTGCAAACCTACTGACCAGCTGTTACACTGCGGACTGGACAAACCCTTGCAGAGGGCAGGGAGTCATTCATAAAGCCATAGGGTCTTACAGCACGGAAACAGACCCTTCGATCCGACCTGTCCATGCTGACCAGATATCCTAAACTGATCTAGTCCCATTTGCCACCATTTGGTCCATAAGCTCTTCCTATTCATATACCTTTTAAATGTTGTAATTGTACCAGCCTTCACCACTTCCTCTGGCAGCCCGTTCCATACAGACACCATCCTCTGCGTGAAAAGGTTGCCCCTTAAAGTCCCTTTTAAATATTTCCCCTCTCACTTTAAACCTATGCCCCTCTAGTTTTGGACACCCCCGTCCTAGGGAAAAAGACCTTGGCTAATCACCCGAAGGTCACCCCTCAGCCTCCGACGCTGCAGGGAAGATAGCTCCAGTCTATTGAATCTCTCCCTATAGCTCAAACCCTCCAACCCTTGTAAATCTTTTCTGAACCCTTTCCAGTTTAACAACGTCTTCCCTGTAGCAGGGAGAACGGAGCTGAGCACAGTATTGCAAAAGTGGCTGAACCAATGTCCTGCACAGCCGCAATATTCATTCTCCTGTGGGCCTGGAGCAGGCTCTATGGTGCCAATGCTCACAGTTGCTGGTCCCCTCAGCCACCTCTGCCCAGGCTGTCATCACAGTGGCCTCATGTTGCTATCCACAGGATAAAACATCTTCCGCCTCTCCTGGGGTGTGGTGGATGTGGGGGTCCATACCTCCTGTCTGCCCACCCACAAAATCTGGCATTTTCCTGGTGCATGAATACATAAGAAACGGATCATCAATGCACTATTCCTTTCGATGGAAACAAGGAATAACATTAAGGCAAATTAATCTTGCTGAACCTGCCTCTTAGGCATTTGCCGGGGACTATACTGGTGCGACGAGCAGTAATCTAATCTATGCACTAACAAAGAGTGTGTAAAGTTCACAGATACTTTATGAGTGACACTTCACATTTTCCACTTTGTACAGGGATCTCTCAACATGGTCTTCATTTTCTTTGTCAGATGCGGTTGAGGAAGAGAGAATTTAATCACATCAAATACGTCAAAATGAGATCTGCCTTCAAGGATGAACAGAAATTACAATCAAGCCCTCTCCTGGATTACTTTCAAATCAATCAGCAAAACAGATGTATGTTTGATACAAGAACTATCAGGTTCATCTGGCAGAAATAGCCTTAGCATTTTCTGTTTAGTTCATTAATCCTTCTCAGAATCTAAAAGGGAGACAATCTTCTGCAACTCACTTGCAAATTCTCTGTGATCAGCTCTGTCTGGACGGAATGTTTTAACCCACTTTCTGTTGCCTGAAATCTTGCCGATCCCCTGGGTAACCCATGCAGCAATTGCCGAGTGAAATCAGGACTCCCAGTCACACAGTGACAGTTACAGAATCACTACAGTGTGGAAGCAGGTCATTCGGCCCATCAAGCCCACACCAACTCTCTGAAGAGCATCCCACCCAGACCCACCCCATCGGCATTTCCCATGGCTCATCTACCTAGCCTGCACATCCTTGCACTGCGGGAGGAAACCCGTGCAGACACAGGGAGATCACGCAAACTCCACGCAGGCTGGAAAGGAACCTGGGTCCCTGGCACTGTGTGGTAGCAATGCTAACCCACTGAGCCACTGTGCTGTCCCCATGGAATATTCCAAGAGATCCTCACTTGGTCTGGAATCCATCAGGGAGAAAGGCTCTCAGCTGCTAAATGGGGGGGTTTAACTTCCTTAACCCCTCCCCCATCCATCATGATCCAAGGTTAATGTTAATGCCATACTCTAGTTTTCACAGAACTTTGGAAAACTGAGGAATGGCTGTTACTTCATCCATGAAAAAAAAGTTGTTGACCACCTGAGCATAGTTCCTTTTCAACGTTAAGCAATGATAATGTTTTTTAACAGAGGCAAAATACTGTGGATGCTGGCGATCTGAACCAAACGGGTGGTGCAGTGGCTCAGTGGTTAGCACTGCTGCCTCACAGTACCAGGGGCCCAGGTTTGATTCCACCCCCCGGTGACTGTCTGTGTGGAGTTTGTTCGTTCTCCCCATGTGTGGGTTTCCTCCGGGTGCTCTGGTTTCCTCCCACAGTCCAAAGATATGCAGGCTGGGTGAATTGGCCATGTTAAATTGTCCCATGGTGTCCAGGAATGTGTAGATTAGGTGTGTTAGCCATGGGAATGACAGGTTGGGGTAATGGGTCTGGGTGGGGTGGTCTTCAGAGGGTTGATGTTGGGCTGAAAGGCCTGTTTTCACACTGTATGGATTCTGTGAAACACAGAAAATGCTGGAGAAAGTCAGTGGGTCTGGCAGCATCTGTAAAGAGAGAGGAAATAGAGAGTTAACATTTTCCAGGATGACTGTTCTTAAGAAGCCCTTTTCATTAGTCTGTTTCAATCTTTATTGCCAAGCATTGTTCCTCAGTTTGTGTTCAGGAATATTTAGTTCCCGGTGTTGGCTCGGGTGAAACATAGAAACTAAGGGCAGGAGTAACCAGTTGGCCCTTTGAGTCACTCAGGTTGATCATGGTTGATCATGGTTGATCCTCTCTCTCAATGCCACATTCCCATTTCCCCCCATTCCTCTTGATGCTGTTAAAATGTGAAAAATTATTTATCTTTTTCTTGAATGTATTGGGTGTCTTGGCTTCCTGTGGGAGCAAATTCCACAGGTTGACCACCCTCTGAGTGAAGAAATGTTTCCTCAATCTCAGTCCTAAATGGTCTACCCCGTATCCCCTTGAGACTGTGTCCCCTGGTTCTAGACTCCCCAACCAGGGGAAACCTCCTCCCTGTCCAGCCCTGTTAGAGTCTTATACATTTCCATTAGATCCCCTCTCATCCTTCTAAACTTGAGTGAATCCAGGCCCAGTCGAACCAACCTCCCCTTGTAGGACAGTCCTGCCATCCTCAGTACCAGCCCAGTGAACTTTCACTGTACTCCCTCTATGGCAGGTCTATCCTGTTTTAGGTAGGGTGACCAAACTGCACACTGGTGTGGTCTCACTGAGACCCTGTATAACTGCACTAGGACATCCCTACTTCTGAACTCAATTCTCTTGCAATGAAGGTCAGTGTACCTTCTTAATTACTTGCTGCTCCTGCCTGTTTACTTTCATTGCTTGATATACAAATATACCCAGATCCCTTTGGACATCTACGCTTCCCAATATATCACCATTTAAATAATAACCTGCCTTTCTGGTCTTCACACGTTTGGCCATGTTTTACAGCATCTGCCATGTCTGTGTGTGCACTCACTCCACTTGTCTAAATCACCTTGAAGCCTCCTTGCTTCCTCCTCTCAACACACAATCCCACCATGTTTTGTGTCATTGGCGAAATCGGAAATGCTGCATGTGGTTCCCTTATCCAAGTGAAACCAGGCTTCAGTCAGCAGGGGTGCCGACCCGAAACGTCAACTTTCCTGCTCCTCTGATGCTACCTGGCCTGCTGTGTTCCTCCAGCTCCACACTGTGTTATTTCAGTCAGCACTAGGCCTTTCTGTTGAAAAGATTGTTTCTTGTTTTGCAATGTTATTCCTCAGTTGTCCAACCAGGATACTGTGGCTCAGTGGTTAGCACTGCTGCCTCATGGTGCTAGTGAGCTGGGTTCAATTCTAGCCTCAAGCGACTGTCTATGTGGAGTTTGCACATTCTCCCTTATTTTGTGTGAGTTTCCTACCACAATCCAAAGAAGTGTAGCTTAGGTGGATTGATCATGCTAAATTGCCTGGTAATGTGCAGGCTAGGTGGATTAGCCATGGTAAATTCAGGGTGATTGGATGGGATGGGGTGTGGGAATGCTCTTCAGAGAGTCATGCAGACTTGATGAGCTGAACAGCCCCTTTCTGCTCCGTAGGGATTCTATTCGTGGACACGTTGTAATCAATTTTCTCCACGAGAATGTTAGAACAAATTATTCATGATTCAAAACAAATCCGGAATCTCATGGACAGGTTAATTTCTATTTGACTGCTTTTAGCAAATGCGTAGTGCAGCAAATATGCAGTGTACAAGTTCCAGGTGGGCCCCAACTAGAGATTGGTTTCCAGTTTTGCTTCCCACACTCTAGGAAGAGTGTGAGGGTTCTCGAGAGAGTGCACGGGAGCTTTAACAGGATGGGTCCAATGATGAGGGAATTTACTGACAAGGTTCAGTTGGAGAAGCTGAGGTTGTTCTCCATGGAGCAGAGGAGATCGAGGGGAGATTTGATCGAGATGGATAGGGTTATAACGGGTTTGGATAAGGGAGACAAGGAAAGCTGCTCCCATTGGCTGATGATGCAGCCTAGGGGACCCAGATTGAAGGTATTGGTCAGGAGATACTGGGCAATGGGGAGATATGAGGAAGAACGTTTTTCCACAGTCAGTGGTGATGACCTGGAACTCACTGCTCGTGACGGTTGGAGTTGGATTTGATGAATGATATCGAAAGGAAACTAGACAGATACTTGAAGGAAACAATCTTGCAGAGTAGCAGGGAGTGCGTGGGGAAATGGGGCTGACTGGATTGCGCCAGCATGGAGTCTTGCTATGCCAATGACTAACATACGCACACCTGCATCTCTCCTCTTAGGGAACGGATGCTGGTCCCTGAATAATTGTTTGCAGTCTCTTGTTTCAGGCTGCTGCCTCACCTACAGTGCAAACAGGGAAATGGGCAGGGTCTGACACCTCCAGGTCTCCTCTTCCAGGCACCAGTGAGGACATGAGTGAACGAAGCTGCTTCGACGTGAAGAGTAGCAGCAATTTGGTGAGAAATGTGACTGTGAAACAAAACCCTCAGCTTGTATGTGTGTGTGCGCGCAAGTGATTGCTGAGGGGGAGAAAGCAGGAACGGCTGAGAGTGAGATGCAACAGTGACACTCAGTGGCTGTTCATTGTATCATCACTATCCAAGTCTGTAAATGATACATAGGGACAGGAGGAGGTCATTCAGCCCCCATTGACCCTGCCCACCATTCAATACGATTGTGGCTGATTGGACATTTCAATGCCTTTACCCACCCCGATCCCCATATACCTGTAATGCCACTGGTCACCAGAAACCTATCAAACTCTGCCTTAAACACATCAAAAATTCAAAGACTGAGCTTCTAAGGCCATTTTTGGCAGGTTTCACGACTCTCTGAGCAACATGTCATGTCATAAATGCTATCCCCTTCTTTTTAAATTGTGCCCCTGGTCCTAGACACCCCAACCAAAGGGAAGCAATAGCCTAGTGGTATTATCAGTAGACCATCCCTCTAGAGACTCAGGTAATGTCCTAGGGACCTGGGTTCAAATCCTACCATGGTGGATGATAGAATTTGAATTCAGTTAAAAATCTAGAATTATGACTCTAATGATGACCATCAGTTTTTTGTTGCAAAAACCTATCTGGTTCACTAATGTCCTTCAGGGAAACCCTCTTTCAACATTCCTTTAGTCCTGATCTAATGTATTCCAGACGATCGTGGCAAGTAAGGGAGGAAATTACGAGACTCCTTGCAGAAATATTTGCATCATCTATGTCTACGGGTGAGGTGCCTGATGACTGGAGGGTGGCTAATGTTGTACCTTTGTTTAAGAAAGCTTGTAATGAGAAATTGGGCAACTATAGTCCTTCAGGGAAGGAAACTGCTATCCTTACCTGGTTTGGCCTACATGTGACTCCAGACCCACAGCATTGTGGTTGACTCTTAACTGCCATCTGGGCAATAAATGTTGGCCTGGCCAGTGATGTCCTCATCCTGCGAATGAATAAAAGAAACCAAAGGGATATCTTACTTGCAACTACCCCATCTATCCCTTTCAGTTTTTGTAGGTTTCAATGAGCTCACCTATTATTCTTTGAAATTCTGGGCTAATCATCCTTCGCAGGCCAGTCCTACCATTCCGGGAACATGTCTGGGGGACCACTCTCTCTATGACAATAATATCTTTGCTTAGTTAAAGAGCCCAAAACTGCAAACAGTGCAGTTGAGCCAAGCTTCCTACAACTGAAGAAAGACTTCACTATTTCTGGGCTCAAACCCTCTTTCAACATTCCTTTAGTCCTGATCTAATGTATTCCAGACCATCGTGGCAAGTAAGGGAGGAAATTACGAGACTCCTTGCAGAAATATTTGCATCATCTATGTCTACGGGTGAGGTGCCTGATGACTGGAGGGTGGCTAATGTTGTACCTTTGTTTAAGAAAGCTTGTAATGAGAAATTGGGCAACTATAGACCTGTGAGTCTGACTTTGATTGTGGGTAAATTGTTGGAGGTCATTATAAAAGATAGGATTTATGGACATTTAGAGAGACAGGAATTGATTAAGGATAGCCAGCATGGTTTTGTGTGAGGAAAACCATGTCTCACAAACTTGATCGAGTTTTTTGAGGAATTTACCAAAAATATAGTTGATGGCAGAGCAGTAGACGTTATTTGATTGGATTTTAGTGCAGCCTTTGACAAAGTACCACATGGTAGACTAACTAGTAAAGTTAGGTCACGTGAGATTTGGTGGAGCTGGCCAATTAGATACATAACTGGCCTAACAGCAGGAGACAGAGTAACGTTTAAGGGTTGCTTTTCAGACTGGAGGCCTGTCACCAGTGGTGTTCCACACGGACCAGTTTTGGATCCTCTTGTCTTTGTCATTTATATAAATGATTTGGATGAGAATATAGAAGGCCTGGTTAGTAAGTTTGCGGATGACACCAAAATCGGTGGCATAGTAGACAGTGAAGAAGGTTTTCTAAGATTACAAAGCGATCTTGATGAAATGGGTCAATGGGCTAAAAATGGCAGATGGAGTTCAATCTGGATAAATGTGAGGTATTACATTTTGCCACAAAAAACAAGGGTAGGGCTTAAACAATTAATGGTAGGGCCTTGGGTTGTAGAACAGAGGGACATTGGGGTACAGGTACAAAATTCTTTGAAGCTTGCATCACTTATAGGCAGGATGATTAAAAATTTGTTTGGCATGCTTGCCTTCATCGCTCAGTCCTTTGAGTAGAGGAGTTGGGAAGTCATGTTGAGGCCGTGCAGGACATTGGTAAGGCCTCTTCTGGATTACTGTGTCCAGTTCTGGTCACCCATTTATAGGAGGGAAATTATCAAGCTTGAAGAGGGTTCAGAACAGATTTACCAGGGTGTTGCTGGGTATGGAAGGTTTGAGTTATAAGGAGAGGATGTTTAGGCTGGGACATTTTGCACTGGAGTGTAGGAGGTTGAGAGGCGACCTGGTAGAAGTTTATAAAATAATGAGACGTGTAGACAGATTAATGATTGTTGTCTTTTCTATGGGATGGGGGATTTCAAGACTAGGGGGGCACATTTTTAAGGTGACAGGAGAGAGAGTTGAAAAAAACATGAGAGGCAAATCTTTTACACAGAGGGTGGTTCGGCTGTGGAATGAACTTCCTGAGGAAGTGGTAGATGCGGGTACAATTACAAAGATTTAAAAAAACATTTGGATAGATTTGGAAAGGCTTGGAGGGATCTGGGTAAGGAGCAGGCAGGTGGGAGTAGTTTAATCTGGGATAATGTTCAGCATGGACTGGTTGGACTGAAGGGTCTGTTTCTGTGCTGTATGACTCTCTGACTCTATAACAGCTCACCACACCTGCATGATAGTCTTCAATGACATAGCAATAAGGACACCCTGTGTATATCTGCAGTCTCCACCCTTTCACCATTTAAGAAAGACTCTGCCTATCTGTTTCTCCTACCAAAGTGGATAATCTTTCCACATTATGTTCCATCTGCCATGGTCTTGTCCATTCGCTAAGCCTGTCCAAGTCCTCCCGAAGCCATTTTACATCTCCCCCACTATACACATTCCCTCATCGCTTTTTTGTATCATTGCTAAATTTAGAAATATTACATTTAGTCCTCACGTCCAAATCAATGTTGCATGTTGTGAACAGTTGGGGAGCACTCAGTGCTGTTCTTTGTGATAACCCATTGGCCACATTCTGACCAACACCAGAATGACCCATCTATTCCTACTATCTGTTTTCTGTCTGCCAGCCAATCATTAATCCATGCCTGTACATTACCGCCCATACAGCGTGCTTTAATCTTTCTCATCAGCCTCCTGTGGGGGACTTTATCAAAGCCTTCCAAAAATCTAAGTACATCATGTCCGTCAGCAGTCCTTCATCAATTTTGTTAGTAATATCTTCAAAAAACTCTAACAAGTTCAATTTCCCATTTGCAAATCCATGCTTGACTCTGCCCAATTAGTACAACTATCTATTTATCCCATCCTTTATTGTGGATTCTAATCTCTCCTGACGTAAGGTTGTCAGCTCTGCAGTTCCCTGTTTTCTCTCTCATTCCCTTATTAAATAGTGGGGTGACATTTGCTTCATTGCAATCTGCAGGAATATTCTAAAATCTATGGAATTATGGAAATCATTACCAATGTATTGACTATCTCTATACCCACTTCCTTCAACACTCTGCAATGTAGTCCATCAGGTCCCAGGGACTAGTAACTTTCAGCTTCTTAATCCTCCAGTACAATCTTCTTGTGTACACTAATTTCCTTCAACTCCTCGTTCTCCCTGGATTTCTAATTCTGGGCGATTTCTTTATTCTTTCTCAGTTAAAAACAGACACAAAGTAATTATTTAGTTTCTCTGCCATTTCTCCGTTCTTCATTATAAATTCTCCTGACTCTCCCTTTAATGGACCCACATTTAGTTTAGCCAAATGAATCCTTTTTACATACCTATAGAAGCTTTTACAGTACATTTTCATTTTTTTTAAATGAGAGTCCATTCATATTTTATTCTCTCTTTTCTTATCTGTTTCTTGGTCCTCCCTTGTTATATTTTATAAGCCTCCCATTACTGTTTCTGGCAACTTTTTATAAGTCTTTTAATCTTATACAATCCTGAACTTCTTTTGATGATCTTTTTTGAGATTTTGCACTTTGAAGGAATGTATAGTTGTTGTAAATCATGTCCTACGTCTTTAAGAACCATCCACTCCCAATGTAGAGTCATGCATTTTAATGTATTTTCCCAGTTCACCTCAGCCTTTATAATTTCTCTTATTCAAATTAAGCAGTGATTGAACTACTGTACTTTCAAACATGATGTAAAATTCTACCATGTTGTGATCCCTCATCCCCAACAGTTCTTTTACAGGTCGGTTTCTAGTTAGCCCTTTTTTCATTACTTAAGACTAGATATTCTCTAGGTGGCTCATCATCATACTGCTGCAGAAAGCTAGCCCTAATACAGTCCAGAAATTTGTCCCGCACAGCCTCTGGGACCAATTGATTTACTCAGTCTACATGCAGTCACCCATGATAACTGTTACATATGTCTCCCCTCTCCTGATTAATACCATGCCCCATACTACCACAAGTATTTGATGGCTTTTAGGTAACTCCAACTAATGTCTTTTGCCCTTGCTGTTTCTGAATTCTATTCCAATAGATGCTGCATTTTGGACTAATAAGGGATCCCATTGCTTATTATCAACAGAACTGTGTCCTCTCCTCCACTTGTCTGGTCCTTCCTCAACATTGAATATTCAGTTCCTGAGTCCAGGTCACCATGCCGCCATATTTCTGTCATAGCCAGTAGATCATAACCCCTGTAAGTCTATTTGTGCCTTTAGACCATCTGCCTTGTTTGTGAATGTTGTGTGCTTTCAGGTAGATAGCCCTTAACATTGTCTTCTTGCCATTGTTCCACATTCGGGTTGTACTGAGTTGATTTCTCCTGTCTTTTAATGTTCCTTGCAGCTTTTCTACATCCTATTACCAACTTAAGTTCCTTTCAGGTCATAGAGTCATACAGCACAGAAACAGACCCTTTGGCCCAAACAATCCATGCCAACCACCATCGTAAACTAAACTAGTCCCATCTGCCAGCATTTGGGCCATATCTCTCCAAGCATTTCTTATTCATGTACTTATCCAAATGTCTTTTAAACATTGTAACTGTACCCACATCCATCACTTCCTCTGGAAGTTCATTCCACACTTAGCGTAATTGCCCCTTGCCCTTTTTAAATCTTTCTCCTCTCACCTTAAAGATATGCAGCCTAGTTTTGAAGTCCCCCACCCTAGGGAAAAGAGACCTGCTATTCATCTTGTTTATACCATCATAATTTTATAAACCTCTATTAGGTCACCTCTCAACCTCCTATGCTCCAGAGAAAGAAGTCCTGGACTATATAGCCTCTTCTGGTAACTCAAACCTTCCATTCGCGACAACATCCTGGTCAATCTTTTCTGAGCACTCTACAGCTTAATAATATCCTTCCTATAGCAGTGTGACCCAGAACTGCACACACTACTCCAGAAGAGGCTTCACCAACATCCGGTATAACCTCAACAAGAGTGGCACGGTGGCTCAGTGGTTAGCACTGCTGTCTCAGGGACCTGGGTTTGATTCCACCCTCGGGCGGCTGTCTGTGTGGAGTTTGCACATTCTCCCTGTATCTGCCTAGGTTTCCTCCCACTGTCCAAAGATGTGTAGGTCAGGTGGATTGGCCATGCTAAATTGCCTAGGTGGATTAGCCATGGGAAATGCAGCATTACAGGAGAGGGTGGGAGGTTGAGTCTGGGTAGGAGGGTCGGTGCAGATTCAGTGTGCCAAATGGCCTGCTTCCAAACTGTAGTATTCTGTGAATATGATGTCCTAACTCCTGTACTCAAAGGTCTGAGCAGTGAAGGCAAACGTTCTAACTGCCTTCTTAACCAGTCTGTCTACAAGTGGTGCAAACTTCAAAGAATTATGTACCTGAACCCCTAGGTCTCTCTGTTCTACAAGACCCTACTTTTAAATGTATAAGTCCTGCCCTTGTTGGTTTTACCAAAATGCAATCCCTTGCATTTATTCTTCCCCCAGTTAGCTAGTTTAAACCAGCCCTAGCAGCACTAGCGAGGGTGTCGGTCCCAGTCATGTTATAAGGTGGAACATTTCCAGCTTGTCCCAGAAGCAGACCTAATTCCTCAGGAGGCTGACGTTGTCCCTCCTACAACAGATCTCCAGCCACATATCCTATTGATCTGCACTTATGCATGTGGCTCTTCCAAACTCCCTAAAATCTGATTTAGAAAATGAGGTGTGAAGAAGCAAAGTGTCCTGCTGCCAACTGCTCTTCCTGTTGGAAAATAGATGAAGTGAATAATATAGAAGGATTTGTTGATTGGTTTAGATGAAGGGAGGTGTACTTGTGAAACATGAATCAGTTGAACGACCTGTTCCTTTGTTTCATGTTCTTTGTATGTATCAACCTCTTGTGACCAGGTCTTCTGACCTCTTTAACATTTTAGTATCCCTACTTGATCCTCCTTTATAGTCCTCATCACGCTGTCATTCTCCAAAGGCAACCGTGATTTTGTCATTTTGATTTCCCCTTTCCGGTTATACCAGCATCAGAGCCTCTACCCATCTCTGTAGTTCAGCTACAATGCTTCCAGAGGTTGAATAGTGAGTGATGTGGTTTGTGTTTTCCTATGTTGGTACATGTAACCTATATCACGGATAATCAAGCTGTTCTCAAGTCAGGTATCTTGAAGTTTACTTACTACACTAACTACAAGGCTGTGACACATGGTCTGGGTTCTATAATGGAGGTTTCTGTGGAGGAGACTGATCGTTTTATGTTACTGAAATGAGTTGAGATTTAAGGTATTTTAATATAACTGTTTATTTGATATTCCATGAAGTACTTACACACAGACTTAACTCAAAGACTACTCAGTGGCATCTCTCTTCACAGTCTCCCCAACATTGTATGAACTCTTACGATGCCACTGATGTACCCT
This sequence comes from Ginglymostoma cirratum, assembly GCA_024137785.1. Lineage (NCBI taxonomy): Eukaryota > Metazoa > Chordata > Chondrichthyes > Orectolobiformes > Ginglymostomatidae > Ginglymostoma > Ginglymostoma cirratum. Next base: position 1,101,146 of record JAHRHZ010000124.1, on the reverse strand, counting down.
ATTATTTAAACATTCAAATATTAACCTTATACTTTCTATGCGAATAGTCGTGGAAATCTGCAATTCTCTCCCCTAAAAATTGTTGAGGCCCTGGGATCCATATAGATTTCCTGGGATATTTCTTGGGTTCAGAGACCACATAAATTCTATGCCTTCTGACTCTATATCACTTCTTGCTATCAATTTAATTTCATTTCTTGCTAACAAGGCAACCTTGCCCTCTGCCCAGATGTCTGTCCTTTCGAAAGGATATTTGTGAGGCATCTTTTAGAATACTTCGTGCAATTCTTGTCTCCCTTCTATAAGAAGGATATTGTTAAACTTCAGAGGGTACAGAAAAGATTGATAAACATGTTGCTGAGACTGGAGGTGTTGAGCTTTAGGGAGAGGCTGAATAGACCGGGGCTTTTTCCCCTGGAGCGTCAGAGGCCTTATAGAGGTTTATAAAATCATGAGGGGCACGGATAGGGTGAATAGCCAAGGTCTTTTTCCCCAGGGTCGGGGAGTCCAAAACTAGAGGGCATAGGTTTAAGGTGAGAGGAGGAAGATTTAAAAGGGATCTAAGGAGCAACATTTTCATGCAGAGGGTGGTGCATGTATGGAATGAGCTTCCAGAGGAAATGGTGGAGACGGGTACAATTACTACGTTTAAAAAGCATCTGGATGGGTAAATGTGTACGATATGTGTAGATATGCTGGCAAATGGAACTAAGTAAGATTCGAATGCCTGGTCGGCTTGGACGAGTTGGACCAAAGGGTCTGTTTCCGTGCTGTATGACTCTATGGCTTTATGGATATGGGCAGGTGGAGCTAGGATTCAGACCAGCTTTGATTTAATTGGTGAGTAGAACTAGCTTGATGGGCTGAATGGACTCCTGCTGGTTTTTTTATACGTTCCTTCCACGGCGATGCCATGACCCCTTTGGTTTCCCTGCTAGATTTGGGAAAAGCCAATAAATTAGATCATGTCCCAGATATCAGGAATCAATGTCTTTCTCAAAACAAAAGATCGAGATATAGTCCACATTACTGATCTCTGCGCGACAAGAAATAGCTACCAGCCTCACCCAGGGGCTGCAGTGTTGGAATATACAGCACTGTTCCAAGTCAGTCTTTCTTCATTCTTACAGTGTCACTGGCAAGGCCATTGTTTGTTTCTTGCCCCTAATTGCCCTCAAACCAAGTGACCCAACCACTCCCATTACCAGTGGGATGGCAGGACTGATGTATGATGGGGGACTGGATCGGTTAGGACTATATTCGCTGGAGGTTAGAAGAATGAGGCAGGATCTTACAGAAATCTATAAAATTCTGACAGGATGAGACAGGATAAACACAGGAAGGGTGTTCCCAATGACCAGGGGAGTCCAGAACCAGGGCTTACAGCCTAAGGATGCAGGGTAAACTATTTAGGGCTGAGATGAGGAGAAATCTCTTCACCCAGAGACTGTGAGCCTGTGGGAATTCACTGCCACAGAACGTGGTTGAGGACAAAACATTGAATGTTTTCAAGAAGGAGTTAGATATAGTTCTTAGGGCTAAAGGGATCAAAACTTGTGGGGAGAAAGCAGGAGCAGGGGACTGAGTGGGATGATCAGCTGTGATCATATTGAATGCTGAAGTAGGTTCGAAGGGCAGAATGGCTTACACCTGCTCCTATTTTCTCTGCTTCAACCACGTTGGTGTGGATCTGGAGTCACGTGTAGGCCAGACTGAGTGAGAATGGCAGATCTCACACTCTCACACACACACAATCTGGGAGCCACTATGTTGGATCTCTCGGTGTTAGATTTCTTCATTAATGAAACCAGATTGGGTTCCATGACAATTCATGACAATTCCCACAGGACACTGAAGCTTGTTGAATAAATCCAGATTTCATTTGGAAGGTTAGCAGGAAAGCTTTCTGAGGCACAGTTGGGAGCCAGCAGCAGGGTGGGTGGTGTGGACAGTCTGTAGTTAGAACGGGGGAGGGGTTTAGCGAAATAGGGTGATCTGAAGCTTACTTAGAGGGGGTCAGGACTGGATGGTTTGCTGGGAGGGGTGTTAGTGGCTGGGGTTGCTGGATTGCAGATCATAAGGTCAAAAAGTCACAGAGATGTACAGCACAGAAACAGGCCCTTTGGTCGAACCCTTTCATGCTGATCGGCTATCTTAAATTAATCTAATCCCATTTGCCAGCATTTGGCCCACATCCCTCTAAACCCTTCCTATTCGTATACCCATCCAGATGCCTTTTAAATGTTGTAATTGTACCAGCCTCCACCACTTCCTCTGGCAGCTCATTCCATACATGCACTACCCTCTGCATGAAAAAGTTGCCCCTTGGATCCCTTTTAACTCTTCCCCCTCTCACCTTAAAACTATTCCCTCTAGTTTTGGATTCCCCAGCCCTGGGAAAAAGACCTTGGCTATTCACCCTATCCTTGCCCCTCATGATTTTATAAACTTCTATAAGGGTCGACAAAACAATGCAGTCGTGTGTCCCAAACAAGTGTTAGGCTGATTATTTAATTTGATAAAGCCCTGCTGATTACATTGAGGGTCCAATTAAATCTATTTATAGAGGAAGTTTGCCTCATTTAACTCAAACACCAACCTTCGGATAGTGTCTGTTTGTTTCACTTCTCAACAACATAAAGACTAAATAATGATTTTCAGACTTGCAGCAGAACAGGAGCTTTGCACCAGACACAACATGTCATTTTCTGATCTGGAGACAGCATAAAGCAGAGGAAATTCAAAGAGTTGAATTCTTTAATTTATCATCCATTGGCCCTGCCCCAGTACTGAAACAGCTCTTATTAAAGCCCCATCTGACCTCTGTGTGATTGCAATAACCTCTCCCTCTGCCTTCCTCTCAACCTGTCTCCAACCTTTGACACAGAGCCTACGCCATCTTCCTCCAACACCTTGTCCACTGTCATAGAGTCATACAGCATGGAAACAGACCCTTCAGTCCAACTTGTCCATGCCGACCAGATATCCTAAATTAATCTAGTCCCATTTGCCAGCATTTGGCCCACATCCCTCTAAACCCTCCCTATTCATACACCCGTTCTTTTGTCTTTCTCTTTTCAGTTCATAAACTTGTATACTTTCTAATACATTTCAAACTGTATAGAGAGTTCTGAACAAGAGTTGTACCGGACCCGAAACATTAACTCTGTTTTTCTCTCCACAGATGCTTCCAGGCCTGCTGAGTTCCTCCAGAATTCAGTAGGACAGAATTGCTATAAGCTGTGGTCACACTCAATGATGCTGATAACAATATAGACAGATCAATTTGAAGACCATGAATGCTGTAATAAAAGAAGATATATAGAAATAAATAAGATGAGTAAATATTGAGTGTAAAGTAGTATTAAATTGTTCCTGAGATTACATGTTTCAAGGCCTTTCATCCCAGCAGAGTGAATATCAACAAAGGTAAAGCTTGAGGAAAAGCAATGGTAGGAATTAGCAACATGGTATGAAAAGGCATGGATCCCTCACCTCTTTGGCAGTAACTTCGAAAAACTCATTGGTTATACAATGTCACCTTGGTTGTATTCAGCACGGAAAGAACTATAAAAGACAAAAGCATCAAGTAATGTCATTTTCATGTTTATAAAGAAACCGTTGATTCCTTCTAGAATCAGTGACATGTAGTGGCTTGGAGCAGCCTTGATTAATTAAATTGATTACTAAAGCTTTGATTTTCTATCCAGGGTCAGAGTCACAGAGTCGGGCTCCCTGAACCCTCTATCCGCCTCCCCCTCTCTCCCTATTTATTTCAGAACCCTCTTCCCCTCCCCCCATTTCTGAAGAAGGGTCTAGGCCCAAAACGTCAAGCTTTCCTGCTCCTATGCTGCTGCTTGGCCTGCTGTGTTCACCCAGCTCCACACCTTGTTCCTTAAGAATGGCTACCCACAATTCGGATTTGCAGTCCAGGGTGGGGAAGCACTTGGGTTGGCAGTTGGGTCAGGTGACCTGAGAAGACCCTAAGAAGCTGCCCAGTCCCGTGTGGGCTAGGCAGAGAGACACTTCCAGCTCTCACCTGGTTCTATTCTCACTCATCTCGTTGGAGCCAGAGAATTCCCCGCAACTGTTTCTCTTCCTGCTCCTGCACTGTTCCCTCCAGAGTTCCCCAGTAATCTAACCTTGGTCCCTCCTATTTCTCACCTACGCACTGCCCCTTGGGGAGATGGTCTGATAGTGCAGTGTTAGCTTTCGCTGACTTTTGCAAGGGAACTTTAAGGCGGAATATGCTGAAGAACAACTAACTGCCAAGTTCACAATGAAACTCAAATAACTGATTGCTCATCACGGTCTGACAACTCCATGGGTTAGTTTAATTACAACAGTGAAAACACATCACAAGTTGTAAAGCAGACATTGGAGCAACCTACTGATTTCTGGGCTTCAAGCCTTGGGAATATACAGCAGGCTCACTGGCATGATGCGGAGGTGCCGGTGTTGGAATGGGATGGACAAGTCAGAAATCACACGACACCAGGTTACAGTCCAACAGGTTTATTTGAAAACACAAGCTTTCAGAGCCTCGCTCCTTCTTCAGGTGTTAGTGAGAGAGGTTGTATCAGACACAGAATTTATAAGTAAAAGATCAAATGGTCACTTCACTGATGAGAATGTATTAAACAAACCTAAGATGCTGTTAAATCTTTAGTCAGTTAGAAGGTTTTAATTGATTAATACTTATATGTGAATCCCCGAATAAAAGATTTAACAGTGACTTAGGTTTGTTTAGTACATCCTCATCAGTGATGTTATAAATCACTCAGATAGTAAGAACTGCCGATGCTGGAATCAGAGATAACACAGTGTGGAGCTGGAGGAACATGGCAGGCCAGGCAGCATCAGAGGAGCAGGAAAGCTGACTTTTTTTTTGAAAAAATATACTTTATTCATGAAATAAATAAATAAATATAAAATAAACAAATTTACCGACCTATCCGGTCATACTATCCGCTCCGGGTTACCCAGGGGGTACGTACGCCAACTAAAGGAAATAAAACAAAAACAAAAGAAAAAACTCCCGGTTGGCCCCCTGACCAGTTGAAGGAGGCCCCAGCTGGACCCAGTCATTGAAAGGGCCCCTGTTGTATTCCGGCCAAGGGGTCTTACACGGTGGTCTTTCCCCATCGTGCCTTGGCAGTGGCCGCCCCAAGCTTTAGCGCGTCCCTCAGCACGTAGTCCTGGACCTTGGAGTGCGCCAGTCTACAACACTCGGTCGGGGTCAGTTCTTTCAGCTGGAAGACCAGCAAGTTGCAGACAGACCAAAGAGCGTCTTTCACCGCATTGATGGTCTTCCAGGCGCAGTTGGTATTGGTCTCGGTGTGCGTCCTGGGAAACAGCCCGTAGAGCACGGAGTCCCGTGTCACGGAGCTGAGGAGCAGGAAAGCTGACATTTCAGGTCAGGTCACTTCTTCAGAAATGAGGGAGGGGGAAGGGAGCTCTGAAATAAATAGAGAGGAGGGGTGGGACTGGGGAAGGCAAGTGGGATGGCGATAGGTGAGTGCAGGTAGGCAGTGGTGGGGATTGGTCAGTGACGTGGGAGGAGCGGATAGGTGGGAGAGAAGACGGACAGGTCGGGGAGGTGGGGATGAGAGGGAGGGTTGGTCATGGGATGAGATCGGGGGTGGGGAGATTTTGAAACTGGTAAAGTCCACGTTGAGACCATTGGGTTGTAGGCTCCCAAGGTGGAATACCTGCAACCCGATGGTCTCAACGTGGACTTTACCAGTTTCAAAATCTCCCCACTCCCATCCTTATTCCATGATCAACCCTCCCTCTCATCCCCACCTCCTCGACCTGTCCGTCTTCTCTCCCACCTATCCGCTCTTCCCACCTCACTGACCAATCCCCACCACTGCCTACCTGCACTCACCTATCGCCATCCCACCTGCCTTCCCCAGCCCCACCCCACCTCTCTCTATTCATTTCAGAGTCCCCTTCCCCTCCCCCATTTCTGAAGAAGGGTCCTGACCCGAAACGAAAGCTATCCTGCATGTCTGATGCTGCCTGGCCTGCTGTGTTCCTCCAGCTCCACAGCGTGTTATCTCATCAGCGGTGTGACCCTTTGATCTTTTAATTTGTCAATTCTGTGTCTGATACTCCGTCTCTCACTAACACCTGAAGAGTAAGTGAGGCTCCGAAAGCTTGTGTTTTCCAATAAACCTGTTGGACTATAATCTGGTGTCGTGTGATTTTTGACCTTGGCTAACTGGCAGGCAGAGTCATAACATTGAGTACACAGAACCCAAGGAGTCCTTGAAGTGAATCCTCTTAAAGACAAGATACATATGTGACTTTTTTTTTCCAGAAGTAAGGTTAACTATTTACAATAATGACTGAGTTTATAAAGTACAGGTAATTTGCTGTTGGCAATACTTTTTGTTTCACGGAGTGCAACTGCTGTCCCAAAATTGGCTTTATCCTGGCACACTGCAGTCAGGTTTTGCTTCAGTGGTCACTTGGTTTCCCTATGAATGACTTGAGGGGTCTCACTGCAGCATCATCACTGGCACTTATTTCAGGAAGGATTGTCTCATGAAGAATTTTTTGCATTCATATCCTTCAGTGCTGCTTTAAGTCAAGCTGATGTTTCTGTAGCTGCGTCTGCTGAGGTCAGTCTGTTCTATGCAAGTTGTTCCAGATCTTCTTGTAATTCTACAGTCTTTTCATTGTATTGAGCATACCGAGTTTGTATCAATACCACAGGTGCGGGAGATCTGAAATATAAACAAATGCTTGAGGAATTCAGCACGTTTGTCGATATCAATGACAAAGAGAAACAGGGTTAATGTTTGAGTCTGACGTGACTCATCTTCAGAATGGGAGTGGGGACTGGAAAATGGAAAATCCACAATTTTCCAGCTCTTTTAAGTTCTGACGCAGTTATAATGGATTTGAAATGTTAGCTTTTTTCCCCCTCCTTTATTCATTCACATTGTTAGATTCTTAATTCCAGATATTTACTGAATTCAAATTCTACCATCTGCCACGGTGGGATTCAAACCCTGGTCCCCAAAGCATTATCTGGGTCTCTGGATTAACAGCCCAGCAATAATACCACAAGGCCATCACCTCCCCAGTTTCTTTCTCTGCAGATGCTGTCAGTCCTGTTGAGGTTCTTCAGCACTTTCTGTTTTTATAAAGAGCTTGCAGTTCATGTTACATCCACTCTTTCTCTTTCTAGTCTTCATTTTTATTTTGCAAACTGAGTGGAGATATCACCTACAGACTCCATCATCTCAAAGATGGTATTCCTAGGCTTGTATTTATCCTGAGTTAGTTATTCGTCATTTCCACTGGAACTTTCACTTCTCTCTGCAGAACCAAGAGCTGAGATTGTAGCTCCATCCATTCAGAAGAAAGTGAAATGTTCCATTCCTCTTTCAAATTCATTAATGCAGGGGTTCCTTGAATTGTCTGTTGTGTATTTTTGAAAGCAAGACTCAGAAATCAGTTAGTTTGCTGCAATGTCTGCTTTGGAATTTATAACGTGCTTTACTGCAATGGCCTCGTGGTATTATTGCTGACTGTTAATTCAGAGATCCAGGTAACGCTCTGGGGATAGGAGTTGAAATTCTGCCACAGCAGCTGGTGGAATTTGAATCACTAAATATCTGCAATTAAGAGTCTAATGATAACCATGAAACCATTGTCATTTGACAGAAAAACCCATCTGGTTCACTCATGCCCTTTTGGGAAGGAAAGCTGCAGTCCTTTCCTGGTCTGGCCTACATGTGACTCCAGACACACAGCAACGCGCTTGACTCTTTACTGGCCTTTGGGCAATTAGGGATGGGTATTAAATGATGCCAGTGATGCTCACATCACATGAGTGAATTAGAAAAACCCTTAGAAGTGACTGATTATTAGCCCATTATGATTAACATGACAGTGGTGGAAAACATTGTATTAATAAAGCCTTTCATTTATACACATTCAGTGTACAAATTAATCTACGACTGAAACAAATGGTTGATGGTCTTCACTCACTCCAAAGTGTGTGACACAATCCTTGATGTATTTGTTTATTACAGCATTGGAGAGAGTTGAAATCACACCTTGTTGGCAAGGAAACAAATCCCCATCTAAAAGACCGTTTAGCTAACAAGAGAAAACAAATTGACTGGGATGTGTATTGTGGATCCATAGCTTTACTGATCATAGAATCATAGGGCATTGAAATCGACACCACAGGAAAGGCCATTCGGCCCATCGTGTCGGTGCTGGTCATATACAACCACCTCACTATTCTCATCCCATTTTCCAACACTTGGCCCATAGCCTTAGAATTACAGAATGCCTACACTGTGGAAGCAGACCATTCGGTCCATCAAGTCCACACTGACCCCCTGAAGAGCATCCCGCCCTGACCCACCCTCTCCCTATCCTGTCCATGTAACCCTGCATTTCCCATGGCAAATCTGCCCAGTCAGCACATCCCCAGACACTATAAGCAATTAAACCCAGGGCGGCTCAGTGGTTAGCACTGCTGCCTCACAGTGCCAGGGACCTGGGTTTGATTCCACCCTTCAGTGACTGTCTGTGTGGAGTCTGCACATTGTCCCGTGTCTGTGTGGGTTTCCTCCAGGTGCTCCGGTTTCCTCCCACAGTCCAAAGATGCACAGGTTAAAAATTGCTCCATAGTGTCCAGGGATATGTATGCTAGGTGGATTAGTCATAGGAAGTGCAGGGTTACAGGGTAGAGAATGGATCTGGGTGGGATGGTCTTCAGAGGGTCTGTGTGGACTTGATTAGCCAAATGGCCTGCTTCCACACTGTATTAAAAGAAAATTCTAAAAACTGTTCAATGTGGGTTGGTTTTGAATCGGGCTGGATGGCTATCAAAATGTTCTGAAGTGCAATTCTCAAGCAAAAGGGGAAAAAAAGAGAAGCATATGAAATAGATACCACAGCCAAAACCAGAACACAGAATTTAAAAAAAATAGTGCCTGCATTGCTAAGTCTCCTCATAGAGTGGCAAAGCCACAAATCTCCTATACATTAGAATGATCTGCAAAAGACAGGGAGGATCAGAAGGCAACATGGGAACATAGGAATTAGGAGCAGGAATGGACACACACCAAATTCTCCAGCATGAATTCGAAGGCCACAGACCTCAAGCCTGAACTTATCCTCTTCAAACAAAGGATGGAGCTATGCTTTGTTAGATTTATTCATCACAGAGCCCAGATAACCAAGCAGTGACAACATTCTCATTGGAAACAAGGCCTTGTATAGATGCTAACACTTTGGAGGAGGATCAGACAGACCATTATAAAGCTGTGGAACAGACTGAAGGATCAGCTTCATGCAAAAGTGAACTTTGTAATTTACCATTTCGAGCTGATTTCTTACAGTCAACACGAACTAATTGGTCAGTTTGTCAACATAACTAGGGCAGGGACTTAGAGGGTGAGCTGTCTGAGTGGGTGATGGAGCTGGTTATAGCTTCATGTTACTCAAAGTCTTCTAAGAGGACCTATGTGAGGAAAAACAAGGTCATGACATTGAGACTGCAAAAATAAAAGCAGAAAATAGGAAGCACTGTAGCTGCATGAAGCCAGCTAAGAGCATGAGGCATAATTACTAGCAATGGCACAATAGCCAAGACACAGAGCAGGCAAACTGTGTGGGAAGTGCAGTATGTTTTATCTATAAGCTTCCCTGCATACCACCGATTTGATAAGTTGGGCTGCAAGAACTCTGGGCTTGCCTACGTAGAAACCTCATCAATCTAGAGATAAAGCTAGAGGCTACTGTAAAGACAGCGTCCTTTTTAAAGTTTCCTGTGTTTTTGATTGTGGCCTGAAATAGAGGAAAAAATGGCTTTAGAAACCAAGAATAGCAAATTACTTGATAGCAAGTTACTTGACACTCAAGGTAAGTGTAACTTATACAGCAACTCATTGATGTAGTAGTTGAAGTGTGTGTGGAGGGGTGACAGTGGAGATTTAGCTGGCAATAAGTAGCTGAGTAATTAATCCTGCAAACAAGTGACCAGTTTTCATACCAAAAGACTTCTGCCTGTCAACAACTATGTGATCATGTCCCAGGGAGCTGAACAGTTTCGGGCTACAAATGAGACGGCGAAAGGCTTTGGATTCCCATAATTCAGAAGCTGTTCTTTCATCTCTGCAGAAATACCACTATAACTGGAGATAAACACAGTTTAGTTACAACTGATCAGTTGCCGCAAGCTGTGATTTTTAATTAGTGACTCAAAGACCTTTATAAATATGAACCAGTCACCCAGTGCCTCTTGAAAACCAGTGAATGCATCTTGACATAAACAACGAAGAAGCGGTGTTCTGCTCAGCACAAGAATCATCTCAGCAAAACCTGTGAATGAGATCATAGACCTGCTTTCAGAGATCATTGAGCTGCTTTCATATTACCTATAGAGCTCATTTATTTTTCCTGATGGTGTCTGTATGTGTGTACAGAGGATAAGTTTATAAAAATAAATGCTCTCATTGGAGAGAGGCAAATGGTGGTGGGGAGGGGAGAAATTGAGAAAGAGAATCCTACATGGGAATGGAGGTTTTGAATTATAGGGACAGGCTAAATAGGCTGGGGCTTTTCCCCCTGAACCATCAGAGGCTGAGGGATGACCTTATAGGTGTTAAAAAATCATAAGGGGCATCGATAGAGTAAATAGCCAAGGTCTTTTCCCCAGGGTAGGGGAATCCAAAACTAGAAGGCATAGGTTTAAGGTGAGAGGGGAAAGATTTAAAAAGGTAATTTTAAAGGTAATTCTGAGAGGTAATTCTTTCATGCAGAGGGTGGTGTGCGTATGGAATGACCTGCCAGAGGAAGTGGTGGAGGCTGGTACAATTTAGAAGGCGTCTGGATGGGTACACGAATAGGAAATATTTAGAGGGATATGGGCCAAATGCTTGCAAATGGGACTAGATCTATTTAGAATATCTGCTTGGTGCAGGCGAGTTGGATCAAAGGGTTTGTTTCCATGTTGTACAACGCTGTGATGGCATGAATGTTGATCATTGGGCAGTCAGTTTTGAGAATCGTAGCTTTGCAGATCGAGTGAAATTCTTTTATCTTGGCACCTTCAGGGATTGACACCTGAGAACATTTACCCCAGTGTGTACAGGTCTCATTTATCCTCATGATCTATGAGGCAACCAAGAACACATGATCTGACAAACTTCTACTCTGTCAGGTTTCATGCTCTTGATAACATGAAAAGTCAAGCATGGCATCAGGTCAAAAATACATCTGTAATTTAAGTGCCAATAGTGACTTTGAAACCATTGCCAACTGTCATAAGAAACCTAGCTGGTTTGTTAATGTCCTTTAGGGAAGTAAATCTGCCATCCTTCCCTGGTCTGGCCTACATGTGACTCCAGACCAATAGTAATGTGTTGCCTATTAGCAGCTCTTTGAAATGGCTGAGCAAGCACTCAGTTGCATCAACCACTAGAATGGGAAAAACTGAAACTGGACATATCACCGAGCATTGACTGAGACACTGGAAACAACAATGTCAAACACAGCCCTGTCTACCCTGCTTTGTCTTCCTCACTAACATCAGGGGGCTAGTGCCAAAATTGGGAGAGCTGTCTCACAGACAGGTGAAGAAACAGTCTGCCATAGTCATACTCACAGAATCATACCTTACAGGCAATGTCGCCAACACTGCCATCATTGTCCCTGGAAATGTCCTATTCCACCAGCAGGACACACCCAGCAGATCTGGCAGCACGCTGGTATACCTCCTCAAAAAATTCAATCAAGTTAGTAGAACATGACCTGCCCCACACAAAGCTATGCTGACTGTCCCTAATTAGGCCATAACAAAAGCAAAGTTGCTAGAAAAGCTCAGCAGGTCTGGCAGCATCTGTGGAGGAGAAAACAGAGTTAACGTTTCGGGTCCGGTGACCCTTCCTCAGAACTCAGTCCCTAATTAGGCCATGCTTTTCCAAATGTGCGTAAATCCTATCCATAAAGAATTCTCTCCAGTAGCTTCCCAACCACTGATATGAGACTCACCAGTCTATAGTTTCCCAGATTATCCATATTTCCCTTCCTGAACAGAGGAACAACATTAGCTACTCGCGGATGGTCCGGAACCTCTCCAGTGGTTAATGAGGATACAAAAATCTTGGTCAAGGCCCTAGCAATCTCCTCTCTTCCCTCTCTCAATAATCTGATTAGATATCCTTGACCCCTGTGGACTTATTCACCTTAATGCTCTTCAAGAGACTAAATATGGCTTTCTTGATTTCCAAATGCTGTAACATATTAGCATGCTCGACACAAATCTCACTATCCTCCACATCCTTCTCCTGGATGAATACCAACATAAAGTGCTCATTTAGGATCTCACCCACATCCTCTGCCTCCAAGCACAAGTTCACTCCCTTATCTTTGAGCGGTCCTATCTTCTCCCTAGTTATCCTTTTGTTTTTAATGTATCTATAGTATGCCTTGGGATTCTCTTTAACCCTACTTGCCAGGGTCATTTTAAGGCCCCTCCTTGCTCTCCTAATTCCCTGCTTGAGTTCTTTCCTGCTTACTTTATATTCCTCATGGGCTTTGTCCAATTTTAGCTTCCTAAAGCTTACACGTTTTTCTCCCTTGTTCTCTAAGGGTCCCTTACCTTGCCATCCTCGTCCTTCCTCCTAACTGGAACATGCCGGTCCTGAACTCTGATCGGCAAGTCTTTAAACAACTCCCACATGTCAAATGTGAACTGCCTGATAACAGCTGCTCCCACTTAACACTCTCTAGCTCCTGCCTAATACTGACATAATTTGCCGTCCCCTGATTTAGTACCTTCCTGCAAGGTCCTGACTTATCCTTATTCGCAGCTATCTTAAAACTTAAGGAATTGTGGTCACTGTTTCCAAAATGCTCTCCCACTGAAAGGTCACTCACCTGGCCAGACTCATTAGCCAATGCAAGGTCCAGTATGGTCCCTCCTCCAGTAAGACAATCCACATATTGCTTCTAGAAACCCTCTAGGGCGCATTTAACAAATTCTGCCCCATCTAAGCCTCTTGCTCTAAGGGAGTTCCAGTCAGTATTGAGGAAGTTAACATCACCCACTATGACAACCCTATTGTTATTGCATCTTTCCAAAATCTGCCAACATATCTGTTCCTCAAGGTCTCGGTGGCTGTTGATTGGGGGGGCGCCCCGGGGGGAAGGCTACAGTATAATCCGATCAGAGTGATTGTACCCATCTTATTTTTGACCTCCATCCATATTGCCTTATTGGATGAGCCCTCCAGTATATTCTCTCTTGAGTTCAGATGTGACATTCTCCCTGATCAGTAATATAACTCCTCCACCTCTCATACCTTTCTCTCTAACTCCTCTAAACAACAAAACCCTGGAATATTGAGCGGCTAGTTCTGTCCCTCACTCAACCAAGTCTGTGTAATTGCCACAACATCATAGTCCCATGTACTGATCCAGGCTCTAAGCTCATCTGCCTTACCTATAATGCTCCTTGCACTGAAATAAACACACTTCAGCCCATTAGTACCATTGTGTTCATTTACCTGTCTCTGCCTGACCTTCCTTTCTGATTTACTGATCCTAATATCCACTTTCTCCCCTCAATCCCTCCACTTGCTGACCTGCTGATCTGGTTCCCACCTCCCCGCCACTCTAGTTTAAGCCCTCCCGAGTAGCACTAGTGAACCTCCCTACAAGGATATTGGTTCGCCTCCAGTTTAGGTCCCTCATGTACAGGTCACTCCTGCCCCAATGATCCAAGAACCTGAAACCCTGTCCCCTGCACCAGCTCCTTAGACATACATTCAACTGGCCTATTGTGGCACTGGTAGTAACTCAGAGATTACTACACTCAAGGTCTTGCTTTTTAGGTTCTTTCCTACCTCCCCATACTCACTCTGCAGGACTTCATCTCTCTTTCTACCTATATCGTCAGTACCAATGTGCACAACCACCTCTGGCTGCTCACCTCCACCATAAGAATTTCATACAACTGTTCAGGCCCCCCCCCCTTTGACCCTGGCAATTGATGCAATAAAGCATAGCTAAGTAACAAAAGGAACAGTCTTTTGCAAAATAACTGATAGACAAAAAGCCACCATCTTCTGCAGACTGGTGGAATCACAGTTAATAGAATCAGAGAGTCGCAGAGTCATACAGCACCATGTTTCCAAAGCTGAAACATTTTAACCAGGCAGTTGCTACACTTTTTTTAACTGCATCTCAGATCTTAACCTCAGAATTAAATTTAACAGTACTCATGACAACGACATCCACAATATTTTCATCTTGTGGATACTGAGTATTTGCAGCCTTAAGTCAGAGATGCCACATTCATTTGTAAGTAATTCGTTACCTCAGTGATTCCATGTTTCCCTCAGTCCTGGTCAGCTGAGTATTCCTTGGTTGGCATGTTTAAAGCTGTTCAGTCTTCTCTGCAGCTGCCCTCTCTTCCCTGCTGTTGTAGCTTCTCTCTCTCCAAATCTCTTTCAGGTTACTGGTCTTCACCCAGCTTCTGGTGGCCTCCCCACAATCTCTTGCAGCCTCCTGACTCTGCCCAGCACCCATCCTGCAATGTCAACCCCTTGGCTCCTCTGATCACTGGATATTTCTCCTATATATGTGTTCTGGATAGGGTCATAGTAAACCTATCAGCAGCAAATAGAAGAGGGAACCAGTCTATGATGGGGAAAACACGATCTCTGGATTGATCCCTTCCATCCTGGTACTACTAGCAAAATACTTGATATCAACTTCAGGCTGTGCATCCATATTAATCCCCTACATCCCCTGCCCATTCTCTGCTTTGCCCCACAGATAATATCAAGGAGTGCTTCTGAATTTTGTGGATAAGAAAGGCTTGAAATTCAAGCTGTTCATCCTGCAGTCACCAGGACAAAACGCAAGAACCCAAATTTCAAATGCCTGTACCAATTTATCCTCCAGGAGAAAAGGGGTTTCGATCTTGAGTGTGGCTTTTAGCTCCACAGCAATTAGTTTATAGTAATCAGTCAAACCCATAACATGGTCTTTACACAATTCAGAAATGATGAATGATCTCACACAGAGATATGCAAATAAATGGAATGTGTTCAGGCCCCTTGCGCCTGTTTGAATTACTCAGTAGCCTAGAAATCCCACCCGCTGCTCTCTCCATGGCAACGGCAAAGCCAATCACATTGGACTAGGCAACCAATCAGTACCCTCCTTCACCAGTAGCATGTTGCGGTCATATGGCATTCTTGTGATCATCCTGCCAAATGCAAGACGAGAAACCTTGGCAGTCTGTCATTTCGGGGAGATTCAATTTTTTTTACCACCATTTCTCTGATGTCCTCTTGATGACGACACACTGGCGCTGGGCTCTGATTTCCCCATTTCTGACACACTGTCGCTGCTGCAAAAAGGTGTCACTGTGGTCCTCTACTACATAGCATGTTGTGATAACAATACTGGCATGACGACTAACCCCTTTAGTAAGGGAGATGAACCAGGTTCACTTGCAAAGCACATCACCTTTACCGAGTCAAGGCTTCTCATTTATTTTGACATAAAAGGTCAGAACAAAGCAAAGGATTTCTTTTAAGCATTCTGATTGTCAATACTTCACAATACACTTCAATTGCAGCATCAAAATATACAGTATTGAAACACACAACTCAGGGGCTGTCTCCATCGAACTGACTAGGGTGCAGCCCGCGGACTGTTATGGTCAACTTGCACTATAAAATCAAGCCTTTTATTTCAACATAATTTCGTAGACTGGGAAAAGAACAAAGACATTTCTGAAAACCTCAATCACATGCCAGTAAGTCACTGAACTCACTAAGATTGACGGAACTTTCCAAACTGCATGCAGAAACACACACTGGCCAACCTGTTCAGAGAGGTCTGGGTGGGGATGGAAGGAGAGGGGTAAGGGTGGGGTTGGAGACTGGCTTTTGGGTGGGAGCAGGGCAGGAAAGTGGGAACTTGATCATTTACATATCAAACGTTGGCTCTTTACTGTGCTTCAAGCATTTCCAAAAAGAAAAGTAAAAACGATGTTGAGTCCCAGGGGTGGCCGTGTTCTGCATAACACAGCAGCGACACCTCCACCAACCCCTCCCCACCCTCACCCCACCCAAGGAAATGTCCTGCTTGCACTGCAGTCAGACCAGGCTCCATCAAGGTCCCAAAACTCTGTCCATGAGGATTTCTGTCCCAGTTTGAAGCAGGTTTCCTCAGATTCTCGAGAGATGCACAGAAGTAACAGGCAATTGGAGATTTTTATAAAATAAAACACACACAGGACTGTTCTCCTTCACTTGGTGGGATGGCTTTCAGTGATACTTTCCCCACCCCCTGACCCGGGGAGCGATGGGGATGGGGGTGGGGTTTTCAGTTAGCGCAATTTCCAGGGAGTGTGTCCACAAGTAGAGCCACATCAGGAATGGGAGCGGCCATTCTTCCATTCTCTGTCCCTTGCTGTCTCCTTAGTCCATCACTTTTCTCAGGAGCAGGGAGCGGGAGCGAGGACAGGAGCAGGAACAGGGAGCAGGGATCAGGGAGCAGGAGCAGGGAGCGGGAGTGAGAACAGGAGCAGGAACAGGGAGCAGGGAGGAGGGAACGGGTGCAGGGAGACGGAGCGAGAACAGGAGCAGGAACAGGGAGCAGGGAGCAAGGAGTGTGGAGCAGGGAGCAGGGAGCGTTGAGCAGGAGGGGGGAGCAGGGAGGAGGAAGCAGGTGCAGGGAGCAGGGAACAGGAGGGGGTGCAGGAACAGAAGCAGGAAGCAGAGAGCGGGAGGAGTGAATGGCATCCAGGAGATTCGTCCACAATGCACTCTTTTCCGTAATGACAGTAAGGCTCTGGCTCCGCCTTTTCCATCCAGTAGTGCCTCAGGAAGAGGGAGAGAAGTGGAGAGAGAGAGAGGATAACATGCCCATGTCTATGTGAGGGGAGCTGAATTACCAGGGGCTGACAGCACCAACTGTCTCCCGCCCCCTCACAATCCAAAAATGAATATAAATAAAAATCCCACTCTGCTGTGAAGTGTTACCTGAGAGAATCGCAGCTCTTTAACCTCGGGGTTTCTCTCTCTGTCTGTGCTGGTCAATCCAGCAACTGCACCCCCTCCCCCATCTTCCCTCTCTTCTCCCTCATCGTCCTCCCTCCTCCTCATCCCACCCCCGACCTTACTTTTTCTCCTCTTCTTCCTTGCTGACCCTACTCCGCTACCCCCTCCCCTCCCGGGTCTAAGACTGCCAACCCCACTCTCCCAAGATTAGCACAGCCCCCTCCTCCCACGTCTAACACTGCACCTCCCCCTACTCTCCCCGGTCTAACACTGTGCCGCCTGCACCCCCTCTCCCAGCTCGAAAATTGTGCCCCTCCCTCCCCACTCTAACACTGTGCCCCCTCAGCCCCCTCCCCCTCCCCAGTCTAACACTGTGCCCCATGCCCCCCTCTCCCTGTTCTAACATTGTGCCCTCCCCAGCTCTAAAACTGTGCCCCCGCCCACTCCCCGGTCTAACACCATGCCCCTCTCCCCCTCTGCCCGCTCTAACAATTCCCCCCCCCCCCCCCCCCCCCCAACCCCGGCCCCCCCCCCACCCTCTCTCACTGGTCTAACACTGTGCCCCCACCACCCTCTCTCCCCAGTCTAACACTGTTGCCCCACCCCATCCCCCCTCTCCCTGGTCTAACACTGTGCACCCCCCACCCTCTCTCCCTGCTGTAACAATGTGCCCTGTGCCCTCTCCCCGGTCTAACACTGTGCCCCCTCCCCTCTTCCCGCTCTAACACTGCCCCCCTGCCTCCCCGCTCTAACACTGTTGTCCCCCCACCCTCTCTCCCCGGTCTAACACTGTGCCCCCCACCCTCTCTCCCCAGTCTAACACTGTGCCCTGTGCCCTGTCCCCTCTCCCCGGTCTGACACTGTGCCCCCTCTCCTCTCCCCGGTCTAACACTGCCCCCTCCCCTCTCCCTGGTCTAACACTGTGCCCCGTCCCCTCTCCCCGGTCTAACACTGTGCCCCCCAACCTCTCTCCCTGGTCTAACACTGTGCCCTCTCCCCTCTCCCCGGTCTGACACTGTGCCCCCTCCCCTCTCCCTGGTCTAACACTGTGCCCCCTCCCCCTCTCTCCCCGCTCTAACACTGTGCCCCCTCCCCTCTCCCCGGTCTAACACAGTGCCCCCCACCCTCTCTCCCTGGTCTAACACTGTGCCCTGTCCCCTCTCCCTGGTCTAACACTGTGCCCCCTCCCCTCTCCCCGGTCTAACACTGTGCCCCCCCCGCCCCGCTCTAACACTGTGCCCCCTGCCTCCCCGGTCTAACACTGGTCATCCTGGTCCTGTTCCTGGCCCTGGTCGGTGAGTGTGAGGGGTGGCCCGCTGCTGACGGTAGCTGGCCCTGAGCCCGTGGCCCGTGTACCAGACGCCCCCAGCCTGGCGCGGTAGCTGCCATTGGGAAGCTGCCAGCTGTGGCGGAGCGGCGGTGCCGATGAGATGGTGTGTGAGCGGCCGAGGCTGGTGGCGACAGCGGCCTCGAAAGTGAGGGTCTCCTCCCCGGGACCCTGCTCCTGGTCCAGGCTGCCCCCTTCCTCGTGCAGGCTCAGTGACGGCTCGGAGATGTAGCGCAGTGGTGTCGAGTGCTGGCTCTCGCTCATGGCACTCAGGCCCGGCGACTCGCTCCACAGGACCTTGCTGGGCCGCACCCTCAACGACTGGTACTGGCACTCCCCCTTGCCCCTTGGCGTGGCGTGCTCACAGGAGGGCAGCGGCGACCACGGCTCAGGCCGCTGGGCAACCGGAGAGTAGGAGATGTGTGGCCGCGGTTTCGGGGGTGTCTGTGGCATCTGCCGCCGCCCGTGTCTCGGCGTGCTGGTCCCAGACGTTGAAGGGATGGGGCTGTCACTCGCTGGACTGCTAGCCTGCAAGAGACAAAACAGAGATATATTACTCCCTGTTCCCCTCCTCAAGGTGGTGGGGTGGCAGTTACACGCACGGAGCCTCCCCTGGCCAGCACTGATTGGCTGTTCCCAGTTGCCCCCTCGAGAAGGTGGTTTCTGAGCTGCCTTGTCGAACCGCTGCAGTCCACCTGGTATAGACTGACCCAGGATGCTATCAGGGAGGGAATTTGACCCAGTGACAGTGACGGAATGGCGACATATTTCCAAGTCAGGAAGGTGAGGAAGGGAAACTTGTTGGTGTTCCCATGAACCTGCTGCCCTTGTCCCTCTAGATGGAAGTGGTCGTGGTTTTGGAAGGTGCTGTCCAAGGAGCTTTGATGAATTGCAGCAGTGCATCTAGATTCATCAAACCCAGCAAGCCCCAGGTCTCCAGCCAGTGCGCGCGTGTGTGTGTCTGTGTGTGCATGCGTGCATGTGCGTGTGTGTTTGTATGTATGTGTGTATGTGCGCGTGCAGGCATGCTCATCTGTGTGTGTATGTATGTTTGTGACAGAGTGTGAATGAGACTGTGTGTGTGTGTATGTGTGTGTGTGAGTGAAAGAGAGAGAAAGAAAGTGTGTTGTTGAGTGAGTTGTTGTTGCCTACATGGGCTTCAGTAAAGCCTTTGACAAGGTCTTTCATGGCAGACTGGTGCAAAAAGTGAAGTCACATGGTATCAGGGTGTGCTGGCAAGATGGATACAGAACTGGCTTAGTCTTAGGAGACAGAGGGTAGCAGTGGGAGGATGCTTTTTGGACTGGAAGGCTGTGACTAGTGGTGTTTCACAGGGATCAGTGCTGGGACCTCTTGCTGTTCGTGGTCTATATAACTGATGTGGGGGAAAACATAGTAAGTTTGCGGACGATACAAAGATTATTGAAGCTGAGGATAATGAAGAGGATTGTCAGAGGATACAGCAGGATGTAGGTCAGTTCGAGGCATGGGCAGAAAAATGGCAGATGGCGTTTAATCCAGATAAATGTGAGGTGATGCATTTTGGAAGTTATACAGAGACTACCAGCACCCTTAGGAGTATTGTTATGCAGTGGAATCTGGGTGTGCAGGTCCACAGATCACTGAAGGTAGCAGCACAGGTAGATAAGGTAGTAAAAAAGGCTTATGGCATGCTGGCCTTAATTGGAAAGGGCAATGAGTATTAACGATAGACAAGTTATGCTGCAGCGTTGCAGAACCTTACTTAGGCCACATTTGGAATATCGCGTACAGTTCTGGTCACCACACTACCAGAAGGATGTGGATGTTTTGGCGAGGGCAGAGAAGAGGTTTACCAGGCTGTTGCCTGGTATGGGGGATTTTAGCTATGCAGAAAGGTTGGATAGACTGGGTTTGTTTTCATTGGAACGCAGCAGGTTGAGGGGGGACCTAACAGAAGTTTAAAAGATGTGAATGGCATGGATAGAGTGGAAAGTACGAGGCTTTTTCCCCAGGGTGGAGGGGTTAATTACGAGGGGACACAGGTTTAAGATGCGAGGGGGAAGGTTTAAAAGAGAAGTGTGGGGCAAGTTTTTCACGACGGGTGGTGAGTATCTGGAACATGCTGCCAGAGGTGATGGTGGAAGCAGACACAATAGCAGCTTTCAAGAAGCACCTGGATGAATAGCTGAATAGCAAGGGAATTGAGGGATATGGATCCTATAAGTGAAGACAGTTTCAGAATCAAAAGGGGAAAATGTAGGATTACAGGCTTGGAGGGCTGAAGGGCCTGCTCCCATGCTGTAATGTTCCTTGTTCTTTTTGTTCTGATTTGTGTGAAAATGAATGACAGTGTGTGCCTCTGTGTGTTTGTATCTGTGTGTTGTATGAGTGTGTGTCTGTGTTGTGTGTGTTTGTTTGAGAGTGTGTCTGTATGTGTATGTGTATGTGTATGTGTGTGTGTGTGTGACAGAATGTGTGTATCTGCATGTGTGTGTTTGTATGTGCTTGTATATGTGTGTGTCTGTGTGTGTGTTTGTGGGCGAGTGTGTCGGTGTGTGTGTGAATGTGAGTGAGTGTGTGTGTGTCTGCATGTGTGTTTGTATGTTCACGTCTGTGCATGTATGTGTCTGTGCATGTCAGTGTGAGTGTGTGTGCATCTGTGTGTGAATGTGAGTGTGAGAGTGTGTGTCTGTGTTGAGTGTCTGTGAGTGTTGTGTGTGTCTGTGTATGATTGTGAATGTCTTTGAATGAGTGAGTGTGAGACAATGTGTGTGTGTTTGTATGTGTGTGTGTCTGTATGTGACTGTGAGTGTCTGTGTGTATATGAGTGTGAATTTGAGTGTGTGTGAGAGAGAGAGACTGTGTGTCCGTGTGTGCTTGTGTCTGCATTCTGCTTGTGTATCTGTGCGTGTGTGTGTCTGTACGTGTGAGTGTGAGTGTGAGAGTGAGTGTGAGTGTGAGTGTGAGTGTGAGTGCATGAGCGTTACAAAGTTGTGTAAGTACTCTTGAACTGGAAGGCAGGGAGCTAGAATATGTTTGTGAAAATAATAAGGGAGAAAGAATGTGTGGTCTCTTTAAGAGGTGATGTGTTTTTCCTGTGCTTAGAGATTTTTAAAATGTATGTCTGTGAGCAGTATCTGGAGGTTGCCAGAACAGAAAGTACCCGAAATTTAAACATTTATATTGAAAGGCCAATCAGCATTTTCTAACCAGGTTTTTAAATTTAGCCAATCAATTTAATCCAAGCCCTTAGATACTAAAAACTTATCAAATTTAAATCTGATGGCGTTGACAACGTTGAACCAACCCTACGTAAGAAATGTTGTTATGTCATCACGGGTATAAAGAAAGGGGCAGTTGGACAGAGACCCCAGAGCGAACTGCCATTCGCCCAGGTTAAGAACCTTTAGCTCTCTTTCTCTCTCTGAGAGAGATAGATAGATAGAGAGAGACAGAGAGAGAGAGAGAGAGAGAGTGAGTGAGAAAGAGAGAGAGAAATTGGTTCTCACAGTCATCTATGTATTAGAGAAAGCACCATCTCCTAAAAAGATACCACAGCATTTCTAGCTAGAAGCCCTCACAGAAGCAATATTAGAGAAAAAACATCCCTGACAGCAGAGTTGGCAAAAAAAAGTCATTTGTGGAGTAACAGAGAAGACACAGTTTGTACGAACTTGGAGAGATTAAGTTTTAATTTATTGTTGTCTCATTGATTGGGTTTATATAAGTGGGACTTGTATTTATTTGAACAGTATTCCAGTAGAATTTAGGCCAGTTAGGGAGTAGTTAGTAGTCTAGGGAGTAATTGTTCAGTTTATTAGTAATTCTGTTAATTTGTTGATTGTTAGGGTTAAATAAATAAATTGTTTCTTGTTATTTATAAAGTGGATCAGGGATTTTCTTTCTTTTAACTTCTCTTTTATCAGATTATGGGGGGAAAAGCGAGCTTCTCTGGGTGTTTCGGGGGGTAATTATTAGACGGGAACCTTTACTCCTGTCCTATCACATTGGGGCTTGTGTTTTGGTTTAATTATCAGACAGGTTCGGCCACTCTCCCTCTGTAACAGTGAGTAAGTGTGAGTGTGTGTGTCCATGTGTATGTATCTGTGTCTGCTGTGTATGTGCATGTGTGTACACAAACCGGTGCTAAGGCACTTTGAGCACTGTCACATTTTACTAAAAACATTAAACAAACACCGTTCCTGCCCCATTGGATAGGCTATTGGAAAAAAGCTCTGGACCTAATCCTGGGTGCAGTGCTGGGTTTCATCTCTCTCCCAAGCAACAACATTGGAACCCGATTTTCTGGCTCCTGTCATTTAAAAGGGGTGATAGTGGTATTGTCACAGGACTGGCCATCCAGAAACAATAAAGTTAGCGCAGGTACAATGAGCAATTGAGAAGGTGAATGGAATTGAACTAACTGCACAAAGGCCAATATCCCATCGCTAAATCACCCTTTATTTACTTGGGCACAGTGCACTGGCTCTGTAGTCTGGGGACCCAATTCAAAACTCATCCCAGCAGCTGTATTGTCTGTATCAATTCGACTTATAAAGCTAGCCTTGGGCTTTTGTGGCACAATGGTAGTGCCCCTACTTCTGAGCCAGGAGGCCCAGGTTCAAGTTCCCTCCCTCTCCAGAGGTGTGTGATAATATCTGTGAACAGGTCGATTTGACAGTATTTATAAGGCTAGTCTCAGGTGATGGTGCCTGTGACACTACTGTCGATTGTAAGATAACAAGGTGTAGAGCTGGATGAACACAGCAGGCCAAGCAGCATCAGAGGAGCAGGAACGCTGATGTTTCGGGTCTGGACCCTTCTTCAGAACATTGCCGATTGTAACCAGCGTTTCCTCTCATTTTCCTACTGCTTCAGAGACCCCGGCAGGGGTAGGGACTTCCAGAATTGGAAATAAATGCCTGTCCCATTACTCAACAAAATGATGGCTGACGTACCCCAGCCCAGGTCTCAACATACGTGCAGCTTCTCATAACCCTCAACTCCTCTAAATTTTAAGAAACTATCTCCCTCCGCTTTCCAGTGATCTAGCTTCCACAACTCTCTGGGGTAGAGAGAAGACATTCCTTTGCACCTCAGTTTTAAATGAGCGTCCCCTTACTCTGTCACTATTGCTGCGAGTTTGAGACTCCCCCACCGGTGCAAACGTCTTCTCAACATTTGTCAAGTTCCCTCAGGATCTTGTGTGCTTCAGTAAGATTCTTCCAAACTCTGGTGAATAAAGGCCTCGCCTGTTTAGCCATTGGTGATAATTCATCCTTTATCCCAGTCATCACGCCAGCAAATCTCTTTTGTGCTGCCAACATATCCATTTTTTTAAAAAACAGAGAGACTCAGTACTCCGGGTGTGGTTGTAGTAAGATTTTCCCATTTTTAAATTCCAACCCTTAGCAATAAACGCCAAAATTCCCGCACTGATTGGAACTGGCTGACCTTGTTGGCTGCAAGATTATTGTTAATCTGGGCCAATCAAGAAAGTCCTGGTTGATGAATAAAACCAGGAGATGAGAATCTCCTCAGTTGAGGGGACTGACTCCGAGCTGGCTGGCCAGAGCCAGTGCACTGTGCGCAAGTAAATAAAGGCTGATTTGGTGACGGGATATCGGCCTCTGTGCAGTTATTTCAATTCCATTCGCCTTCTCAATGGCTCATCGTACCTGCGCTTAACTTTATCGTGTTTCAGGCACAAGAACACCCCAATCCCTTCACACTGCACTTTGTTAGTGTCCCTCCCCATTTAAAAAGCAGTCTGCTCTTTGACCTGTCTTACCAAAGTTCACAACCTCTCTCTTTCCTACATTAAACTCCATCTGCCCAGTTCTTGCCCACTCCCTCAGCCCATCTATATCTGTTGTGCGTTCCCTGTGTCACCATCACAACATGCGCTCCCACCTATTTTTGTATTGTCAGCAAATTTGGATGCAATACACTCTGTCCCCTTCTCAGGTCGGATGGGCTGAGGAGTGGCAGATGGAATTTAATTTAGGTAAATGTGAGGTGTTTCATTTGAGTAAGGCAAATCACAGTGGGACTTACATTTAATGGCATTAGGGAGTTTTCCAACACTGGGGGACAATAAGGACAGCAGATGCTGGAAGCCAGAGTCTATAGGTGTGAGGCTGGAAAAGCACAGCAGGTCAGACAGCATCCAAGGAGCAGGAAGGTCAACGTTTCGGCCCGAAACATTGACCCTCCTGCTCCTCTGATGCTATCTGACCTGCTGTGCTTTTCCAGCCTCATACCTATAGACTTTTACAGCACTGGGGAGTGTTGCCAAACAAAGGGACTTTGGGGTGCAGGTTCATAGTTCCTTGAAGATGGAGTCGCAGGTAGACAGGGTAGTGAAGAAGACATTTGGTACGCTTATTGGTCAGTGTATTGAGTACAGAAACATAGAAGATAGGAGCAGGTGGAGGCCATTCGGCCCTTTTAGCCTGCTCCGCCATTCATCACAATCATGGCTGATCGTCCAACTCAATAACATTTCTGAAGAAGGGTCCCAACCCAAAATGTCAGCTTTCCTGCTCCTCTGATGCTGCCTGGCCTGCTGTGTTCCTCCAGCTCCACACTGTGTTATCAGTAGCCTTGTCCTGCTTTCTCCCCATAACCTTTGATCCCATTTGATCCAAGCGCTACATCTAGTCGCCTCTTGAATACATTCAATGTTTCAGCATCAGGTACTTCCTGTGGTAATCAGTTCCACAGGTTCACCACTCTTTGGGTGAAGAAATGTCTCCTCATCTCTGTCTTAAATGGTTTACCCTGAATCCTCACGCTAAGACCCCTGGTTTGGGACACACCCAATCGGGAACATCCTCGCTGCATCTACCCTGTCCAGTCCTGTTAGAAGTTTATAAGTGTCTATGAGATCCCCCCCTCACTCGTCTGAACTCCAGCGAAAATAATTCCAACCTAGTCAATCTCTCCTCATACGTCAGTCCTGCCAACCCCAGAATCAGCCTGGTAAACCTTCACTGCACGCCCTCGAGAGCAAGAGAATCCTTCCTCAGAAAAGGAGACCAAAATTGCACACAGTATTCTAGGTGTGGTCTCACCAAGGCCCTGTATAACTGCAATAACACATCCCTGCTCCTGTACTTAACCTCTCACAATGAAGGCCAATATACCATTCGCCTTCTTTACCATCTGCTGCTCCTGCATGCTTACCTTCGGTGACTGGTGTACAAAGACACCCAGGTCCCGCTGCGCACTCCCCTCTCCCAATTTACAGCCATTCAGGTAGTAATCTGCCTTCTTGTTTTTGCTTCTGAAGTGAACAATCTCACATTTATCCAAATTATTTCTGATGAAGGGTTTAGGCTCGAAACGTCAAGTTTTCCTGCTCCTATGATGCTGCTTGACCTGCTGTGTTCATCCAGCCCCATGCTTGTTATCTCTATATTGCTTCTGCTATTGATTTGCCCACTCACCCAACCTGACGAGATCATGCTGAAGGATCTCTGCATCCTCGTCACAGTTCACCCTGCCACCCAACTTGGTATCATCTGCAAACTTGGAGATGTTACATTTTGTTCCCTCATCCAAATCATTAATATATATTGTGAATAAGAGTTGAGACATCATGTTGCGGCTGTGTGGACATTGGTTAGGCCACTTTTAGAATATTGTGTTCAATTCTCCCTCCCTGCTGCAGGAATGAGGTTGTTAAACTTTAAAGGTGCAAAGAAGATTTACAAGGATGTTGCAGGGTTGGACAGTCACAGGGAGAGGCGGAATAGGCCAGGGCTATTTTCCCAGGAGCGTCGTGATAACCATATACAGGTTTGTAAAGTCATGAGGAGCATGCACATGGGGAATAGGCAAGGTCTTTTTTCCCACAGCAGGGGAGTCAAAACTAGAGGGCATTGGTTTAAGGAGAGAGGGGCAAGATTTAAAAGGGGTCCAAGGGACAACTTTGTTATACAGTAATGAGCGTGTATGGAATGGGCTGCTAGAGGAAGTGGTGGAGGTGGGTACAATTACAACATTTAAAAGACATCTGGATGGGTTTATGAATAGGAAAAGTTTAGGGGGATATGGCCCAAATGTTGGCATTAGGACTGGTTTAATTTAGGCTATCCGTTTGCATGGACAAGTTGACCCAAGGGGTCTGTTTCCATGCTGTACAACTCTATTACTCTAAGTCGTTAATA
Source organism: Ginglymostoma cirratum (assembly GCA_024137785.1). Lineage (NCBI taxonomy): Eukaryota > Metazoa > Chordata > Chondrichthyes > Orectolobiformes > Ginglymostomatidae > Ginglymostoma > Ginglymostoma cirratum. The sequence continues at coordinate 1,074,606 of JAHRHZ010000124.1, read as the reverse complement.
TAGATTGTAAATAGCTGAGGCTCCCAGGCTGATCCTTATGGCACTTAATGAAATATCCATTTTGTTCAATAATCTCCTTTAGGGAAGGAAACCAGCCATCCTCACCAGCTCTGTTCTACACGTGACTCCAGACCCACAGCAACGTGGTTGAATCTTCACTGCCCCCTGAGATGTTCAAGCAAACACCACTCAGCTTAAAAGAAATTAGCACTGGGTAACCGGACTTGTCAGTGACTCCCACATCCCATTAAAGAATAAAGAAAATAAATGATGGTGCAGTTTGTAGGAGCTTTCTGTGTTCCCTTTGGCAATGACTTAACAGCAATGACGCCTCTTCAACTGAGTAAGTCATTGGCTCTACTACATTTTGGGAAGTTCTGCAGCTGGGAACATGATTTAGAAATATAAATGTTTGTATAATGCCACCCACAGGCTCACATTACTCCGGACTTTCCAAAAACCACCTCTCCCACTACTGCAAGTTCCGATCACCTTTTGTCTTGTTCTGGAGTCAGACTTCGGGTTTTAAGGCCATAACACATGGGAGCTGAAGTAGGCCATTCTGCACATTGAAGCTGCTGTGCCATTTAATGAGATTGTGCCTGATCTGATTATCCTCAACTCTGCTTTCCTGCCTTTTCCCCATAAATTCCCTTACTGATTAAAAATCTGTCTCAGCCTTGAACATACTTAATGAACTAATCTCAACATCCCTCTGTGCTGAAGAGTTTCACAGATTCACTCCCATCAGACAAGAAATTCTTCCTCATCCTTCTCATAAATAGGAAACCCCTTACTCTGAGTTTCTGTCCTGTGGTCCTGGTCTCTCCCACAAGGGGAAACAACCTTTCTGCATCTACTCTGTCAAGTCCCCTAAGGATCATGCAGGTTTCTATAAAGTCGCCTCACACTCTTCAATATTCCAAAGTGTACAGGCCCAACCTACTCAACCTCTCCTCATAAGATGGTCTTTCCCATTCACAGATCAGCCTAGTGTACCTTCTCTGCAATACCTCCAATGTCAGTCTATCTTTCCTTAGATAAGGAACCCAAAGCTGTTCACAGTATTCCAGCTGCGGCCTGACTGGTGCTTTCTATAGCATTTTTTTTTGCAAGACCTCCCTGTTTTTACACTCCATTCCCTTTACAATAAAATATTCCAGGTGTGGTCTGACCAGTGCTTTGTACAGTCTCTCAAAACCTCCCTAGTCTTATAACTCCATTCCCTTTGAAATCAAGCAATGGAGATCGAGAGGAGATTTGATCGAGTTGGACAGGATTATAACGGGTTTGGATAAGAGAAACAGGGAAAGCTGCTCCCATTGACTGGCGGCACAGGGACTAGGGGACCCAGATTGAAGGTTTTTGGTCAGGAGATACGGGAAGGCAAGAGGAGGGGTGCATGTGAGGAACAACATTTTCTCACAGCGAATAGTAATGACCTTGAACTCTGGACATAGCCTCCTTCAATCGTACTTCAATTTCCCATATTCTGAGCTCAAATCTGACATGACCGCAGTATGTTGCATTTCAATGTTGAAATGAAGTATGTTACTTCTTGAATTACTCTGTCTCTCACAGCTAGAGAGAATTCTACCCTTACCACCTACTCTTCTGAATGAAAACCTGCAGGGTTTAGTTCTTTGAAGTTTGACTAGTCCTTATTTGTTTAATTTAGAGCAGGTGTACAGCACACTTGGATTCGTCGTTTGAACTCTGTCCAATAAATATCAATCTTTGTATTAAAGTAGATACAGGAACCGTCCGACATGAGCACAAGCCTGGGGCCTACCTGTCCCCGGTGAGAACGAGATTGGCCGAGACTAGGGGACCGGGATAGCCTCTCATCCCGGGGATGGTGCTGTGGATACTGAGCACGTTCTGCTGAGGTGCATAGGGATCTATCAGGTGACAGCAAGTGTTTCCTTTCCTTTGAACGGCTTCTGTCCAGGCTGTCTATGTAAGGGATATCTGCTGTTCGGAGCGCTGTGAAAGGAAAACACATCTCTGAGAACATGCTACAAGCTCACTCCATTTTTAAGACCGGGATTACGACAGCAATAAGCACATCGAGGCAAAGATAACTCAAAACAAACCAAGCCAGCGTGAAACAGAATGCTAAGCCAGCTAAGGGAAGGAGTGTGGGGTAGAAACAGCAATAATCTCATTGACTTTCACAAAGCCTGGGAGAATCAAAACAGGGGCTTTCTTTCCTTGAGTATCGGAGACTGAGGGGTGACCTTACAGATGCGCATAAAATCATGAGCGGCATTGATAGGGTGAATAGCCAAGGTCTTTTTCCCAGGCTCATGGAGTCTAAAACTACAGGGTATAGGTTTAAACTGAGAGGGGAAAGATATCAAAAGGACCTGATGAGTAATTTTATCATGCAGAGCGTGGTGCATGTGTGGAATGAGCTGCCAGAGGAAGTGGTGGAGACAATTACAACATTTAAAAGGCATCAGGATGGGTAGGGTTTAGAGGGATGTGGAACAAATGCTGGCAAATGGGACTAGATCAGATTAGCACGGTTGAACTGAAGGGGCTGTTTCCGCATCATAAGAGTCTATGCTCACCTTGTAAAGGCAGCACATTTGTCAAAAGTATTCACAGTAATATTTGAAACTGGTCTGGTAACAGGGTCTGAATAGGTTTAACAATGAAGAACTAACTATTGTCAGTTATTCCAAAGAGTATGCGCTTGTGAAAAGCATTCCAATGTGTCAGAATGTTTTTCTCAAGCATGAGCCTTTCGACTTTGTTGTAGATATCCTCATCCCTTGTTCTCTCTTTAAAGACAATGGGTGAGAAGATCCTCTTTAGTGGTTACAGACAATGCACACAAAAAACAATCAGCTGAGTTGTGTTGTTCATATCAAGGATTCATGGAACTGTAGCAACTGTGTTCACAGTCCTTCAGGTCCTGCTGTAGTTGCTGATAGACCTCTTCAGACAAAGATTCCACCCATCTTGCTCCTGTGGCAGCACCAAACTCTAGATGGCCCTTATTATTTCTTCTTTGGTCTTAAAGTCTTTGAGTAAAGAGTCAACAGTCACAGTCATTGCTTCTTTGATTCTTCTAACATCCGTGAACGATTTCTTGAGTTCTGCAAAAATGCAAAATGATACTGCGGTGCAGGGTGGCTTAGAGAAAGTGACACTGAGCTTTAAAAATGGTTTTCAGCTCATCAATTCTCTTCGTCCAAAGCATGCTGTTCAAGGGAAAACTGTCTCTGAATTTACTGTGCATCGTTGTGCGATGTTTTTCCAAATTCACCTTTTTACCTCCTGATATATCTTGGTGAAACATCAGGCAAATGCTGTTGTGGTGAATAGAATTCATTTTCCCATTCTGTATGGAGTTTATCAGGATTCCTTTTAGATGGTTCAGATTCATCATTTATCATCATTAGCCAGGGATATTTTTAATTTAGCTAAGATAAAGCCAAGGTAGCACTAGTCTACAACTGAGATCATACCTTGGGTTAGAGATCTGCATTACACGCGACAAAAAAACTGAGTACAGGGATTTTTTTTAACCAGCTTTTAAAACTGGTTATAGAGTCATAGAGTCATACAGCACAGAAACAGGCCTTTGGCACAACTTGTCCACACCAACCAGGTATCTTAAACTGAACTAGTCCCGTTTGCCTGCATTTGGCCCATATCCCTCTAAACCTTTCCTATCCATGTACCTGTCCAAATGTTTTTTAAAAGCTGCAACTGTACCAACCTCCGTCACTTCCTCTGGCAGTTTGTTCCATATGCACCACTCTCGGTGTGAAAAAGTGGCCCATCAGGTCCCTTTTAAATCTTTCCCCCCTGTCATCTTAAATCTAAGCCCTCTGGTTTTGGACTCACCTACTCTGGGGAAAAGACCTTGGCTATTCACCTTTCCTATGACCCTCATCATTTTATAAAGCTCTCTAAGGTCACCCCTCAGCCTCCCATGCTCCAAAGGCAATAAATCCCAGCTCATCCGGCATCTCATTATAATTCAAACCCTCCAGTCTCCCTTGTCAACCCTTTTTGCAGCCATTCCAATTAAAACTATTCTCCCTGTAGCAAAGCAGCCAGAATTGAACTCAAACATAAATTTTGCACTTGCAGCCGACTATGAGTTTTAAATAAAAGAAGCTGCTTCCCCTTGCTGTTTGTGGTGCCTCTCTGCTGCTAGTCATGCTGCAGCTAGGCATCTGGTTATCACCTTCGGAATGCATTTGGAACATTGCTGGCTACCTTTAAATGGGAAGGCACAGGAGCCAGGCACTACTGGTCACAGATATAATAGGTACTGCAGATGCTGGAGAATCCGAGGTAACAAGGTGTGGAGCTGGATGAACACAGCAGGCCAAGCAGCATCATAGGAGCAGGAAAGCTTGACGTTTTGGGCCTAGACCCTTCATCAGAAATGGGGGAGGGGAAGAGGGTTCTGAAATAAATAGGGAGAGAGGGGGAGGCGGATAGAAGATGGATAGAGGAGAGGATAGGTGGAGAGGAGGCAGACAAATCGAAGAGGCGGGGATGGAGCCAGTAAAGGTGAGTGTAGGTGTGGGGTAGGGAGGAGATAGGTCAGTCCAGGGAGGACGGACAGGTCAAGGGGGCGGGATGAGGTTAGTAGATAGGAGATGGGGGTGGGGCTTGAGGTGGGAGGAGGGGATAGGTGAGAGGAAGGACAGGTTAGGGAGGCGGAGATGAGCTGGGCTGGTTTTGGGATGCGGTTGGGGGAGGGGAGATTTTGAAGCTTGTGAAATCCACATTGATACCATTGGGCTGCAGGGTTCCCAGGCTGAATATGATTTGCTGTTCCTGCAGCCTTCGGGTGGCATCATTGTGGCATTGCAGGAGGCCCAGGACGGACATGTCATCTGAGGAATAGGAAGGGGAGTTGAAATGGTTCGCGACTGGGAGGTGCAGTTGTTTGTTGCGAACTGAGCGCAGGTGTTCTGCGAAGCAGTCCCCAAGCCTCCGCTTGGTTTCCCCGATGTAGAGGAAGCCACAACGGGTACAGCGGATGCAGTATACCACATTGGCAGATGTGCAGGTGAACATCTGCTTGATGTGGAAAGTCTTCTTGGGGCCTGGGATGGGGGTGAGGGAGGAGGTGTGGGGGCAGGTGTAGCACTTCCTGCGGTTGCAGGGAAAAGTGCCGGGTGTGGTGGGGCTGGAGGGGAGTGTGGAGCGGACAAGGGAGTCACGGAGGGAGTGGTCCCTCCGGAAAGCAGACAAGGGTGGGGAGGGAAAAATGTCTTTGGTGGTGGGGTCGGATTGCAGATGGCGGAAGTGTCGGAGGATGATGCGTTGGATCCTACTGGTCACAGTTTGTTTCCGGGTCCCTGGCTTAGCTGACACTGCTCAGATAGCGGACTTGGAGCGCAGCAGCACTTCCGTAACTTTTCTGTGTTCAGCGTGGAGGTCCGACTTTTGTATACGGGAGTGTTTTCAGGAAGCAGAAGTTACGTTGTAGCACGGCGATCGTCGTGTGCTCAGCTTAGAGTAATGCAGGCAGCGTATGAGGGATTCAGACTGACCAAGAATCAGTGCTCGATGGTTTAAACTAGTAGGACGAGGGCAGTAGATGTATGCCTGTTTGCGATGTATCTACTAACCCAGCCCATTGGTGGGGAGTAACCCATCCCTCGTTACTTCAAAGCTTAGCTTACTGACATCTAAACCTTTGGCTTGTAACTCTTTTCCTCCTCCCTTTTAAACTTAATACTGAATTAATTGACGTTGTGATCACCATTTGCAAGATTGTATCGTATGGTCATTTTTTAATTTTATTCACTCATAGGATGTGGGTTTTGCTGGCTAACCCAGAATTTATTGCCTGCCCCAAGTAGCCCTGGTGAAATTTTCATTCAGTTGCCTTCTTGAGCCGCTGCAGTCCAATGTGGTATAGGGAGAGCCACAGTACCATCAGGAAGGGAATTCCAGGAATTTGATCCGGTGACCGTGAAGAAATGACCCCTAGGTGAAAGTGGTCATGGGTTTGGAAGGTCGGAGATAGCAAGAACTGCAGATGCTGGAGTCAGAGACAACACAGTGTGAGCTGGAGGAACTCAGCAGGCCAGGCAGTATCTGAGAAGCAGGAAAGTTGACATTAAGGGTCCCGACGCGAAACGTCAACTTTCCGGCTCCTCTGATGCTGCTTGACTTGATGGGTTTGGAAGGTGCTGTCTAAGAAGCCTTGGTGAGTTTCTGCAGTGCATCTTGTAGATGGTACACACTGCTGCTACTGACTGTTAGTGATGGAGGGAGTGGATACTTGTGGATGTCGTGCCAATCAAATGGCCTGCTTTCTCCTGGATGGCAGAACGTAGATTAGGCTAGGGCTTTCCAAATTGGACAGTCAGGATCCTAAACAGGGTGGTGAGTCATGACTTTGGGTTCATAATCTCCAAGGTAGCACTGGCCAACATCCCTCTCCCTTTAAGAATATGTATTGCTGGAGCTGCACCATTTTATGTCAGAACTTACCTGGGCAATTTTCCACACTGTCAAGCAGATGCCAATGTTCCATATAACATGATAGCCTTCTCCAATCAAAACCCAACTTTCTTAATCTGGAAATTTTTAGATAGAACAAAACCCACAGTGTGTTTTTTAGGGAGGGGTTTGTGGTCAGTGGAATAGGGATGGGGGATATCAGGGTGGGCCATTATTTCTGATTCCCCTACAACCTTATTGTGAAGCGGTCCTTTCTGATTTCACTCCTGAAAGACCTTCAGTGTCAGATCCCCTTGTACCGCATGCCCGCCCGCCCGCCCACCCACCCACCCTCCCCAGTAGCTTCCCTCCACATTCCCTCTGTTAATTTGAACACTTTAGTTAGATCACCACACAATTATCTAAAGGCAAGGGAATACAAAGCACATTGATGAAACCTGCCCTTAGTACATCCAGGAATCGTTCTGGGGAATCTGTGCTGCACCCCAAATCTCCAATATCTCCTTCCTGAGGTGCGGAGGCCAGAACTGAACCCAGAATTCCAGATGGAGTCAAAACTGAGCTTTCCACAATGGAATCAGAACCCCTTTGGGTTTCAGCCCCCTTGCAATCCACACCAACATTCCTTTTACTTCTTTAATCATGTTTGGAGCTGTCCGTGAGCTTTTGGTGCTTTCTGTACTTGAAGCCCTCAATCTCTCTGTCTGTCCACAGTTCCCAGCTTCTCCCCATTTCAAAATGACTCGGATCAATCTTTCTTAGGAGCAGAGTGGATGAGATCCCAGTCCATGATGCACGCTCTTGCAGGACCTGGGCGGTGAGTCTCTGCCCTATCCCAGTCGCTGATGGATTCAAACAGTGCTGCCTGCTAACACCCATCACCTTCAGCATGTTTTTCTCTGTCACACTGTCTGATGCCATGAAGGCATTCCTGGGATATCGAAGCATCTCAGTCAGAAATGATTCCAGACAAAAACAAGGTCTCCAAGGATGTAATTGCTGATTTCCCATTTGCCAATGACTGTATATGAGCTGCAGACCCTGAGCTGGTCCTGTATTGTAGCATGGACAAGCTCTCCAATGTGACTTTCACAGTCTTACAATCAACTTAAAGAAAACTGGAGTAATGTCCCAGCCTGCTCCAGGCATGCCCTCTTTTGATCCTGCCAGTAGAGGGTAACTTCACTTCTCTCAGTAGCACTCTCTTTCTCTCTCAAGCTGTCTACATTGACAAACGGAGACATTTCCTAAAGCAGTGCAACTTTCAGCAGACTTTGAACATCAGCCTGGGAATGTGGAGGATTAAATCTTTCTACCAAACCACAAGTCTAAAGGACAATAGTCTTGCCAATTCCGCTGTATGCATGTTAAGACTTGGACTGTGTAATAGTACCATGCCAACAAATTTAACCACTTCCCCTTTCCTTACAACCGCCTTTCGGAGTTTTGGAAGATTGGAGGGAAGGACAAAATACCAGCCACTCAGCCGAGCTGGCCTGCCAAACATCCACACCCAAACTGAGACAGGCACAATGGAAACAGCCTGGTCACCCACTTACCAAAGCATATCCATGGAGAGCTCGGGTCTGGGGTGTACTCTCAGAAGTGCTTTGAACATCTCACCTTGGAGTTTTTATATTGACTGCAAGTCCTGGGAAGGGCGTGCCCAGGATCACTGCACACAGCATAAGTGACTAAAAAAGATGCGGAAAGCAAGCAAGCATGTTTCAAAGGCAGAGAAAAACGAAGCGGGGAGGGGGAGCTGGAAATCCCAAAACAGCAACTCATCCAAAGATCCGTCATCTGCAGTTTTCCAGACTGTTTGCAGCACGACCTCTGGGCACTGGTTGACCTCAATACCCATTGGAATCCCCAGCGGAAGAATATGCTCATCTTCCTCTTGAGGGCAAATGAGTAGAATTGAAAAAGCTGAGACCTTAGTACAGACCACTACAGTCTCCTTCTGCCACTAAACTACACATATATTATCTCAACTCTCTGTCTCCTACTTCCAATCCTATTTCTTACCCATTGGAAAAGGTTTCCATATGTTTCCATGTTTATGAAAAGTCTCTTGTGTGGAACTTTCTTGAATGTCTTCTGGAAGATCATATAAACCACATCCATCGACATTCCCTTGTCTCTCACATCAGTGAGCTCTTTAAACAATGTAACCATGTTTGCCAAAGATGTCTGACCCTTTGTAAATCCACTCTAACGCTCTCTGAACAGGAAATATGTTCAGTTATTTTATCAGAATTTACTTGCAAAACTTTGGTAGTCTCTGCAAGTTCTCTTTTGTATCCTCTTCTCAATGTTCTGCTGCTACTTATCTTTGTATTTCTATCAGTCTGGGGGACTCTTTGCTGCCTTATGTCTTTATACAAACCCTTAATTATGATTCTGTACAGTTTCACATGTCCCTATGTTGTTTAATTACACATATAGAGTTCTTGCCTTTTAAGAGTGTGTGTACAGGTTTTGTACTCTATTAAATACTTCTTTAGACACGTCCCATTTCTCATCTGTATTTCAGACCATCAATCGGGGGAGGTGCAGGTGTCGTGGACCAGTAATCTAGAGGCCCAAGTTAATTCTCTGGGGATAGGGATTCAAACCCTTCCATGGCACCTGGGCTTCAAATTCAATGAATAAATGTGGAATTGAAAGCAAGCCTTGGTGAAAGCAACCACTAAATGGTCAGCCATTGCGCGTAAATACCTGCCTAGTTTGCTAATGTCCCTGAGAGCAAGAAATCAGCCAGCCTTGCTGGAATGGTTTCTGTGTGACTCCAGACCCATAGCAATGTGCATTATTCTGAAAATGGTCTAGCAAAGCAGTTAGCGATGGGCAACCAATGAACTGAATTAGTTTTATTGTCACTGTCCTCAGATGAGTGCAGCAAAAAGTTTAAAAGCACCATCTCAGGTACAAGGTACTTAGGTAGAGATTCTTCAGTACAAGTTCTTAGGACAAACAAAATTAGAAAAATAAAGAAATAAAAAGTCCAGCATTGCTGTCCTTGCCAGCGTTGCCCACATCCCACGAAAAAGTTATATCCTGCTTACTGTGGTGAACTTTATCTGATAACACTTGGTTCATGGCTCATCCTCATAAATCTGATCATGTCATGGTCATCATTTGCTCCTTTCCCATTATTGTTAATAAGGTGCTCTGAATTATTTCACCAAAATTAAACCTTTTTACCTCAATATTCATTTGCGTAACCCGCATCCAGCTTTGAGTACAATCCCCATTAAATGAGCCAGGGAGGAACGCTGCAAGGCTCAACAATCAGGAGAGAGCTAAAACCCAAGCGAGGAATTTTAACCCAACCACTTCTTTGCCATCCCAGGCAAAAGCAGCCACCTTTTTATCCCAACATTCACAGGCACGAGGTCACTCAGCCGTGTCGGAGCGTACCTGCAGTTGAAGACTTGCCGGATGACCGTAGCGGTCTGCATCCCCGTTTCTGGTACAGGTCGTCTGGGCCGGATCTCTCGAGCGAGTACTCACTGAGCCAGCTCCCACTCAAGTGATGGCCAGCAAATGTGGAGAATGAACGTTTCATTGGGCTTCTGTCTTCCGTTGACTTCCAGGTCACAGAGGAACAACACACACCAGAGAAGAAGGGTTAGCAGCACTGAAATCACACATGTACTAACATGAGGTGTTTTAATAACAAACACATTATTGTTTGGCCGTGAAGTACCTTTCAGTTTTGGCTGGTATCTCTTGTCCTTTTATATAGTAAGGAATGGCACTTCTCACTTTCCCCACATCCTGCCCGTGTGCTGTTATTTCATCACCTACTCCCACTCAATCCTTTCAAAGGTCTCTCCGTTCCTTCCCCCAGTATTCCCGTCTTCCAGGATCTACAATCCAAAGGCGTTATCACTTTGCATTATAACCCTTTTCTTCAATACTTTACAACTTGAAGTGGCACTAGCATCCTCTGCTTTTGTCTTTTTAAGTCAATTTCAAAGCATTTCCAACGCTTATAACCTACCATTTGATACAGGTGCCCGTATTCACTCTACTTTGGGCCACAGCCTACCACAAAGTGAGACCAGTCCTTTGATCCCATCAGAGACAAACATGAGACCAATCTTTAGCCCATTTGGGATCTGTTCCAAACTCAGAAGAGACAGTTAAATGGATGAACAATGTTAGTAAAGAGAGACAAGACAGGAAGGGATCTAATGTAATTGCCAGTGGAGAAAGTAATTAATTTGGTTTTGATTTATTATTGTCACAACTGAGATACAGTGAAAAGTATTGTTTCGCCTGCTGTAGAAAATACACAGAACATAGAACAGTACAGCACAGGAACAGGTCCTTTGGCCCAAGATGTTGCACCGAACATGATACCAAAGTAAACAAATCCCTTCTGCCTGCCCTTGGTCCACATCCCTTCATTCCTTGCATATTCATGCACTTATCTAAAAGTCGTTTAAATGCCCCTATTGTATCTGCCTCCACCACTGGCCCCTTGCAGCACGTTCCACACTCCTCCCGCTCTCTGTGTAAAACACTTGCTCTTCACATCTCCTCTGAACGTTCCCCCTTCATCTTAAATGTATGCCCCCTCCCCACCCCCGAGTATTAGATATTTCAACTTTGGGAAAAAGATTCTGACCATCAACCTTATCTATGCATCTCACAATTTACAGACTCTTATCAAGTCTCCCCTCAGCTTGTGCCGTTACAGAGAAACAACCCAAGTTTTTCCTAGCATCTCATAGAATCATAGAATCCCTATGGTGTGGAAACAGGCCACACATTTGGCCCAACAAGTTCACACCGCCCCCTCCAAAGAGCATCCTACCCAGACCCATTCCCCTACCCCTGCATTTTCCTTGTCTAACCCACCTCATCTAAATATCCCTAGGCACTACGGGCAATCCACCTAGCCTGCACATCTTTGGACTGTGGGAGGAAACCCACGCAGACACGGGGTGAATGTGCAAACTCCACACAGACAGTTGCCCGAGGCTGGAATTGAACCTGGGTCTCTGGCACTGGCAGGTAGCAGTGCTAACCACTGAGCCACCATGCTGCCCAAAAGCAGAGACTACCAAGCAAGCCTCCAGTCAGGATGCAAAGCATGCAATTCACATCTAGAATCCAACACAGTTGGTCAGTATGGGGATTGAACCAATGACCTTGGTGTTATTAGCACCACACTCTAACCAGCTGAGCTAACTGACTGTCACAAATGTAACTGGCTTATAGCTCATACCCTCTAATCCAGGCCGCAACCTGGTGACCATCTTCTGCACCATCTCCAAAGCCTTTACATCCTTCCTGTAACGTGGCGATCAGAATTGAATGCAATACTCGCGCATACACAGACACACAAGTTATTTCATCCAAGTTGTCCGTGTAGCCGCAGATACATTCTGTTTTGCTCACAAAAATAAAATCTGACCCCAGTTTAAAACATAGTCAGATTCTAAGCAAGACTTCACACCTAAAATACATTGTCTGACCTGAGATGTCAACTCTTGTATATATTGACAAAACCTTTAATTATTTCGGGACAATGGCTTGAAAGGAATCTGGATTTTGCATTTTAATCAGTAGTCTCCGTCCAAACTGATTAAACATTCAACAAGAGGCAGCCGGTTTTAGTGTTAAGAGATTTTAGGAACTGCTGATGCTGGACAATCTGAGATAACAAGGTGTAGAGCTGGATGAATACAGCAGGACAAGCAGCATCAGAGGAGCAGGAAAGCTGACGTTTTGGGTCTGGACCCTTCTTCAGTTTTAGGGTTGTTACCTTTCTGCTTATAAATTCTGTGACTTATATCCTCTCTCACACTATGCCTGAGGAAGGAGCTGAGCTCCAAAAGCTGACATTTTCAGATAAGCCAGTCGGACTATAACCTGGTGTCCTGTGATTTTATACCTCACATAAGCACTTCAGGGTAAACAGAACCGAATGCTGAATATAGTGTTTCAGCTACGGCGAAAAATCAACTCTAATATATGGGCAGGTGCATTCAAAAGTCTGGGAACAGCGGGGAAGAAGCTGCTCCTGAATCTGTTGGTATGTGTTTTCAAACTTTTGTATCTTCTGCCCGATGGAAAAGGGTGGAAGTTTTATGCTTTACAAAAGGGACACAGAATACAGGACATCAGATGTTGCTTTAGGATGTCTAGTTCTGGAAGGTGTAATAGAAACACTGAAAGCACACAGTACATTGTCATGTCCACTGAGCATCAAGGATATCATTACTTATTTAGACATTACTTTCCTTTTCTCTTTAAGGAAATGGCTTTTCTGGACTTCTAAACTCACAGCAGATGGGATATTATTAAACTGGAAAAGTTGCAAGGACATCACCGGGACTGGACGGCTTGAGTTATAAGGAGAGGTGACATAGGCAGGGTTTTTTTTTCCCTGGAGTGTTGGAGGCTGAGGGCTGTCCTTATAGGGGTTTATAAAATCACGAGGGACGTAGATAAGATGAATAGCAAAGGTCTTTTCTCCACATAAGCGGAGTCCAAAAACCAGAGGGCACAAGTGTAAGATGAGAGGGGAAAGATTTAAAAGGGACTCGAGCAGCAACTTCTTCCTCCCAGAGCATGGTGTGTTTGTGGAACGAGCTGCCAGAGGATGTGGTAGATGCAGTTACACCATTTAAAAGACATTTGGACAGGTACATGAATAGGGAAGGTTTAGAGGGATATTTGTCCAAATGCAAGCAAATAAGGCTAGTTTAGCTTGGGAAACATGGTTGGCATGGACAGATTGTATTGAAGGGCCTGCTTCCATGCTGTATGACTCCATGACTCTATGACTGACTGGCTGACTACAGTCTGGAAGCCACCGGCAGTAAAGTGGCAGAAGGACATGGCTAGTCAGAGGAGCCTGGTGGAAACTCACAACTGTTGGGCACATGGTACACTGACAAGACAAAGAAAGCACAGACTGTTAGTCTCTGAGACGGCAACATTAAGAAAAGCAACATATCGAAGTGATTAAAAGTATATTGATCAGAGAGATAGAAACCCCCCCGCTAACCATTACATGTGGAAGCAGAAGTAGGCCATTAGCCCATCAAGTCTGCTTTGCCATTAAATGAGATCATATCTGCTCTGAAAATCCTCAATTCTGCTTTCCTGCCTTTCCCTATAACCCCCGATTCTCTTACTGAAATAAAATCTATCGCAGCCTTGAATATACCTTACGACCCAACCTTGAAAGCCCTCTGTGGTGAAGAATTCCACAGATTCACTACCCTCTGACAGAAGAAACTCCTCCTCATTGCTGTCTTAAATGTGTCACCCCTCTAGTCCCGGTCTCTCCCACAAGGGGAAACAACCTCTCCGCATCTACCCTGTCATGTCCCCTCAGATTCTTGTATGTTTCGATAAGATGCCTCTCATTCTTCTAAATTCTACATGAGTACAGGCCTAACTTACTCAACCTCTCCTCATAAGACAGTCCCTCCATACCTGGGATCACTCTAATGAACCTTTTCTGGAAGTGAATGCCCATGTATCTTACCTTTGATAAGGAGAACAAAACTACTCTCAGTTTTCCGGCTGAGGTTTGACCAGTGCCTTTGATAATATAAGCAAGACATCCCCATTTTTGTACCCCATTCTCTTTGAAGTAAAGGCCAACATTCCAACTGCCTCCTTTATTACTCACTGAGCTTGGATGTTAGCTTTTTGTGATTCATGCTTTAGGACTCCCAGATCTCTCTGTTCTGTAGCTTTCTGCAGTGTTACTCTATTTAAATGATTGTTAGCCCGTTGTTTTTCCTGCCAAAGAGCCTAACTTCACGTTCATATTGACAATACAAGCTTTCCCAAATCTTTCATTGGAACCTTTCTCTCAATCCTGTTTAACACATTGTTACAGGCATTGAGACAGACAGACAGACAGACAGACAGACAGACTAGGCCTCTTTATTATCCAGCTTCCTGTCCATAAACAGGTCGAGTTTAATTTCAAGAAAGTTTGGATTTTTTTTTACCCCAAAACCCCACTGTCGTTTGTGCGAAGTCAGTTGTTAAAGTGGGGCTCAGGAGGTTCTCTCTGAAAACGTTATCCAGGAGAGTTAGAGATAGTAGGTACTGCAGATGCTGGAGAATCTCCCCAAGATAACAAGGTGCAGAGCTGGATGAACACAGCAGGCCATGCAGCGTCATAGGAGCAGGAAAGCTTGACGTTTCGGGCAAAGACCCTTCATCAGAAGGGTTCATCAGATTTCTGATGAAGGGTCTAGGCCTGAAACATCAAGCTTTCCTGCTCCTATGATGCTGCTTGGCCTGCTGTGTTCATCTAGCTCCACACCTTGTTACCCAGGAGAGTTATGTATTCTTGCATTCAGTCCTAGAGTGGTGTTAAATATGCCAAGTAATTCATGTGAGTGTTAGCCTCCAGAGTCCAGTGAGGGGGATAGGGGCGAGCAAGGGCAGGAACAGAGAGCAGGGGTCAACTGCAGAACGAGGGTGGAAGGGAATTAAGGGGGCCAGGAGGCTTCCTGCAATGAGAAGTTAAAGTCCACAGGAGTACAGCTGGCTGAGAGTTGACAGCAGTCTTGGTCATGTTTATTTTTCAGGCAAACACAAGCACATCAGGTTTCAAGGAAACTTATACTGTCGTTGCTGTTTCAGAGATAGTAGGAACTGCCAATGCTGGAGAATCTGAGATAACAAGGTGTAGAGCTGGATGAACACAGTAGGCCAAACAGCATCAGAGGAGCAGGAAGGCTGACGAAGAAGGGTCTAGGCCCGAAACATCAGCCTTTCTGCTCCTCTGGTGCTGCCTGGCCTGCTGTATTCATCCAGCTCGACACCTTGTTATCTCTGTCATCGCTGTTGTTTCGTTTGTGTAAATCTGAGTGTTGGCCTGGAGTTTTATTTTCTATTGCTGCTGCTGTGGCATTGATGGGCCAATTCATAAGGTCAAAACCAAAAATCTACAAATAGCAGAGGGGCTTTGATCATGTAATGCTGCCCAGTGAGTGCTGATTTAATGTGAAGTTAGGCACTTTGGCAGGGAAAAGTAACGGGCTAACTATCATTTAAATAGAGTAACACTGCAGAAAGCTACAGAACAGAGGGATCGGGGAGTCCTAATGCATGAATCATAAAAATCACTAACATCCAAGCTCAGTGAGTAACGGAAACAGCAAATGGAGTGTTGGCCTTTACTTCAAAGGGAATGGGGTACAAAATGGGGTCTTGCTAATATTATCAAAGGCACTGGTCAGGCCTCAGCTGGAAAACTGTGAGTAGTTTTGTTCTCCTTATCGAAGGTAAGATACACGGGCATTCACTTCCAGAGAAGGTTCATTAGAGTGATCCCCGGTACGGAAGGACTGTGTTATGAGGAGAGGTTGAGTAAGTTAGGCCTGTATGCACTTAGAATTTAGAAAAATGAGAGGAATCATTGTTGAACCATAAACTGATGAGTAGTTCTGATGTTGAGCTGGCAGAGACCATTCCCTCAGGTTATGGAGAGATTGATGAAGGGTATCAGGAATTTACCAAGAACAGGAGACATGTCTTCACATTACTGTGTGAACCGGAGAAATAAGCACACACATTAGTTTGGATAAAGGCAGGAAACAGAAGTTACCTCAGACTCCAGCTCCAGTCGTGGCATTGACACAGCCCGTCCTTGGTTTTCGATGGGGAGGTAATGGCTGTTGTGGGGATATTCCAATTTTCCTTTCTCTAGATCCTAGCACATCGTAAATTAAAGATGCACAGCCAGATTAATGCAACATACTTCACTAACGACCACATATAATTGAATGTACCTCTCCAGATCATTTGGAGTATTCAATTCAGTTCTGAGCACCTTGTTTAAGGAAGCATGTTAAAACCCTGGAGACAGTTCACAGGAGATTTGCAAGAATGAGACCAGGAATGAGGGACTTTAGATACAAGGAAAGATTGGGCTTATTTTCCTTGGAGCAGAGAAGATGAAGAGGCGATCTTGTTAAGGTGTTCAAACTCATGGGCAATTTTGACAGATTAAATGATATTCTGTTTGCACTAGTTGGTATGTCTGTAACTAAGGGTTCACAATTTCAAGGTTGTCAGCAAGAGAGCTAGGAGTGAGATGAGGAGAAACTTGTTTACTCAAAGAGTTGTTAGGATTTGGAATGCGATCCCCGGGAGAGTGGTTGAGGTTGGTTCCGGAGGAAGTTTCAAAAGAGAGCTGAATATATATTTGAAGGAGATGAGGTTAGAGGGCTACGGAGATAGAGCTGGAGAATGGGACTAACTGGGTGGCGCTTTCTGGAGCCAGTACAGACAAAATGAGTCAAAAGGCCTCGTTCTGCCCTGAAAAATTCTAATACAACCTGACCAGAACCCTTAGTTCCTATTATCACATTTCCGTGTTACCCCTCAAAATATCAAGGTAAATGTTTTTAATGAGAAAACCCTGTGAAGAACTGGAAACAATCCTTATTTGTCACTGATTATATTTCCCAAACAGCTTTGGCTCCCATTTCTTTTTTCAGTAACTGACATTTCTGTATGTAATGACCGAATCTACCCAGTGAATTTGAGTTTTAAAATATATTCCTTTAGTTACCTCCTGGCCTCAACTTGTCAGAGAGAGCTGAAGATCCATGTGATTTGATGGTGTTAGGGGAAACTTTAGACCCAATCTGTACAGTCTGAGCATGTGTACCTTGAGCAGTGAACTGGCACATAATCTGTGCATGAACAGGATTTGGCCATGGAAGCAGTTTGGAAAATGTTGGAAAACTGCCTCTTCCAGAAGACTTTGAAACACCCTCGCAAAATCGAATCCTTAAATCCTACTTAGATTCATAGCATCCCTACAGTGTAGAAAGAGGCTATTTGGCCCATTGAGTCTGTACTAACACTCTGAAGACCATCCCATCCACCGATTCTTTCCACATAATCCCACACACCATGGTGAATCCACCCAGCCTGCACATCTCTGGGGGCACTATGAAGTAATTTAGTATGGCCAATCCACCTAACCTGTACACCTTTGGACTGTGGCTGGAAACTGGAACATCAGAGAAGACCCACACAGACACGGGGAGACTGTGCACACGGACAGTCACCCGAGGGTGGAATCAAATCCGGGTCCCTGCTAACCAGAGCCACCATGCTGAAATTTACGAATGAATGTTTTACACGGTGGATTGATCAGGCAATTATTTCTTGTGAATTGCACTGTGCTTGAAACTGAATATAAGGACATGCTAATATAGAAAGGATTGTTGAAAATGTAATTATCAAAAAGGTCCTCCAAACAATTTATTGACTTTAAGGAATTTTTATTTTCAAACTCAGCAAACTGCACATTCACACATGTCACAGCGCTGTCAATTTTGATCTGCTTTTGAAATGTTGGGCTGCAAATTCATGGAAGATGCTTTCTTTGCTTGGGGGCTCATGACTTGTGATCTCCCTGAGCATGAAGCCAGCAAATACATCTCCCTGAGCCCCAGTTTAAATGATTCTGGGTGGGTTGAGGGAGGATGGTGGTAGTGTGTAAGGTGGACATGGGGGTTAGGGGGAGAGAGGCTGCTGAACATATAGCCAGGCTGTGAGGGTGGGGGTGGTGAGACGGGAGAACAGACAGTGGCTTTTTCTCCCCACCATTCCCTGACCTTCCTCCTTTCTCTTCCCAAATACCCACACCTCCCCCACTCCCCACCCCCACCCCAGAGTGTCTCTCCCTCTTCCAGGACCTCCTTTCCATCCAGCCCCCTGATCTCCTGCCCTCCTGATCACGCCTCCTCCAGGAGCAGGGAGGGGGTGGGAGATCAGATAGAATTCATTTTACTGCACACCCCCAACCCCGACCTTGAACCGTCTCCTCGCCACCTCCACCCCTCCCAAAGCTGTCATTTGGCTTCCTCCACTCACCCTAAATCTGCCCCTACCCCACCTGAACCCCCTAATGGTCCGTTTGTCTTCCCCTTCACCTTCTCACCTTGGTGACTTAGTGGTTTTAGCAACACAATCTAATCTTCAGTCAACAATGGTGATGCCATCAGACTCAGTGGGCATTCAAAGACCCTGTGTAGCCCCCAGTTCCCAGCAGCAATCAGCCGATCCCAGTTGTGTACCTTGATCTGCTCTGATCTCGAATTCGAATGCCAGCTGATTCCTTACCTTTAGCCGCTGGTCACGAAATTCGTCTGCTTGCCGTGCTGATGTCCTGCTATGCTGGAACATAATCGATGGGGGTAAGGGCACCAGGGGGGCAAACTCACTTCTGCTATCTCTGTGAGGAGCATTGGAATGAAAGACAATTTTGACACAGTGCCACTCACAACCTCAGGCCGCGCCAAATCATTTGACAGAAAATGAGCTTCTTCAGAGGGTGGTCTCTATCGTCTGCTAAGAAACTGTACAGGTCGTTTCCTGATAATGACGATTCCCAAAAGCAGCAATGTCAGAATAACTGGGCAATCTGCTGCTTGAGGGATTAAGGACATGGGGAAGAACACACATGCCATTGTTTGGAAAGTGCCTTTGGATCTCGTACGTGAGAAGACAGAAGGACCATCTGAGAGACAGTCTCTCCGACAGTGCGGCACTCCCTCAGTACTGCACTGCATTTTTAGCCTGGATGAAGTGCTCATGTCTCTGGAGTGAGACATGAAGCCGCAACATTGTGAATCCGGGGGCAGAGTGCTCCCACTGAGGCCCAGCTGACAGTCCCATACTTTTAACGGGTTTTGCTGATTTTTTTTGCATTATTTCATGGGCTGAGGGCGCCGTTGACTTGGCAGCATTTATCATCCATCCCAAATTGCCCAGAGGGTAGTTAAGAGTCAACCACATTGCTGTGGGTCTGGAGTCACATGTAGGCCAGACCAGGTAAGGATGGCAGCTTTCCTTCCCTCAAGGACATGAGTGAACCATATGTGCTTTTCCAACAATTGACATTGATGAGGTTGTAGCCATGCTCGCCAAGCCGGTGGGTTTGGTTGCAAATGTTTTGTCACCCTCCTGGGTAACATCGCCAGTGTGCCTCCGGTGAAGCATTGGTGTTCTGTCCCACTTGTTATTTATATGCGATAACAAGGTGTGAGCTGGATGAACACAGCAGGCCCAGCAGCATCAGAGGAGCAGGAAGGCTGACATTTCGGGCCTAGACCCTTCTTCCATTTCTGAAGAAGGGTCTTGGCCCGAAACATCAGCCTTCCTGCTCCTCTGATGCTGTTTGGCCTGCTGTGTTCATCCAGCTCTACACCTTGTTATCTCAGATTCTCCAGCATCTGCAGTTCCTACTACCTCTGTTATTTATATGCCTCAGCTTTTTGGGATGGTTCGTATTACTTCCGGCTCTGTTTCTCAGTGGTTTGTTCACAGGGACTAACTCAACGTGTTTGTTGATGGAGTTCCGGTTGGAATACCAGGCCTCCAGGAATTCCCTGACATATCTCTGTTTGGCTTGTGTGATTATGGATGCATTGTCCCAGTCGAATCTGTGTCCCTCTTTGTCAGTGTGTGAGACAAGTGAGAATTGGTCGTGTCTCTTGGTGGCCGGTTGGTGTTCGTGTATCCTTATTGTCAATTTTCTCCCGGTTTGGCCTATGCAGTGTTTCTCACAGTCCTTCCATGGTATTTTTTATATTACACCGGTTTTGCCACAAACTGAGGCATATAAATAACAAGCTGGACAGAACATCAATGCTTCACCGGACGCGTGGTGACCATGTTACCTAGCAAGATGACAAAATGTCTGCAACCAAACCCAACCCCATCCACAACCCGATCTACAAATCTTCTCAAAAACTTTGAATTGACCACAGTTTCATGGTCATCATTCAACTCTTAATTCAATGTTTTTTTTTACTGAATTCAAATTCTACCATCTGCCGTGGCATGATTTGAGCCCATGAACTGGGTTTCTGGATTAACAGACCAGCAGTAATACCACTAGGCCATTCCAAGGTAAGTAGCTTTGTCTCTCACTCAGGAGTGGACAGACTGACAAAGACAGTTAGTCACAATGAGAAGAGATCTACCTGCAGCAAATCTCCAAGGGAACACAGCTCTGACCCTGGAACCCACCTGACAACAGGCTCAACCAAAACAGGCTGAGTGGCCTGTGGCTGTAGAGGGGTGATCAGGCCCAGGAGAGATTGGGAAATAGTGTGGAGGGTGGGGTGAAGGGGACAGTCAGGAGTTGATAAGGAGGTGGGAAGGTCACCAAGAGAGTGTATGGTGTGAAGGGTCAGGACTGGAGCAGAGATATATTGGGGAGTTGAGTAAGTGGGCAAAGAGTTGGGAAATGGAGTATAATCTGTGAAAATGTTTGTTTATTTTGGGAGGGAGAACAAAAGGACAAGAGTATTACCTAAATGGAAAGAAATTGTAGAAAAGCTGCAACACCAGGGACTTGAGGGTACTTGTGCACAGAACACTGAAAGGTCAGGGCAGTGGACTTTACAAAAGTATTTGACAAGGTCCCTCATGGTAGACTGGTCCAGGAGATTAAGTCACATCGGATCCACAGCGAGTTGGCAAGTTGGATACAAAATAGGCTTAGTCACAGAAGACAGAGGGTAGTTATGGAGTGGTGTTTTTCTGGCTGGACATCTGTGACCACTGGTTTTCTGCAAGGATCAGTACTGGGACCTCTGTTGTTTACGACATATATAAATAATTTGGATAAAAATGTAGGTGGTCTGACGTTCGCAGACAACATAAAAGTAGTGGAGTTGTGGATAGTGAGGAAAGTTATTAAAGGATAAAGCAGGATATAGGTCAGTTTGAAAAGTGGGCAAAGAAATATAGATGGAGATAAGTGAGAGTTGTATTTTGGGAGGTCAATTGCAAGAGGAAAGGATACAATTCAGGGCAGGGGCATTGGGAGCATTGCACAGAGAGACCTCGGGATGCAAGTCCATTGCTCCCTAAAAGTCAAAACACAAGTGGATAAGGTGTTAAAGAAGGCCTATGGCATGCTGGCCTTCATCGGTCAGGGCATTGAGGATAAAAGCTGGCTAGTCATGTTGTAAAACTTTAGTTCGGCCACATTTTAGAGGATTGTGTGCAGTTCTGGTTGCCATGTGGAGGATTTGCAGAGGGTGTAAAAGAGATTTACCAGGATGTTGCCAGGATTGGAGAATTTAAGCGATAAGGAGAGGTTGGACAGACTTGGATTGTTTTCGCTATAGCGTCGCAGGCTGAGGGTTAAACCTGATAGAAGTATACAAAATTATGAGAGGCATGGATAGGGTGGATAATCAGAGCCTTTCTCTAAGGATGAAAATTTCAAAAACTAGGGGGTACAGGTTTAAGGGAGAGGCGAAAGGCTTAAGGGAGATGTGCGAATTGTTTTTACAAAGTGCTTGGTTAAGTGCCTGGAATATGCTTCCAGGTGAGGTAGCAATGTTTAAGAGGTATTTAGACACAGACATGAGCAGGCTATGGACCATAGAAGGATATGGACCATGTGCAGGCAGATGAGATTAGTTTAGGATGGCATCAGGGTTGGCACAGACATGGTGGGCAGAAGGACCTGATCCTGTGATGTCGTATGTTCTAAGACTTACTGCAACTATACAAAGTGCTGTTGAGGCCGCATCTGGAGTACCGTGAGCAGTTTTGGTCCATTATTTAAGGAAAGTTATCATTTCATTGGCAGCAGTTCAGAGGCGATCCCTGGTGTGGAGGGACTGTCTTATGAGCAATGGCTAAACAAGTTGAGACTCTGCTCACTGGAGTGTAGAAGAATGAGAGGTGATCTCATTGAAACATTTCGGATTCTTAAGGAGCTTGAAAGGGTCAATGCTGAGAGGACGTTTCCCCTAATGGGAGAGCCGAGGACCAGAGGGCATAGTCTTAGTATAAAGACGTGCCAGTTTAAAACTGAGATGAAGCAGAATTTCTTTTCTCAGAGGGTAGATTGTCTTTGGAACTCCTTGCCACAGGGAGCTATGGGGGAATGTCCTTGTGTATATTTAAGGCTGAGATTCTTGATTCGTCGGGAAATCAAGAGCTGTAGGGAAAATGCAGGAAAGTGGGCGTGAGGAGTTACAAAACAACTGCAATCTTATTGAATGGCAGAGCAGGCTTGAGGGGCCGAATGGCTTCAGGCTGTTCCCATTTCTTAGGGTTTCATCGTCAGGAGTGGGGCAGTGGGTCACGAGTGGGGGAGTGGGGTGGAGGATGAGGAGTGAGGTGGAGGATCAGGAGCAGTGCAGAGGGTCAGGAGTGGTGACGGGTAAGTGTGGTAGAAGGGCAAGAGGGCGGAGTGGGGTGGAGAGTAGTGACTGGGTGGAGGGTGAGGAGTGGGAGAGTAGGCAGAGGGTCAGGAGCGGTGATTGTGTGGTGGGTTGAGGTGTAGTGACTGGGTGGAGGGTGAGGAGTAGGGTGTGGAGTGGAGGATATGGAGTGGGGAATGGGGCAGAGGGTTAGGAGTGGCGGAGTGGGCAGAGGGTGAGGAGTGGGGGAGTGGGCGGAGGGTGAGGAGTGGGGGACTGAGCAGAGGGTGGGGAGTGGGCAGAGGGTGAGGAGTGGGGGACTGGGCAGAGGGTGAGGAGTGGGGGAGTGGGCAGAGGGTGAGGACTGTCAGTCACCAGAAGAATGACAGTTAAGGTGGCAATTGGTCATGATAGAATGGAATAAGTGAACAGTCCCTATGGGCTAAATGGCCTCCTCCTCCCTGTGGGTGATAAGGAGGTGCTGATATGAGTCTGAGTGAGCTAAAGCAAGATGCTCGAGGGTGGTAGTCAGCTGATTGAACAGAATCCTTCACTATATCTTAATGCTGGTTCTTTCTGCACTGTCTGAGACACTGTCATCATGTGGAACTTACATGTCATGGCCCATGTCTGAGTGTAGAAAAGGCAGTGCTTTGGTACTGGAGATAATCT
The DNA here is from genome assembly GCA_024137785.1 of Ginglymostoma cirratum. Classification (NCBI taxonomy): domain Eukaryota; kingdom Metazoa; phylum Chordata; class Chondrichthyes; order Orectolobiformes; family Ginglymostomatidae; genus Ginglymostoma; species Ginglymostoma cirratum. Next base: position 1,051,300 of record JAHRHZ010000124.1, on the reverse strand, counting down.
GTGGAGGCAGAGATGAAGCTTCCATCCGCTGGAACATCGGCGTTCGACTCTAAACAAAGAACAAATTTACAATTGCTCCTTGTTGCAGAGAACAGAGTCCAGAAGACACCACACCATGGCTCATCCTTGCTGGGAAAACCCAACACAGAGCTTGCACTAACAACAAACATTCCCACCCTCTCCTTTTGTTCCCTGCTCCCTCGTGTTTCTTCAGTTGTAGGAGCTGGTCCCGGGAATGGGGCATACACCAACAATCTACCAACTGACTCAAAATCCAGTGTTAACCCATGTCAGTGTCTAAATAACCGCAGGATAAATAGTCCATACATTGTGTGATTGTGGCAAGTGCTTGACGTCTGCTATTCAACACAATGGATGGGGAGGGATTCGTCATAATCAATTTTGATTTGATTTAATTTGATTTATTATTGTCATACGTACCAAGGTACAGTGAAAAGTTCTGTTTTGCATGCGGTACAAGCAGATCATACCATACAAACTGTATTAGGATAATACAACACAGCAAAGACTACAATGTTACAGCCACAGAGAAGGTGCACAAAAAGGGACATCAACGTTAAGTTTAAAATTTGAGAGGTCCGTTCAGAAGCCTAATAACAGCTGGGCAGAAAACGTTCTTGAATCTGTTGGTGTGTGTGTTTAAGCTTTTGTATCTTCTGCCTGACAGAAGAGATTGGAAGAGATTAGAAGTGGGCTGCCGGGAGGGGTCTTTTATGATGTTGACTGTATTCCTGAGGCAGTATAGATGGAGTCAGTGGATGGAAGGTTGGCCGGTGAGGGACTGGGCTGCGTTCACAACTCTCTGTGTTCAATGTAAGCAATACATGATATGGGCTATATACTCTCTTGGGAGATAGGAATGCTACAAAATGTATCTACCATTCCCGCCCCGAATTCACACCCACCAAACCCAGATCCTGAATTCCCATTCCAACTGAAACTACACTGCCACATCCAATCCCTATCCCATTTGGCCCCACAGTATCTGTGCTATCTAGTTTATTGCTTTAGTTAGGATCAGTGTGGTATTGGTGGCTTAAGGACAGTACCTGCTCCTCTTGTAGCTGTTGGTATTTTTTGGTTTTACTCTGTTTGTAGTAATCCATGATCATCATGGCAGCGTAGATTTTGCCGATTGTAAGGTCAGTGGCTGGAGAACAGAAAGGGTTAGTTACTCCTGAGGTCTCACTCACACACTGAAATTGAATCGAATTAGTTTTGTTGTCACATGAGTACAGTGAAAAGTTTACAAGTCGCCACTTACAGCACCAGCTTAGGTACAAAGGTACCTAGGTACGAATTCCTCAGTACAAGTTCTTAGGACAAAAAATTTAGAAAAAAAAAGTCTAGCACTACAGACCTTCAAAAGTACAAAATCATTGTAATAAATTAGAAAAAAAAATAAAAAGTTCAGAATAACAGTCCTTCCACAATGGTGTAATAAATAAAAAGGAAAGGAGTTTAAGGGTTTGAGAAATCAGAGGGAAAGTGTAAAACAGCTGGCTGTCACATTATATTGAGCAGGGAGCATTCATTGGTCACTCAGTCTATAAGTGAGCTTCTCAGTGCAGATCTGTAACCCAATGTCTGGTAATTGTCGGAATTGTCAGGCAAAGCCATGGGCAGGAAAAGGGATAAAATTAGATTAAAACCTCGAGTCCCATATGGAGTCCAAGGTTGGAAGAGCATCAGGCTGGATTGAGGAGCTTGGAATCGGGAGAGGAGACCCGTCATAAAGGGGTCGTTTTTGTGTCGCCTTTAAATGAGCTTCTAGTTTGCGCTAAAGGAAATAATGGTCGAGGAAAAGCGATGCTTCACTTACGCATGTGGATGGGAACTAGGAGGTCTAGTGTCTTCTGAGAGAGGTGAGGCCAGATAGTCATAATTTCCTTTCGTAACTCTGCATCTAACTGCTGCTTATCCGCTCCACCTGAAAGATAGGGTTTATTCAAGAACTGCATTGCAATGTTTATCTCAACATAACCCAACCCTACGTAGACGGTTCACAGTGTACAGATATCTCCCTGAGAGAGAGGAGACTGACTGACACCAGTGTACAGATAGCTCCCAGAGTGAGAGGGTCTGAGCAACACCAGTCAGTGTATGGATATCTCCCTAAGCCGCCTGGTGGGGGAAGGGTCACTGAAATGAATTTGTTTGTGTAGAATTATCTTCCTTTGAGCTGCAGACTGAGAAAGTGATAGATACAAATGGAAGTACTAATATCTCTCTTGAGACAGATTATGAATGTGCCAAAAATATGACAGGAAGCACGTCATAACTTCCTGTATAGTTATCTCTCTGTCTCTCTCTCTCCTTTTACAAAATGATCCTTAAAAACTACCTCATTAATGAAGGACAGATATATTGCTCAGGTCACATTCTTGCGGTGATCACTCCTGTGAGACATCTTGGCATGTTTTACTACAATGAAGACACTATAGAAGTGGGAGCCAGTGTTTTTAATCAGATCCTGAAATGACAAAAGCCTGTGTCCTGTTTGGTGTGCCATCAACATTTGAAATCCCTCTTACCTTTTGCAAGCTTGATGTGAAGTGCTGTCCTGATTAGGCCCATGAGGGTGGAAGTGAAATGAACAGTCTTGTCATCACTCACAGGCATGTTCATCAATACCAGCCTCTATAAAGGACAGGGGATAACAAGTTACAACCAAATCCCAGCTGGGCCATCTTTCCAGAGATGAGAGGACTGGAACCTAGTTATACTCTTCATAGCAGCTCCAGTCATAGTGATGGTGTGTGTGTGTATTGCAATGCAACATGTTCCCCAACACACTCCCATTGCTGTTCCCCTTACATAACCCCTCCCAGAGTTCGTCTATTCGCTGCACCTTCGTCCCACTGAAGATGGAAAGCTAGTTGTTTAAGGTAACCCACTGAAGTTGCCAACTCTGACTGGGTGGATTCCTGGAGGTGACAGCACAGAAGCTGCCCACAGACTCTTGCCATTGGCTGCTCAGCCCATTCATTGCTCATTGGAAGGAGAACAATCTTGTCGCAACCTGACTGGACAATTTGTGAGCCACTTTTTTGCTTCTAACTCCAGCAGCTCCTTTTTTTTTTGCAAAAAAAAAAGTGTTGTAAGAGAATGCAAAATAAGTGCTATTTCAATTTGGTAGCCAGGTGATTTATTCCCATTTTGTCCGCAGTGTCTGGGAGAGGAACCGTTTATAATTCCTGTGCCCTCCAGGGGAAATTCGGCAGACTTGGCAACCACAGAAGATACTAAACAAACAGCAACAGGCGAAGTCACCCACGTTCTGAAATGGTGCCCAAATCCAGGATGTCCCCACCATCCCCCCACCAACCACTTTGCAGTAACTTTCTCAATTATTTAGGCAATTTGGTGGCACCCCACCCACCCCCATTGAATGGAAACATCTAACACAACACTCGCAGAATGATAACTCACTGCACTCTCACTGCCTTTCGACCGGCAGCATCTACTGGGGTTGACAAGCGACCCGTAACCTTGCCGCCTGGAGTGACGGATGATCCATTTTTGTCAGGAGGCTTCCATCTGATACCAAGATTGGGACTGAGTAGTTAACACTGAAGAAGATAGTTGTAGGTTACAGGAAGATATAGGTGGGTTGGTCAGATGGGCATGCCAGTGGCAGATGGTATTTAACCCTGTTAAGTGTGAGGTGACGCACTTTGGAAGAAGAAACGAGTTGAGGGAGTATATGATGAATGGCAGGACACTGAGCAGCTTAGAGGTACAGAGAAATCTTGCGGTAATCATTCACAGATCCTTGAAGTCAGCAGAGCATGGTTAGTTAAGAAGACATATCGTCATAGAGCTGTACATCATGAAAACAGACCCTTTGATCTGAATGTCCCTGCCAACCAGATATCCTAAATTAATCTAGTCTCATTTTTCAGCATTTGGCCCATATCCCTCTAAACACTTCCTATTCATATACCCATCCAGATGCCTTTTAAATGTTGTACCAGCCTCCACCACTTCCTCTGGCAGCTCATTCCATAAATGCATCACCCTCTGTGTGAAAAAGTTGCCCCTTAGGTCCCTTTTTAATCTTTCCCCTCTCACCTTAAACCTATGCCCTCTAGTTTTGGACTCTCCCGCGCTAGGAAAAAGACCTGGGCTATTCACCCTATCCATGCCCCTCATGATTTTATAAACGTCTACAAGGTCACCCCTCAGCCTCCAACACTGCAGGGAAAATAGTCCCAGCCTGTTCAACCTCTTCCAATTGCTCAAACCCTCCATCCTTGGCAACACAGAGCAGTGCAGTGGGATTGTGGGGGGCTCATAACCTAGAGGTCAATGGATCAAAACCATTCTCTTGGTGGTGGCATGGTAGCTCAGTGGTTAGCACTGCTGCTTCACAGCACCAGGGACCCAAGTTTGATTCCACCCTTGGGAGACTGTCTGCGTGGAGTTTGCACATTCTCCCCATGTCTATATGTCCCCATGCGAACTATACTGTAAACGGAAGAGCCTTGGGAAAAGTTGATGAGCAGAGAGATCTGGGAGTTCAGGTCCATTGTACCCTGAAGGTGGCTGCACAGGTGGATAGAGTGGTCAAGAAGGCATATGGTATGCTTGCCTTCATCGGACGGGGTATTGAGTATAAGAGCTGGCAGGTCATGTTAAAATTGCACAAGACTTTGGTTCGGCCGCATTTAGAATACTGTGTACAGTTCTGGTCGCCACATTACCAAAAGGATTTGGAAGCTTTGGAGAGGGTACAGAGAAGGTTTACGAGGGTGTTGCCTGATATGGAAGGTGCTAGCTATGAAGAGAGGTTGAGTAGGTTAGGATTGTTTTCATTAGAAAAAAGGAGATTGAGGGGGGACCTGATTGAGGTCTTCAAAATCATGAAGGGTATAGACAGGGTTGATAGAGATAAGCTTTTTCCCAGGGTGAGGGATTCAATACCGAGGGGTCACGCATTCAAGGTGAGAGGAGAAAAGTTTAAGGGGGATACACGGGGAAAGTACTTTACACAGAGGGTGGTAGGTGCCTGGAACGCGTTGCCAGCAGAGGTAGTAGAGGCAGGCACGGTAGATTCATTTAAGGTGCGTCTGGACAGATGCATGAGTAGGTGGGGAGCAGAATTGGGCGATAGGTTTAGACAGTGGATTTGGATCGGCACAGGCTTGGAGGGCCGAAGGGCCTGTTCCTGGGCTGTAAGTTTTCTTTGTTCTTTGTCTGCGTGGATTTCCTCTCAAACTCCAAAGACGTGGCCCAGGTGGATTGGCCATGCTAAATTGCCCCATAGTGATCAGGGATGTGTAGATGAGGTGGTTTGTAGGGGGATAGGTCTGGGTGGGTGCTCTGAGGGTTGGTGTGGATGTGTTGGGCTGAAGGGCCTGTTTCCACACTGTAGGGAGTCTATAAACTCTAAATCTCTTTTGAGCCCATTTAAGTTTCACAACATCCTTCCTACAGCAGGGAGACCAGAATTAAATGCAGCATTCCAAAAGTGGCTGAACCAATGCCCTGTACAGCCGCAACATGTCCTCTTGATTCCTATACTCAATGCACTGACCAATAAAGACAAAAATCAGTGGACCCAGCACTGATCCTTGTGGCACACCGCTGGTCACAGGCCTCCAGTCTGAAAAGCAACAATTCACCACTACTCTCTGTCTTCTACCTTCAAGCCAGTTCTGTGTCCAAATGCCTAGTTCTCCCTGTATTCCATATGCTCTAACCTTGCTAACAGTCTACCATGTGGAACCTTGTTCAATGCCTTACTGAAGTCCACATCAATCATGTCCACCGCTCTGCCCGCACAATCAATTGCTTGGAACCTGACTTACCTCTCGTTACATTACAGCCAGTCTTGGTACCAGATACCCGGCTGTCTGTGCGACATTCTCCCGCACCCCCTACATTTTCCAAATAAACATGCCTGTTTGAGATGGGGATAGCCACAGGAGACTCCTGCACAACCTGCCTCCCTCTTCTACCTTTCCTGAAGGTCACCCATCTCTCTGACTGTATATTCAGTTTATCTACCTTCCTGCAAGTGCCATCCATCACACCCCCTCATTCCTGTAAATTCCTCATTACCTGTAACTGCTGCTCCAACCAATCCATGCGATCCGATAGGATTCGCAACCAAACACCCTTCCTACAGACATAATCATCAGTAACAAGGAAACTCTCCCTAATCATTAGAATCCCTACAGTGTGGAAACAGGCCCTTCAGCCCAACAAGTCCACACCGACCCTCAGAACATCCCACACAGACCCATGCCCCCATAACCTACACACCCCTGAACACTATGGGCAATTTAGCATGGCCAATCCACCTAGCCTGCACATCTGTGGATTGTGGGAGGAAACTGGAGCACCCAGAGGAAACCCACGCAGACACGGGGAGAATGTGCAAACTCTGCACAGACAGTCATCTGGGGTTGGAATCAAACCCCGGTCCCTGGCGCTGTGAGGCTGCAGTGCTAACCATTGAGCCACCGTGCCGCCCTAATCTCCCACATCTGACATGAACAGCAAATCACTCTACTAAAGGCCATCTTCACATCTTAATAATCTGCACACCCAACAAATCTCAATAGAACATGTAATAAATAAAAACCCATTCTACTCGCTATTGCAGATGTACTAAAAAAAGTAAAAACGGTAAGGTCACTCTTTCAAAATAGCCACTTAGCTGCGAGCACCCCACACAGGGTTCTCCAAAGTCAGCCGTGAATTTCACTGTTTGTTTATTTTTCTTAGATGGAACTCCCATGTCCAGAGAAACTAAAAAGCAGAGGCACTGCTCTGTTGTCTCACCTCCCACATGTTCCCTGTTTTGTCACTCTTCTTCCTTTTAAAGTGCGGTTGTTTTGATCTCTTTTTTATTCAACGTTCCAAAGCAATGCAACAGCTTATAATTACTGCACCTAGAATCAGCTCCAACTCTGAAAATACCTCAATAAAGAAGCAGCTCTTACAGCTACAATTTTTTCCATCCTCCATCTTGGATTATCCAGAATCCTTTTGATGGGACACTTGCTTTCGTCAGTCATGGCATAGCGTATAAGACCAAGGAGGTAATGCTGGAGTTGTACAGAGCGTTGCTCAGGCCATTGCTGGAATACCGTGTGCAGTTCTGCTCACCTCACTGCAGGAAGGATGTGATTGCACTAGTGGGGGTGCAGAGGAGGTTCACCAGGATGTTGCCTAGGATGGAGAAATTGAGCCATAAGGAGAGACTAGATAGGATTGGGTTGTTTTCTTTAGAGCAGAGAAGACTGAGGGAGATGTGATTGAGGTGTATAGGGTAATGAGGGGTATAGATAGGATGAGTAGCTGTTCTGCTTTGTTGAGGGGTCAATCATGAAAGGGCATAGTTTTAGGGTAAAGGGCAGGAGATTCTGAGGGGATTTGAGAAAAAAAACGTTTTCACTCAGCGGGTGTGGGAATCTGGGATGCATTGCCTGGGAAGATAGTAGAGCCTGGAACCCTTGCAAGCTTTCAAAGATATTTGAATGAGCGCTTGAAATATCATAACATTGAAGGACATGGGACAAGTGCAGGAAATTGGGGTCAGCGTGCCTTTAGTGTGGTTATGTTGGCGCACACTCGATAGGTCGAAGGGCCTTTTCTAGGCTGTATGACACTATGGCTCTATAACTGCCTTGGCCAATCAAAATATCAGGAAGGGGACCCATTTCCAGCCCACACTAGATCAGGCTCAGTCATCTCGAGACTCTGTTGAAGATGGGGCGGCCGTACTCCACTGGAAGTTAGAAAACAAAACACCCTCTAGTCAAGAGTGGAGGGAAGGAGAGGAAACATGGCAACCAGTTATCAGATAAACGCTGGATTCTACAATTGGGAGAGTCTTAATAAAGCACTGAGAAAATCATAGTATGAACAGAGATTTAAAATGGATTTACAAAAGGGAAATTGTGTTTGACAAAGTTATTTCAGTTTTAGTGATGATCTAACTAATATGATAGATAAAGGTGAGCCAGTAAATGTAGGATACTTGTACTTTTACGTAATATTTGTTAAGATGCCACTGAAAAAAAAGTACAGGATGAGTTAAGGGACTAAGTTGCTGGAGTCTTTTGAAGAGATAAAAGAGAGTGAAGGTGAGAGTAATGCTGTAGATGCTGTTTACCTGAACTTCCCAAAGGCATTCAATACAGACTGGTGAGGAAAATTATAGCGTATGGAATAAAATGGACAGTAGTAACATGGATATAATATAGGAAACAGTGGTCAGTGAACTTTTTTTGGATTGGGACCTTGGTGGACAAGTCAAAAGTCTAGAATTTCCAAATTTCTGGAAGATATGAAGCTTGAAAGCTGAAATTTGAGACGACGATGGTGGGCAACATCAAAAGGAAATGGACAAGTTGGTCGAGTGGGCAGATGATTTTCAGCGTGGAGAAGTGTGAAGTGATATATTTAGTAGGAAGAATGTAGAGCAGAGGGTGTAAAAATTCAAGCTGTTTGGATACATTATTATATGCCTCCATGGCTATCACATCCTGAGGTAAGACTCCAACTTGGACCTGCTAATCCAGAGCTGCAGACACCACAATGTAATTTGCAGATGACACCAAATTTGGTGGTGTAGCTGGACAACGAGGAAGGTAATCTCAGAGTGCAACGGGAACTTGATCAGAAGGGCCGATGAACTAAGGAATGGCAGATGGAGTTTAATTTAGATAAATGTGAGGTGCCATGTTTTGGAAAGGCAAATCAGGGCAGGACTTATACTCTTAATGGTAGGGTCTTGGGGAGTGTTGCTGAATAAAGAGAGCTTGGGATGCAGGTTCATAGCTCCTTGAACGTGGAATCACCAGTAGACAGGGTAGTGAAAAAAGCAATGTAGGAGCACATTACTGCTGATGCTGAAATCTCTGCTGAAAGCAAAAACTGCTGGAGATCACAGCGGGTCAGGCAGCATCGCTTAATCTGAACCGTCAGCATCTCTTCTCCCCCACCCTGCTACACCCCTCCCTACCCCAACTGTCGCAAAAATGCTGCCCCCTCCACACTTAACTTCACCTCTGTTGAAGAGTCATCTAGACTTGAAATGTTAGCTAGCTCTCTCTCTCTCTCTATGGATGCTGCCCGACCCGCTGTGATCTCCAGCATTTGTTGCTTTCAGTAGTGACTAAGGCATTTGGTACGCTTGCGTTTATTGGTCAGTGCATTGAGTATAGGAGTTAGGAGGCCATGTTGCAGCTGTACAAGACATTGGTTAGGCCACTTTTGGAGTACTGCATTCAATTCTCGTCTCCCTCCTATAGAAACAATGCTGCCAAACTTGAAACGGTGTGGAAAAGATTTATAAGGACCTTGCCATGGTTGGAGTGTTTGTGCTATAGGGAGAGGCTGAATGGGCTGGGGCTATTTTTGCTGGAGTGTCGGAGGTTGAAGTGTGACCTTACAGAAGTTTATAAAAACATGAGGAGCATGGATAGTGTGAACAGTCAAGGTCTTTTTCCCAGGGCAGAGGAGTCCAAAAGTAGAGGGCATAGGCTTAAGGTGAGAGGGGTAAAATGAACCTAAGGGGCAACTTTTTCATGCATAGGGTGGTGTGTGTGGAATGAGCTACCAGAGGAAGTGGTGGAGGCAGGTACCATTATAACATTTAAAATGGGTACATGAATAGGAAGGGTTTAGAGGGATATGGGCCGAATACTGGCAAATGGGACTAGATTAATTCAGGATGTCTGGTCAGCATGGATGAGTTGGATCAAAGGGTCTGATTCCATCCTGTACAACTCTGTGACCGTATGTATAGGTCATGAAAGCTGACAGGACAAGGGCAGAGTACAGTTAATAAAGCAGTCAGCATCGCAGGCTTTACTGACAGCGGCATAGAGTACAAGAGTAGGGAAGTGGCGTTGAATCCATACACAACACGAATTGGGCTTCAACTATTGTGTCCGCTTGTAGGGGACACATTTTAGGAAGGATGTGAATGCACTGCAGGGAATGTAGGGGAGGTTTCTGAGAATGATTCCGGGGATGAGGAGTGTCAGATTTGAAGATAGATTGGAGAAGGTGTGACTGTCTTCACTGGAGAAGGCTTAAACAAGATATGATCAAGGAATTCAAAATCAGGAAGGGTCTGGACAGAGTAAACAAGGAGAAAATGTTCCCAGTCATGAAAGAATCGAGAGGGAGAGGTCACAGATTGCAAGTAATCGGTAAAAGAAGCAAAAGTGAGATGGAGAAAACCATTTTCAGCCAGCGAGTGGTTAAGGTGTGGGATGCACTGCCTGAGATTGTGGTGGAGGCAGCTTCATTTGAAACGTTCCGAAGGGAATGAGGCTGTTATTTGAAAAGGAACAACGTGCAGGGGGACAGGGAGAAGGCAGGAGAATGACACTCAGTGAATCGCTCATTTGGAGAGCCGGTACAGACAGGATGGGCAGAATTGCCTCCTGGTGCACTGTAACAGTTCTGTGATTCATTCGTTTATAGGATGTGGGCACAGCTATGTGGGTCAGCATGTACTGCCCATCTCTAAGGTGCCTTTGAAAAACAGTGGTGAGCTGCCTTCTTGAATAGTTGCAATTCCTGCATTGTTGGTGAGCCAGTGTTTATAGAAACAGCATTGAAGAATAGGTGAATGCTGGGAACATGAGCTGCGAGGAGGACATATAGAGACACACATGGGTTAAATAAATGCGCAGAAAGATGGCAGATGGAGGATAAAATGGGAAGTGTGAGGTTGCACACTTGGGTTCTAAAGATAGGAAAAACGGAAAAGTGCGAGACTTGTACATGTTGAGGCACTAGATGTACTTGTACAAAGGACAGAGTCAATATACAATTAGGAAATAATTAGCAAAGTGGCATTCTGGCCATTAGTGTAAGGATACAAGAATAACGAAATCCTGTTACAATTGTTCAGCGTTTTTCTGAGCTCACACCAGCAGTTCAGTTTTAGAATCTGAGAAAGGATGTGCTTGTGAGGAAGGCTGACCGGACCCAAAACGTTAACTCTGTTTTTCCCTTCACAGATGCTGCCAGACCTGCTGAGCTTTTCCAGCAACTTTGTTCTTGCTTTGTTCCTGATTTACAGCATCCGCAGTTCTTTCAGTTTTTATGCTTATTGTGAAGCCTGATGATTCGTTTCACTTGTCTTTGTCTCACTTGTCCTAGTACTGCAACTTTGTCCCAGTCAAACTGATGCCCTTCTATGTTGGAGTGTATTGAAATGAGGGAGAATTGGTCATGCTGTTTTGCTGCGAGTTTATTCTTCAAATACTAAGACGGGAGAAAAACTGCAGGCATCTTTTGCAATACATGGACTCCAGGAAGTGTTGGTCACTGATAATGAGCCATTGTTTACTAGCTGGCAATTTGAGTATTTCCTGAAGTCAAATAGTATTTCATCGTATAAGGACAGCTCCATAGCATCCATCACCCAATGGTGTGGCAAAGAGAACAGTCCAAACTTTGAAGGTGGACTTAAAGGGCCTACAGTTTCACTAGATACCAAACTATCCTGGTTCCTATTTGATGATAGGACCACCCCTCATGCAACTACAGGGATGGCTCCAGCAGAGTTGCTAATGGGGGAGAAGACTCCACACCAGGTTAAAACTGATCTTCCGGACCTGGGGTGGGTGAAGGGTGAAAAGGTTATCGGGAATGTGAATGCTGGACACAAGATTTGGCTAAGCAAGAGAAACAGTTTAGTTTAGGGAATGGAGTTTAAGGTAGAAATCATAGGAATGGCTCTGTAAGGGCAGGAGGCATGGTCAACGTAAGGTCTGGTCCAGTGACTTATAAAGTTCCGGTCGATGTGATGGTCCTGAACAAACATGTGGACTGTATGAAAGCTGCAAACTCACAAACGGTGCGGGAGCAAAACGGCCGCCCAGCTCCTCGACTGCCTTTCTGAAAGTCGTGGAACCCGTGGGCTCTCCCTCCCCATCAAGCGTCGAAGATACCTCGGAACCTGAGATGGATGTGGTGGATGTCGCTGCCCCCATGCCTTTGCCTCGTGGAGAAGGGAATGAATTTCTTCCGATACGCTCCGGGCAATAACAGGCGAGCTGCTATGTTACATGCTGCCTGTATCCGAGGGAGAGTTGGATTTTGCAGAGTTAGAGAAGCCTGACCCGGTGCTAAAACACCCCAGGTGGAGCTGCAAAGAGAAAGAGCCTTCTAATGTCCTTGGACTCAGAGGGGGAGGAACGTAATTATTGTAATGAAGTCAGCCAGGTAGAATGTCATAGACTATCAGTTCCCTGATTGAGGCTGTTGACCCGGTCCACTCAGGGAGCCCTGGCTGATACAGGAGTGTCAGACATCCTGGTCGCTCTGAGGGCTGACTCTGAGGGAGCTGGATGAGTACCGAGGACGCTCCACGTGTAAATAAAGGGTAACTAGGGGTCGGGATACCAGCCTCTGCGGAGATATTTCAGAAGCTTCACTAGGCTGGGGTTCTTGGGATGAGACAGTCGTCCTATGATGAGAGACTGAGTAAATTGTGCCGATTTTCTCTGGAGTTCACAAAAATCGCATTGAAGCAAACCAGGTTCTAATGGAGGTGGATAGGATGGACGCAAGTTGCTTCTAGTTGGGGAATCAAAAACTGGTGAGGCGGAGCAGAGGTTGAGTAACTTCATGATAAGTTGCTGATCATTAAAAACAGAGATGGGGAAACGGACTTCTGCTCAGAGGGTGAAGAACCTTTGGAATCCTCGAGCCCAGAGGGTTTTGGACACTGCATCATTGAATATCCTTCAGGCTCAGATCAACAGATCTTCAATCAAAAGATGATGGATAAATTGTGGATAGGGAGACAGATGACCAGCCTGAGGCAGCAGGTGGAGGGGCTTTACTCCGCTTCTAGACTTTATGTTCTAAATAAAAATCGAAAGAACTGTGGGTGCTGTAAATCAGGAATTAAAACAAAGTTGCTGGAAAATCTCAGCAAGTCTGGCAGCATCTGTGAAGGAGAAAACAGAGTTAACGTTTCGAATCCGGTGACCCTGCCTCAGAATTCCTGAGGCAGGGTCACCGGACCCGAAACGTTAACTCTATTTTCTCCTTCACAGATGCTGCCAGACTTTATGTTCTGTTGCACTTACAGACTCACCAGCACAGCTCAAAACTTTATTTTAAAAAAATAGGTATTTTTCTTCTTTAATATAAGAGCATCGACTGAAATTGTCTCTACACTGTACCCATCAAACACTCCCAGAACAGGGACATCATTAGATTAGATATAAAGTTTTCTCTATTCTGTCCCCATCAAACACTCCCAGGACAGGGTCAGCACGAGGTTAGATACAGAATAAAGATTCCTCTACACTGTTCAAACATTCCCATATCAGGGCAGCAGGGCTTTAGTTGTCAACAGAGACAGAGAGTGTGTTTGTGTTTTTGAGAGAAAGGAGATGGAGGGACAGTGCAAGAGGAATAATGAATGACTGGGGGAGGAAAATTGAAAGAGGCACAACAAAGGAGAGGGCAAGTTGAGTAGAAAGAAGTTGTGTATCTGTGTAAGTATGGTGGACTGTCACTTTAACAGTCTGTCAGGCTGTTTGGGGTGAACAAACAGCTCTCTCTAAGCTCACCGCCTGCAGAGTGAACACCTCCTTCACAAAGCTGCTGCTGTGGAACACTTCAGCCTCCTGCTCCTTGGAACGTAACAAAGTGAAGTGTGGAGAAGGAGGCAGTGTGCAGTTAAGGGGCGAGGGCCTTATAAAGACTGGGAGAGAGGTTGGGGTTGGGGGGGGGGGTAGGTGGGAAGGAAGGAAAGAGATGGAGAGAGTTTGAAAGCTGGGCTAAGAGGCAGTTGTGTCCAGAAAATGCTGTCAGAGGCACTATGCTGCATTCTCCCTCTGTAAGAGAATCAATTCACAATTCCATCGTCCCATCTCAATGATCCCAGCTCTTGTCAGTGGAAATTGTTCCTCCTCCCCTGCGCCCCCTCCAACTGTCCAACCCTGCCACTCTGGGACTTTCTTCAACAGGTCCTTCATCCTGCTGGAGCCCAGATTGGCTCAGTTCGTGTACCCCAATCCAGGACAACTCCTGAGGGCAGGGATCCTAGCTAAACCAATCACCTTTCCTGCTGGATTGGGGAATGAGGGCAGTGCATTGACATTGGGCTGGCATGGTGGCTCAGTGGTTAGCACTGCTGCCTCACAGCACCAGGGAGCCGGGTTCGATTCCACCCTTGGGCAACTGTCTGTGTGGCATTTGCACATTCTCCCGGTGTCTGCAGGGGTTTCCTCCCACAGTCCAAAGATGTGCAGGCTCGGTGGGTTAGCCATGGGAAACGCAGGGTTACACGGACAGAGTGGGTGAATGGGTCTGGGAGGGATGTTCTTCAGCAGGGTCAGTGTGGCCTCTTTCCACACTGCAGGGATTCTCCGATTCTATATTGCACTTGCAAGCATCTGCATCAGTGCAGCTTCTGTCTGTCCCATCTAATGTCACAAAAGGTTTGCTGCATGAACTTGGTGGGTTGGGGTGGGAATTGAACTGCAGTCTTGTTCCCTGACTCCATGTAAGACGGATCTGGAAAACTCAGGCCACCCCCTAGCAAAAATGGATCAGTCAGGTCACGCGGCTCGGAATTTAATCTGCACACGTCCTGCATCTTCTCAGATAACAAGCATGGGGCTGGATGAACACAGCAGGTCAAGCAGCATCATAGGAGCAGGAAAACTCGACGTTTCGGGCCTAAACCCTTCATCAGAAATGGGGGA
>JAHRHZ010000124.1:1004078-1036174 GCA_024137785.1 Ginglymostoma cirratum | reverse complement strand
CTCCCTACCCCCCCACCTACACTCACCTTTACTGGCTCCATCCCCGCCTCTTCGACTTGTCTGCCTCCTCTCCACCTATCCTCTCCTCTATCCATCTTCTATCCGCCTCCCCCTCTCTCCCTATTTATTTCAGAACCCTCTTCCCTTCCCCCATTTCTGATGAAGGGTTTAGGCCCGAAACGTCGAGTTTTCCTGCTCCTATGATGCTGCTTGACCTGCTGTGTTCATCCAGCCCCATGCTTGTTATCTCAGATTCTCCAGCATCTGCAGTACCTTTTATCTCCTGCATCTTCTCATTGGGTTCAGGCAACGCTACAATCTATGAACAGCTAAACCGACACGACAGATCGAGAGGACAGACATTACCAAGCAATGCCCTGGAATGCACGAGGGGCCCTTCAGCCTTTGCAGTTCTGAACAGCAGGGGAGAGCTCGGACGCCTGGTACAAAGTGGTTCCAGGACGGCAGGGAAGGCGATGAGTGCAGGGATTGGGGGAAAAAATCAATGAGTGATCAAACCATGCACCAAACACACAGCGTTCATACAAAGCAGCTGTGCTCGGAGGCTGTCCGAACCATGCGTCACGTTACACCATGAAATGGCCTCCAGCAAATTTCAAGTGGTCGCTGGACTTCAGATTTTGCGCTTAGTTTTGTGTGCGTCAGGGTGAGAAATGTTAGTGTTGCAGAACAGAGAACTGCCCATTCAGTGCATGTCCAGGATTAGATACGGAGCTACCTCTACTCTTTTAAACAAAGTAAAGCTCAATCGACTCTGTCCCCATCAAACCCTCCCAGGACAGGGACAGCACGGGGTTAGATACAGAGTAAAACCTCCTCTACACTGTCTCCCATCAAACACTCCTAGGACAGGGACAAAATAGGATTAGATACAGAGTAAAACATCCCCTATACTGACCCCATTAACCACTCCCAGGACAGGGAGAGCATTGGGTTAGATACAGAGTAAAGCTCCCTCCACACTGTCCCCAACAAACACTCCCAGGACAGGGACAACAGAGGTTTAGCTATAGAATAAAGCTCTCTCTACATTTCTAAACTGAAAGTAAAACCTCCTCTACACTGTCCCCCGTTAAACACTCCCAGGACAGGGATAGCATGGGCTAGATACAGAATAAAGCTTTTTCTACACTGTCCCCCATTAAACACTCCCAGGAGAGGGACAGCATGGGCTAGATACAGAGTAAAGCTGCCTCTACACTGCCCGTATTAAACACTCCCAGGACAGTGTAGAAGGAGCTTTACTCTGTATCTACACTGTCTTCATTAAACATCTGCTATGAGGTTACTGTCTTGTCTGAGTGCTGGAACTGTAATCTATTCTCAACACTAGCATGACGCACCCTGAGAAAATAAAATTCACAGAAACAAACCCCCAGGGTGGAATAGGGAGGACCAGGTTGCAGTTCCTGAACTGTAAGAATTTCAATTTCTGACCCACGACATTAAATTGTCAGACACACAATCTAAAAGAAGTTCAATTGAGACCTCCACTCAAGCCAATACAGAAACGCTGACAAAGATCCTTTCAGTCTCAGGCAGACACAGTTTGAGGTTTGTTTTTCTACCTTGTAGGCCACTTTCGAAGGACATTTCTTCCCCAGACCCAGCGGTGGTGACATAAGGGTCAACATTTGATACATGTCAGTGTAATGGATTCGGCCGCTTTGAATGGAGGGAAGGATGTGATAAGCATGTCCAGGAGAAACAGAACAGGAAAGAGTTAATCACATCTATCTCAATCAGCAGAACAGTCCTTCGTTATTAAATCAGCGAGTCACATAGCACAGGAGGAGGCCAATCGGCCCATTGTGTCTTTGCTAGGTCTCTGAAAGAGCTTTCGAATTTGTTCCGCTCCCTTGCTCTTTCCCCATGGTCCCCCCGAGCTTTCATTTTGTTTTCATTTTTCAAGAATATCCTCTTTTTTGGCAGACTTACTGTGAGCCTGCTTCCATCACCTTTTCAGGCAGCAGCCCCAGATCATAACTTGCAGCTCTAAAAGCAATGTCTTGTTACCTTTCCCCTGCTGTTTGGTATATTTTGCCAATGACCCAAAGCTCTCATTTCCATTTTTCCTCTCTTGGCAAAGTTCAGCTGTTGCATAAATGCGGTGGCGAAATATGGTTGGATTCAGTGAGCTGCCGTGGGATGATGGGTTACTGGTTCAAACCCCACCATACCAGCAGTGCCCAGCACAGCAAGCATGAGTCAGAGGGAGGGACGCGGTGGGGGGGGGGGGGGGGGGGGGGGGGGAGAGGCAGAGGAAGACATGCACTCCATGCGTCTGGACTATGCATTTCCCCTCCATAAAGAAACAGTTTCTCATCTTTCCTTTCCCTTTACACTGGTTCGCACCTCCAATTTCATATCTTAGATACAGAGTAAAGCTCCCTCTACACTGTCCCCAACAAACACTCCCAGGACAGGGACAACAGAGGTTTAGCTATAGAATAAAGCTCTCTCTCAAACTGGCGAATTACCATCGTGTTCATCCATTGTTCAGGATTTACATGGCATGCAGAGCCTGAGTCTGTACAGGACCCATTCCTGACCTGCTGGACTTCTCAAGGATGTGTCGGTCACGACTGCTCCTTCAGGATTCACCGTGGCAGGCACTTTGCAGCTCAGAAATGCCAGGAAGGATGCTGCGGTCAGGGTAGGATGTGGGTGAGCGTGTGTCAGTGCACGCATGCATGTGAGAAAGTGTGCATGTGTCTGAGTGAGTCTGTGTGTGAAACTGTGTGTTTGTACATGCATGTGTATGAGTGGGTGTGTGCATGGTCCCTATGTGAGTGTATTTGTCTGCTTGCATCAACGTTTGCATCTTTAAGTGTGTTTGTGCGGGACGTGTGTGTTTGCATGCACGTACGTGGGTGTGTATCTGTGCATGTGAGTGTGTGTGCACTTGTGTGTGCATGTGACAGAGTGTACACGTGTGTCCGTGAGTATATGCTTGTGAGAGCGAACGTGTGTGTGTGTGTGTGTGTGCGCGCGCACGTGCCTGTGCACATGCATATGTGAGGGTGTGTTTGTGCGTATGTGCATGAGTGTGTCTGTGTGCATATGTGCACATGAATGCATGTATGTGCACGAGTGTGTGTCTAAATGTCAAGCACGTGAGGGTGTGTCTGTGTGCGTGTATGCATGCATGTCTGCAGTGTGTGTCTTCGCAGGTGCATGTGAAAGAGAGTGTGTCCCTGCAAGTGTGTGCATCTGTGCACCCGTGTATGGCTCATTCATATAATTCGGACTCTGACACTGAACCCCTACAAAACAGCCCGGCTGTCCTCCTGCATTCTTCATCCTGTGAATCAAAGGTCAGCTCATACTCTGCCAGCTGCGTCATGACCCGCTCCAGCCCCTGTTCACCCACCAGCCCTGTCCTCCAGGATTTACACTGCCTCATGGTCAAGCAGTAGCTCGATTCCAAAACCTCGCATTCTTGTTTGCCAATCCCTCTCTGGCTTTGTGTTCTGCAATTCGTTCCAGCCTCACAGTTCAGGAATACCTGCCCCATTCCCATCTACAACGGTCAGCGCTCCACCATTGATGGTCGTGTTGTCTTCTGTTGCCTGGACCCTAATCTCCAGTATTCCCTCATACAGCTTCTGCACTTTTGCCTTAAACCTCACCTGTTTAACAAAGCTTTCAGCCCTCATAACACTGAGTATGTATTTAGTTTTTGAATGTAGAGGAGTGTTTCATGTTAGGTGCTATATGAATCTAAGGAGTTGTGTGTTTGTAAGTGTGCTTGCGTCTGTGGGCATTTTTGTGTTTGTGAGTGTTACTGTGAAGATCAGAACATAAAAAAAGAAGGCCACTTGGTCCGTTGAGTCCGGCCTATGTTTTGATACCATTCTGACCAATCTACTGCCTCAACTTCCCATCTCCTTTGACTCCCCAAGAGATCGAACATCTGCAAGTATTTCAGACCTCTCTATATCTGTCCAATCAATCTCCTTCAGAATTCTCTACGTTTCAGTAAGATCACCTCTTATTCTTCTAAACTCCAGGGAAGATCAACACACTCTCTGCTCATTGGGCAACCTGCTCGCTCCAGGGACCAATCTAGTGAGGTTATCGGTATGTATGAACGTGTAAGAGTGTGCATTTGGTCTGATTGTGTTCTGCTGCATTTATGTGAATGAGAGTGTGTGTGTGAGAGAATGTGACTCTGTGTGAGACAGTGTGACTGACAGAGAGAGAGAGAGAGAGACTGTGTGTATGTGTGAGAGAGTGTGACTGTATGTCTATGAAAGTGTGTGACTGTGTGTGAGAGAGTGTGACTGTGTGTGAGAGAGTGTGACTGTGCATGTGAGAGTAACTGTGTCTGTATGTGAGAGAGAATATGTGGCTTTGTATGCGAGAGTGTGTGACTGTGTGAGAGAGAGAGAGTGTGACCCTGTGTGTGTGTGTGGGCCTGTGTGTGTGAGAGAAAGAGTGTGACTGTGCATGTGTGGACTATGTGCATGACTGTGTGTGACTGTGTGAGAGACAGTGTGATTCTGTGTGTGTGTGTCTGTGAATGTGACTAATTGTATGAGAGAGTGACTGTATGTATATGTGAGACTGTGCATGCAAGGGAGAGAGGATGTGACTGTGTGTGTGAGAGAGAGAGAGAGTGCGACTGTGTGCGTGGAGACTCTTTGTGAACCTGTGTGCATGACAGAGAGTATGACTGTGTGTGTGTAGATTGTGAGAGAGTGTGTGACTGTATATATATATGGACTCTGCGTGTGCGCGTGTGTCTGTGTGTGTGTGTGTGTGTGTGTGTGAGTGAGTGAGAGTGCGTGTGTGTGTGTGAGTGTGTATATGTACAGGCAGCCGCACCAAGATGAATACCCACTCAACCAAGTCAGGAGCTGGCCAACCCCTTGGAAATTTCAGGTGGCCTTTGCCTGTGGCTTGGTTCTGTGCAGGAAGCACGGTGCAGTGTAAAGAGAAAGCTGGTTGCTGTAGACCTGAGATACTGTCTCTTTAAAGGAAGCCTGTCATTCCTCAGTCAGAGAGGGGCAACCACTGGGTGCGGCTAAGTCAATATAAAGCAAACCTTGCAGGCCACCCTACAAGGGCACTTCCTCCCCAGTCCTAGGGGGGGCGCGATCGTACACACTATTGTGTACATGTCCTTATAATGAATCCTTCCGCTACAAAGAAAGCAGATTTGGTTAGACAACAACAACAACAACAACAACGCAGAGCAGACCGTTTCTATCACTGAGTGAGGAGAGCTCGGTGCCAGTGTTGTGGATGGTGGCTTTGTGTTCTTCTTCAGCTCTGGGTACCAACTTGCCCACTGACTGGCATCAGGTCCCCCGACTAATGCAAATTAACCAAGAGACAGGAAGCCCTTGCTTGGGTCTTCAGGGAAACCGAGAGGTGATAATCTCTTGGAAGATCCTGCACTTTTCACTTGCCCAAGATCCACAAACATTCACTTTCTGAAGAGCTAAGATTGGGGTCCGCTGAAGTGTCTCATGTCTCTGATTCTCCGGAAGATACACTTGGATTTAGTGTTTACCACACTTACAGCCCTGCACTCTTGAGGACGGCAGAAGGCAACAATGTGAGATCCTCACGTCGAATCAGAACATACCTGGAACTTGAATTCAATGTTGATTGTATACTGTCTAAAAGGGTGGAAGTGACTGGCCGTCAGGTCTGTGTCTCACTCCTTACGCACTGTACAATCAGCTCCATTACAAATAAATGCTTTCACTTCAGCTACAAAATTGATATGAATGGGTCAGGACCCCTGGTAGGTCACTGATATTTTGGAACTCAAAGACTGATTTCGAAAGCTTCATCGCCACGTCGATTCAACGCAATATCTAATACCTTTATATCACACTTAAAAGACACACCTGTCACTGTTAAGATACCCCCCCCAGAAAGAGAAGGGACAGAGACACCAGTCAGTGTACAAATATCTGCATGAGAGACAGCGGGGACTCAGAGACACCAGCCAGTGTACAGGTATCTACCTGAGAGAGAGGTGGGGGAACTGAGAGACACCAGTGAGTGTACAGATATCTCCCCGAGATAGGGAGAGTGGGGTCTGAGAGACACCAGTCAGTGGACAGATATCTCCCTGAAAGAGAGAGATGGGACTGAGAGACACCACGTCTGTACACAGATATCTCCCTGTGTGTGGGTCTCAGCAATCCCGAGTAACGTACTGACATCTCTTATTGTCTGTTCTGAGAGTGTTTGGTAAGTCACTTGCCTTTTTATGTACATCATAAATTATTTACAGTGTAAGTCACTGTCCATCTGGTCTGTTTTAAGGACCTCTCATCAGTGAATACAAGTTATGTTTTTTGCGTTCCCTCACTGCGTTAGCCCTTTCACCTGTCTGATGAGTAGTATCTGATGAGTAGGAAGCAGATTGGGAATGGCACACGTACCAGGCAGCTCGATCATACTCAGCCCAGACTCGCACAAACTCATCGAGGTGATGCGGGCCCAGGATCGATGAATCTCGGGTCAGGTACTCAAAGTTATCCATGATGACGGCCACAAACAGGTTCAGCATCTGAAAAGTAAAGGCAAACCCACTTTTTAATTTGGCTGCCCAGAATCCGGGTCAAAGTGCAGCAAGATGGAGAGGCGGTCAGGCTCTGGGCGATGGGGCCTAGTCTCTGTCAAGGCCTTTTGACTTTCTTGATTAAAGGCCCCAGGGAGTCCATTAAGGGTGGGCCCCAACTCAGTGGCAGGGAGGCTTTGGGAACAAATGTAGGGTCTGAAATTGGAGATGGCTGACATCTCTGGTCACCGTGCTGCGCTGGAAGCAGAGTTTCGAGCTCCCCGGGGTGGCCTGGAAGCTAACCTCAGGCCTTGTGAGGGAACTGGGGCTTGGTGGTCTGGGGAAAATCCAACAACAGGAAGGCTGCAATTTTTCCACTAGCTTTCAGCCCCCCTCAGCCAGTCCCAGCGTGGCTTGCACCCAAAGAAGAGCCGTCCGGGTCGTCATTGCCGCGTGAAACATGGGAACCCATTTGTACACAGCAAGATCCCACAGAAGACAACTTGGCACTGACAGGTTCAGTCAGTTTTCACAACGTTGCTTGAGGGAATAAAGGTAGGGCAGGGCTTCAGGAAATACTGCCAGTGTGGTCTAGTGTCACCAGATATTTTGTTTTCCTCTGAGACAGGGGAGGCAATAGTCTAGTGGTATTATCACTGGACTGTTAATTCAGAGACCAAGATGACATTCTGGGAACCCGAGTTCGAATCCCACCAAGGCAGATGGTGGAATTTGAATTCAATAAATGTTTGCAATTAAAGCTCTAATGATGACCATGAATCCATTGTCAATTGTCAGAAAAAATATCTGGTTCACTACTGTCCTTGAGGGAAGGAAACTACTATCCTTACCTGGTCTGGCCTACATGTGACTCCAGACCCACAGCAATGTGGTTGACTCTTAACTGTCCTCTGGGCAATTAGGGATGGGGCAGTAAATGCTGCCTAGCCAGCGACGTCCTCATCCCGTGAATGAATAAACAAAAGAATAACTGGTCTCAGTTGCACTGAAAAGACAGCGTTGCTCCCTCAGGAGTGTATGTCTGGCTTCTGACTGGCCTTGAACCTGCAGATGTTGGATCTGGGACAGCACTGGGATTTGGGAGAGGGATTTGTCTCGTTACAGCGGGGTGTCAAAAATTCAATCTGATGCTCCACTTACAAGGAACGAGCACAGGAATATGAAGGAGACAAAGTAGAAATAAGCAAAGTCGGTGCCACAGCGGTGCTCTGAGGAACCCTCACATCTCTTCTCACTCAGGCATGCCAGCATGATCTCCTGCCATGACTCCCCTGTCGCACT
Organism: Ginglymostoma cirratum; assembly: GCA_024137785.1. Taxonomy (NCBI): domain Eukaryota; kingdom Metazoa; phylum Chordata; class Chondrichthyes; order Orectolobiformes; family Ginglymostomatidae; genus Ginglymostoma; species Ginglymostoma cirratum. The sequence continues at coordinate 1,028,325 of JAHRHZ010000124.1, read as the reverse complement.
CCTGCAGCATAAATACAGGCTCCATCAGTCTAGGGGCACACATCGGGCAATGGGGACATGCACTGGGCAATGGGGACAGAGACTAGACAATGGGGATAGAGACTGGGCAATGGGGATAGAGACTGGGCAGTGGGGACTGGGCAATGGGAACATGCGCTGGGCAACAGGGACAGAGACTGGACAATGGGGACAGAGACTGGACAATGGAGACGAACACTGGGACAGAAAACTACTTAGATGAATAAAAACAAATAGCCCATGTTTCCATAGTTATTTCAAAAAAACGAAAGAGGAGACAAAGTGATCGACTGATCTCCAGAAAGTGGGTCTGGGAATGAACAATGGAAAATAAGAACAAGGCAGATGAACTATATCAGTTGTGTCAGTTGTCAAACGGAACCAGTGGATGTATTGTACTTGGATTTCCAGAAGACACTTGATAAGGTGCCATAGCAAAGGTTATGGTGAAAAATGAAAACTTTATGGTGTAAGGGGTTACATATTGGCATGGATTGAAGATTGGCTCGCTGACAGAAAGTACAGTGGAGGTGTGAATGGTGTTTTTCAGTTCAGGACAGAGACACCGGTCAGTGCACAAATATCTCTCTGAGAGACGCAGAGGACTGAGAGGTACCGGTCAGGGAGAGAGAGAGGGAGCGAAAGAAAAGGAGAGACAGTGAGGGAAAGGGAGAGAGAGAGAGGGCTGAGAGATACCAGTCAGTGTACAGATATCTCCCTGAGTGGCAGGAGACTGAGATACCAGTCAGTGTACAGAAATCTCCCTGAGTGGCAGGAGACTGAGATACCAGTCAGTGTACAGAAATCTCCCTGAGAGGCAGGAGACTGAGACACCAGTCAGTGTACAAATATCTGCATGAGAGACAGAGGGGACTCAGAGACACCAGCCAGTGTACAGGTATCTACCTGAGAGAGAGGTGGGGGGACTGAGAGACACCAGTGAGTGTACAGATATCTCCCCGAGATAGGGAGAGTGGGGTCTGAGAGACACCAGTCAGGGTACAGATATCTCCGAGTGAGAGCGAGAGTGAGAGAGGGGTTGGGGAGGGACTTGGTTACTGAAAGACACCAGTTAGTGGACAGATATCTCCCTAAAAGAGAGAGAGGGGACTGAGAGACACCACGTCTGTACACAGATAGCTCCGTGTGTGTGGGTCTCAGCAATCCCGAGTAACGTACTGATATCTCTTATTGTCTGTTCTGAGAGTGTTCTAACAGAAAGTACAGCATAGGTGTAAATGGTGTTTTTCAGTTCAGGAAGATGTAATAAGCAGTGCGGCACAGGAATTAGTGCTGGGGCATCAACCTTTTACAACTTACGCAAATGACTTGGATGAAGGTATGGTTGCAAAATTTGTGTTGTGAAAAGGACACATGGAGTTTACAAAGCGATATATGTAAGTGAATTGTAACAGATATGCCAAATGGAGTGTAATGTGGAAAATGCGAAATTATCCATTCTGTCAGTAAGAATAAAAAGAGCATTATTGCCTAAAAGGAGAGAGATTTAAGAGCTCTGAGATACAAGGGCAGCTGCTTGTCTTAGTGACATGAAAATGTTCATTTACAGGTACAGCAAGTAATTAGGACATTTCACAGAATGTTATCAGTTATTGAGAGAGGAATATAATACAAAAGTCAGGAGGTTATGCCTCAGTTATACTGCCACTGCGAGAACTCCGTACGGTATTGGTCTTCTTATTTCAAGAAGGCTGTCAATGTATTGCAGGCAGTACAGAGAAGGTTTACCAGACTAATATCTGCAATGGGCGACATTTTACACTTTTCACTGTCTTTATTTATACAGTCATAGAGTTAGACGTCATGGAACCAGACCCATTGGTCCAACTAGTCCATGCTGACCATGTTCCCAAACTAAACTAGTCCCACTTGCCTGCATTTAGCCCATATCCCTCCAAACCTTTCCAATTCATGTCCCTGTCCAAATACTTTTAAATGTTGTAAGTGTACCTGCAACTACAACTTCCTCTGGCAGTTCCATTCCACACACAAACCACGCTGTGTAAAAAAGTTGTCCCTCATGTCTTTTCTTAAAACTATCCCCTCTCACGTTAAAATTATGCCCCCTAGTTTTCAATTTTCCCATCCTACCGAAAAGTCCCCTGTCATTTACCTTATCTATGCCCCTCATGATTTTATAAACCTCTATAAGGTCACCTGCTCAACGTCCAGTGAAAGAAGTCCCTGCCTATCCAGCCTTGTTTTATAACTCAATCTCTCCATTCCCAGCAACATCCTGGTAAATCTTTTCTGAACCCTCTCCTTATATCCTTAATAATATCCTTCCAACAGCAGGGTGACCAGAACTGCACACAATAGGCCCAAAGAGGCTTCACCAATTTCCTGTACAACCTCAACATGACGTCCCAACTCCTACACTCAGAGGTCTGAGCAATGAAGGCAAGCATGCTAAATGCCTTCTTAACCATCCTGTCTACCTGTGATGCAAATTTCAAAGAATTATGTACCTGAATCTCTGGGTCTCTCTGTTCTATAACACTACCCAAGGCCGTATATTTAATTGTACAAGTCCTGTCCTTGTTTGTTTCACCAAAATGCAATACCTTGCAATCATCCAAATTAAACTCCATCCGCCATTCCGCCATGATGAAGATCTCTTTGTTATCTTAGATAACCTTCTTCACTGTCCACTATATCACCAATTTTTGTGTCACCTGCAAACTTACTAACCAGGCTATTGTTAAATACCAGTGACATTAAATAATTCAATTCAGTTCAATGACTGAAAGATAGAAAATCCTGAGGGGTCTTGACAGGGTGGATGGGGAGAGGATGTTGAGCTGAATTGAATTACCTTTATTTCCTCTTGAGGGAGAATCTAGAATTAGGGGCCGCTATTTAAAACTAGGGATCGCTCAGCGAGAGATGAGGAGAATTTCTTTTCACCTTGCGGTGTCACGGGTCTTTGGAAATGTTCTGGAAAAGATGGTGGAAGCAGAGTCCTTCAATATTTTTAAAGCAGAGTTAAATATCGCTTTGGTAGAGGTTTTGGGAGTAGGTGGGAATACGGAGTAATCAGATCAGCCATGACTTTCCTGAATGGTGGAGCAAGATGGAGAGGCCAAATCGCCTATTCCTGCCCCTAATTCATACATCAGTAAAATCACCAGGCATTAGGGGAAAGGTGCTGGGTTATGGGAAAAATCAGGATGTTGTGGGGATAAAGTAAGTTGCCCTGTTAAATGCATCATACCTTGGTTCTGTGACTCTCTCACAAGTTCAGGATCAATTTGCTGTAGGACTGCTCAGCATCCCCTCTATAGGAAAGGTCAGCATGGGAGACTGGGGAGACAACAGCCTAGTGGTGTTATCGCTAGCTATTAATTCAAAAATGCAGCTAATGTTCTGGGGACCCAGTTTCAAATTGTGCCATGGCAGATGGTGGAATTTGAATTCAATAAAGAATCTGGAATTAAGGGTCTAATGATGACCACGAATCCATTGCTGATTGTCGGAAAAACCCATCTGGTTCACTAAAGTCCTTTAGGGAAGGAAACTGCCATTCTTACCTGGTCTGGCCTACATATGACTCCAGACCCACAGAAATGTGGTTGACTCTTAACTGCCTTCTGGGTAACTAGGGATGGGTAATAAATGCTGGCCTAGCTAGAGAAGTCAACATCTTGTGTGTTAATTTAAGGAAAAAGCAAGTCTGGTTCCTGGACAAAAGCTGTATTGTTACTGGTCAGTGTTGGAGGCCAGTGAAGTTGGAATCATCAGGAAAGTTATTGATGCTTTAATCTCAAAACTAACTTTCAGAGCATTTTAACAGGACTCTGCTTGCATCGGCCAATTACCTACTGGAAGATGCACCTTATGGATAGGTAAGAAATTCACAATAACTCACTCAAACATAATGGAACTAAGAGTGTAAAACACACTGAGAAAAGGCAGAGCAAAAAACTGATTTGTACTCAGCAGTTTAACAGCGGGGAGGGCAGTGGTGGAATGGTAATGCCAGTCAACGAGAATCCAGAGCCCTTCGAACATAGGTTCAAATCCCACCATAGCAGCAAGTGGGATCTAAATTCAATGGACACGAGAGCGAGGCTGAAGGGATTTTTGTAAAAAGCCATCGGTTTGTGAATGCCCTTTAAATGCTGACATATGAGTCCAGTCCCACAGCAACACGGTTGACTCTGAAATAGCCTCACAAGCCAAGTTGCATCAAACTATGACCGAGTCAAATAGGAAACCAGAAAGACCACCCACACATCAGAAATGACCGTGGCTGTGTTCACCCTGTTAGATCCGCCTCACTAACACCTGGGGGTTAGTGCCAAAATCGGGAGAGCTGTCTCACAGACTAGTCAAACAACAGCCTGACACAGTCATACTCACTGTATCAGACCTTACAGGCAATGTCCCAGGCACCACCATCACCATCCCTGGGTATGTCCTGTCCCACCAGAAGGGCAGACCCAGCAGAGTTGGCAGCACAGTGGGATACAGTTAGGAGGGAGTTACACTGGGGGACCTCAACATTGACTCCGGACCCCATGAAGTCACATCACACCAGGTTAAACATGGGCAAGGAAACCTCCTGCTGATTACCACATACCGTCCTCCCTCGGCTGCTGGTTCAGTCTCTCCTCCAGGTTGAACAGCACTCGGTGGAAGCACTGAGGGTGGTGAGGGCACAGAATGTACTCTGGGTGGGGGACTTCAGCGTTCACCACTGAGAGTGGCTCGGCAGCAGCACGACTGATCGAGCTGGTCAGGTCCTAAAGGACACAGCTGCTAGACTGGGTCTGCAGCTGGTGGGGAAGGAATCAACAAGAGGGAGAAACATACTTGACTACATCCTTACCAATCTGCCAGCTGCTGATGCACCTATCCATAACAGTATGAACAACCACCGCTTCTTCATAGAGAGTCCCATCCCTGGGGACAATATCGACCGTGTTGTGTGGCACTATCCATGTGCTAAATGGGACAGATTTCACACAGATCTAGCAACTCAAGAATGGGCATCCATGAGGTGCTGTGGGCCATCAATAGCAGCAGAATTGTACTCTAGTACAACCTGTAACCTCATGGCCCGGCATATCCCCCACTCAACCATTGCCATCAAACCAAGAGATCAACCCTGGTTCAATGGAGAGTGCAGAAGGGCATGCCAGGAGCAGCACCAGGCATTCCTGAAGATGAGTTGCCAACCTGGTAAAGCCACCAAACAGGACGACTTGCACGCCAAACAGCGAAAGCAGCAAGTGATAGAGCTAAGCTATCCCACAACCAACGGATCAAATCTAAGCTCTGCAGTCCTGCCACATCCAGTTGTGAATGGTGGTGGACAATTAAACAACTCACCAGAGAAAGAGGCTCCACAAATATCCCCCTCCTCAATGATGGAAGAGCCCGGCACATCAGCATCACAGATACCAGTCTTCAGCCAATTCAATTCACTCCACATGAAATGACAAAACAGTCGTAGGCCCTGGACACTGCAAAAGTTTTAGGCAATTCTGATAATAGTTACAGAAGACTTGCGGTTCAAAATTTGCTGCTCCCCTAGTCAAGCTCTTCCAGTATAGCTCAACACTGGCATCTACCCAACAATGTGGAAAATTGCCCAATCCTGCACACAAAAAGCAGGACAAATCCAGCCCAGCCAATTACTGCCCCGTCAGTCCATTCTTGATCATCAGTAAAGCGAAGGAAGATGTCATCAACAGTGTTGTGAAGCTGTATTTGAGCAAGTTTTCACTGTTGCTCGGTTCAGGTTCCACTAGCACCGCTCAGTTCCTGAGTATTGTTCTAAACATGGACAAAAGACGAGAGGTAGGACAGACTGGAATCGATGGGTACTGGGAGCAAACTCTCTGCTGCTTGGAGTCATACCAGGTACATGGGAAGGTGGTTGTGGTTGTCAGTCATCTCAGCGCCCGAAACCTCTGCAGGAGTTCCTCAGGGTACTATCCCAGGCTTGACCATCTTCCCTCCATCATAAGGTCAGAAATGGGGATGTCCGCTGATGATTACACAATGTTCAGCATCATTCGCAACTCCTCAGATACTGAAGCAGTCCATGTTCAAATGCAACTACGCCTGGACAATTTCCAGGTTTGGGCTGACAAGTGGCAAGTAACATCCGTGCCACACAAATGCCAGGGTATGACCATCACCAATAAGAGACAATCTAACCATCGCCCCTTGACATTCAATGGTGTTACCATCACAGAATCCCACACTATCAACATCCCAGGATTTCCATTGACCAGAAACAAAACTGGACTCACCATATAAATTACACAAGCAAGGTGAGAAGCTAGGAATCCTGCAGTGAGTAACTAATTTCCTGACTTCCCAAAGCCAGTTCTCCATCTACAAGGCACATGTCAGGAGTGTGATGGAATACTCCCCAGTTGCCTGGATGGGTGTAGCCCCAACAACACTCAAGAAACTTGGCACTAACCAGGGCAGAGTAGCCCATTTGATTGGCTCCATATCCACCGCATTCAACTTTTATTCCCATCACCTGAGTGGCAGTAGCTTGTTCCGTTGGCAAGATGCACTGGGCGGCATGGTGGCTCAGTGGTTAGCACTGCTGCCTCACAGCGCCAGGTACCCAGGTTCGATCCCACCCTCGGGCAACTGTCTGTGTGGAGTTTGCACATTCTCCCCGTGTCTGCGTGGTTTCCTCTGGGTGCTCCAGTTTCCTCCCACAGTCCAAAGATGTGCAGGTTAGGTGGATTGGCTGTGCTAAATTGCCCATAGAGTTCAGGGGTGTGTAGATTAGGTGAGTTATAGGGGGTTGGGTCTGGATGGGATGCTCTAAGGGTTGGTGTGGACTTGTTGGGCCAAAGGGCCTGTTCTCACACTGTAGGGATTCTATGATCTATAAATTTACCAAGGCTCCTAATACAGCACCTTCCAAACCCATGACCACTTCCATCTAGAATGACAAGGGCAGCACATACATGGGAACACCACATCCTGCAAGTTCCCCTCCAGGCCACTCACCATCCCGACTTGGAAATATATCGCCATTCCTTCACTGTTGCTGAGTCAAAATGCTGGAATTCTCTCCCTAAGGGCATTGTGGGTCTGCCTATAGGACATGGCCTGCAGCAGTTCAAGAAGGCAGCTCACCACCAACTACACCAGGGCCACTAGGGACGGGTAATAAATGCTGATACCTGCACCAAGGAGAAAGTTTTGCAGATTCTGGAAATCTGTTCTAATGTTTTTGAGCTCACAAGCCACTCTCCGCACAGACGCATCTTTTCAATATTTTAGCTTTTACCTCAAAGCATGGTTTTGCAGAGTATGAGGAATGACACTGATCTTGGTGAGTGTGGATAGGTATACCTTTGCTTATTAGCTTGAGATCAGTCTTATTCATTTCCATTCATTTCTGGAATGCCTTAGTGTCTGAAAGCTATTCTGTGTTGCAACTGAACACAACAGAATGGCTTTTGGAACACGTCAGAGGGCAGTTAAGACTCAACTATGTTGATACGAGACTCGAGGCACCGGGTAAGTAGGGCAGGTTTCCTCCCTTAATAAGCTGGAGTTTCACTACAATCCGACAACACAAGCAACTCCTTATTTCAGCACTGAATAGATCTGGACAGAAAGTTGTTAGTGCATTAAAAAAACTCGTGTTTATGTCCTGCTTTTTATCACCAGTGCCATTATGCTTTCCAGCCGATTAAATACTTTTGAAGTACTCAAACGGTTCAAAAGCTTTGTGACTGGAGGAAACGTTGCAGCCACTTTCTGCGCAGCAAGTTGCCACAAACAATAGGTGTTAGCAATTAGATAATCTGCATTTGTGATGTTGATGGAGGGAGAGAATTGGTCAGGAACCCGAGGGATAACTTCCTTGCTCTTTTTCAATCGCTGAGCATGGGATCTTTCTTACATCCACCTGAAGGGGGCAGATGAAGGCTCAGCCTAATGTCTCATCCAAATGACGGCACCTCTGACCCTGCTACAATTCCTCACCACTGCTTTAGACTGAATGATCGGTGTCTTTGCTCACTTTGAGGAGTGGGGCGTGAACCCAGAAACCTTGTGAGTCAGAGGCAGGGGCTGGGACTGTAAAACACCACGTGGCTTTCGTCCTTGGGACTGCAAATGGTAAAGGGAGTTGACAGGCCTTTGAGTAAAGATGTTCTGCCTCTTGACAGCCCTCTTATCATGAAAAAAACTGACTACAGCAGGTTCCTCAAGGTGCTGGAGCAGTACCACCAACGCTGCCCGCAGAAGACTCAGCGAATCCACTGGGAAGAAAGACGCACCACCACCACCAGTGCCCTCGAACAGGCCAACATTCCCAGCATTGAGGCACTGAGCACCTTTGATAGGCTACGACGGGCTGGGCACACTGTCCACATGACTGACATGAGACTCCCCGAGCTCTACTCCCAGCTCTGAAGCGGCAGGTGGGCTCCGGGCGGATGGAGGAAACACTTCGGTGATCCCCTCAAGGCCTCACTGGCAAAGTGCGGCATTCCCCACAGGCACCTGGGAGTCGCTGGCCCGAGACCGGCCAAAGTCCCGGAGCATCTGTGAAGGCGTCAAGCACCTCCAGACTGGATGTCGGGGAAAAAGCGGAAGCTGGGCAAAAGCAGTAAAGAGAGCGCATTGCCTCACCCACCCCTTTCCCGTGACCTCCACCTGCCCCCAGTGATCCTGCGGTAGCCACATCGGTCTGTACAGCTACCAACGCACTCACCCTGACAGTGCAAGAGAGTCACCTCCATCTGCCAGGGACCGCCAATGAATGAATGAATAAACTGCAACTCAATGAAAGATGCAGGTGCCAAGAGCAGTGGAAAAAATCCAGAACTACAAATTGAAAGCATCCATCTCTCTCTCTCTCTCTCTTTCTACCCTCTCCACCCCAGCCCAACATAGGGAAAAGACAGAAAAACCCAGAATGCTGAAAAGGAAGTGAAGAATGGCCATCGTTCTACAGACATTGCATGTGATCTGTGCTAAACGAAATCCAAAGGGATTGAGACATAAGTTAACCCCATCCTTGCGATCTGAAGTTTTGATCTTCAGGATTTTGTTTACACTGTCTCTATCCTTTGACCACCCATAATATCTGCTAAACTCTGTGTGTTTTGTCTGTTTTCATCATGATTGTGTGTGAGAGAGTGAGAGAAAGACAGAGAGAGAGACAGACAGAGAGAGAGAAAGAGAGAGAAAGAGAGATGGAGAGAGAGAAAGTAGGTGTGTGCGTGTCTGCGTGTTTGTCTGTGTGTGTGTGTAAGTATTTGGGATTCTGAAGTATGGTGTAGTTCAGAATATGTAGTAGTAGTTGAGATACAGGATCTTTTCTCTGCTCTTGTTAAAGTTAAGTGTGTTACCTTAACTAGAGTCTTTTTCTGATACTGATGAAACCTGTTGTGAATTGTTTTTGTCCTGAATATTGATCGATCAAGAAAACAGGCCATTCTGAAAATTTAATTGGAATTGACACACGTTGGGACAGCTTGGGAACAGTGTGGCCCTGTTTTCAACTTGTTTGAAACATACCACCGAACCATGACTGACACGGCTAACAGAAAAATTTGGGTTTTTTCTAATACTAAATACCTATTTTTTTCTTAACAACAAGTTAATGAAAGTGCGACATGTCCTAGGTCAGCGTGGAATGGAATGCGCTGCTTGGAAGGTGGAGGCAGTTTTGATTGAGGCATTCAAGAGGACGTTTGGATGGTGTGACAGTAATTTGCCTTTAAGAGGGATTTGTTCTGTGCTGTTTCTCTTGCAGAGACGTGTTGCCATAGTAGCACCAGAATGTCTGCTTCAGAACCAGTGGGTAAACAGCTTTGAGCTCTCTGAGTGTTTTTCTTTAAATTAGACAAAAGCAGCATGAATGGGTGGAGTCAGGCTCACACAGACCCAGAGTTTTAGTTTGGCTTTCAGTTTTTGGGGCTTGAAACTGATAGATACAGCTCTGTCTCTGCTGCAGCAAAATGCTGGCATTCTCTCTCTGTTCATTTCTCTTGGACTGGTTATAGCTCTTGAGGAAAATCAATTTTGCTGAATTTGCCTTTGCCAAGGGTATGTTTATAGGGTGCTATACTGGAACAGTTGATGATTAGTAGTTAGTTAACATATTACTTTATTACATATTTCAGTAGAGTTAAAGTTGTGCCAAATCTCATTTTTCTGTTTGTATTTTAACTGTTGTAAGAATAAAGTGCGTTTTGCTTAAAGCCTAGTTGTGGACCAATTGAAAAAAACAGTGCCTCACAGTTGCCTTCAAATGAAATAAAAAAGTTAGGGTCTAGGATATCCCCTTGATATATTTTAAGGGGGTTTGGTTTGGTCCATAACAATAGTTTATTTGGTTAGAAATAGAGGGCAGGGATATGGAGATTGGCACCAAGCAATAGCATCAATGTTTGCAATGGCCTGCATAATGAGACTTTAATTCTGTGATGGATAGTTTGTTTTGTCTAGTGGACAAACCTCTCAGAGAGAGACTGTTGGCAGAGGAGCATCCCAGTGCAGAAAAGACACTATTAGTGGGACTTCTTGGAACAATGTAACCACCTATTTCAAAGCATCTAACCAGCTCTACACAACTTTCCCTGACTAAAGGAGGGTAACGCACCTGAACAACAGCATCAAAGCATTGAAGAAAGTGTGGAAGTTGTTGTGTCGGTTAATGGGGGTGCTGTCATCCAGGCCGATGTTTCCAAAGAGCTGTGGGAATTCCAGGAAGAGATTGAGGCAGTTCTGTTAGTCAGCATGCAGAACACTGGCTCAGTGTAACTCACAGTCTTCGATTCGCATGCAAACCCTTTCGTTGTACTCAAGGCTCATACCTGCATCCCGATGATGGCGTAGATGAAGAACAACATGGCGATCAGCAGGCAGACATATGGGAGGGCCTGTGGAAGAGAACATGGACTCAACGTGAACGTTTCATCATGTTCATTACAGCATGGCAGACATAAATAGGAAAGACCAAATCTGCTTTCGAAACACACCAGCACCACAGCATTGATACTCCATCAACAGAGCATTGATACTCCAGCACCAGAGCATTGATACTCCATCAGCAGAGCACTGATACTCCAGCACCACAGCATTGATACTCCATCAACAGAGCACTGATACTCCAGCACCAGTGCACTGATACTCCATCAGCAGAGCATTGATAATCCACCACCAGAGCACAGATACTCCATCAACAGAGCATTGATACTCCACCGCCAGAGCATTGATACTCCATCAGCAGAGCACTGATACTCCAGCACCAGTGCACTGAATCTCCAACACTAGAGCACCGATACTCTACCATTACCGTACTGCTCCCTGGGCAGGGTACAGTAAGGTGCCTGTGTAACAGGACCTGGGCAGTGGCGTCCCTAGCCTCAGTCTGATTGCTGTTTCCATGTCTGGCTGTGCTGTTTACCTTGAAGGACTGCACAAAGGTCCAGAGGAGAATCCGAATGGTGTAGCCCTGGCGCAGCAGCTTGATCAGTCGAGCAGCGCGGAACAGCTTCAGGAAGCTCAGGTTCACAAACTTCAGCTGCACAGAGATTGGAACATTAGATCAGAGGCTACTCTTTCACCATCTGGATTGCCGTGATCACAACTGTCTCACTGCACGCTCAGTGCCCCAAAGCCCTCTCTGCGCCCCATTAGACCTTCAGTGATATGCCCATCCTATCAGTGTCACACACTGTTCATCAAATTGTCATGTCCCTCCCTCTCTCTTTGCCCCTCTATTTGCACTGATCCCTCTCTCTTTCTTTTTTCCTCTCCCTCTCTCTTCCCATACTTCTCTTTCTCTGCCCTGTCTCTCCATTAATTCCTCTCTCTATCTCACCGCTATCTCTCTCTCTCTTTTCCCACACTCTCACTCTCTCCCCCTTCCTCCTCTCTCTCAGCTCAACTCTCCACCCCTTTCCATTCTATCTCCTCTTAGCCTTCTCTCTACCGCCCTCCGCTGTGTCTCTTCCCTCTTTCTCCTGTCCCTCTCCTCCCCTCTCGCTATACTCCTCCCTCCTCTGTCTCTCCCCCCCCACCTCTCTCCTCTATCTCCTCTCTCTCTCTCTCTTTCTCTACCTCGTCCATCTCTCTCTCTCTCTCTCTCCTCTACCATCTCTCTGGTGTTTCCGCCGCTCAACCCTCCCCCAGACTCTCCCCACCTCCCCTCTCTCACTCCCCCTCCCCTCTCTCACTCTCTCTCTTCCCTCTCTCTATCTCTCTCTCTCTCTCCCCCCGAACACTCCAACTCCCTCACTCCCTTTCCTTCTCAAACCTGGATGAGATTAATAGAACGTACTTTGCACTCGTTAACGATGATCTCACTGATGCTGCCCACCACCGTCACAAAGTCAAATACGTTCCAGGAATCTCGGAAGTAATTCTGGGGGAATGGAATGAACACAAGGCGTCAGGACAGCAAGCAAGGAGGCACTCAGATCAACAAACAAGAACGACAGCTTCGCTCTGCCTTCACATGGACCGGTGGCTGGGACAGTCCGAGCCTGAACCCCTTGTGTCACTCACACTGCAGATCGCATACATGTACCACCCCATTACTGTCTCTCTACACAGGGTTCAGCTATACTTTCCCATCTGGTGCACTGAACACTCCCAGGACAGGGACAGCACGCGGTTAGATACAGAGTAAAGCTCCCTCTGCACTGTACCCCATCAAACACACCCAGGGCAGGGACAGCACAGGGTTAGATACAGTGTAAAGCTCCCTCTGCACTGTCCCCCATCAAACACTCCCAGGGCAGGGACAGCACAGGATTAGACACAGAGTAAAGCTCCCTCTGCACTGTCCCCCACCAAACACTCCCAGGACAGGATAGAACGGGGTTAGATACAGAGTGAAGCTGCCTCTACAATGTCCCCCCTCCATCAAACACGCCCAGGGACAGGGACAGCACAGGGTTAGATACAGTGTAAAGCTCCCTCTGCACTGTCCCCCATCAAACACTTACAGGGCAGGGACAGCACGGGGTTAGATACAGAGTAAAGCTGCCTCTACAGTGAACCCCCTAATCAAACACTCCCAGGGACAGGGACAGCACAGGGTTAGATACAGAGTAAAGCTCCCTCTGCACTGTCACCCATCAAACACTCCCTGGACAGGGACAGCACGGGGTTAGATACAGAGTACAGCTCGCTCCACCTCCTGACCCTCTGTTGTCCCTTTGCTGAAAGCAGCCCTGAAAGATTCCACATGATCCCGCACAGATCCCGAACCCCGTTGCAGAGGGACCATGCATGTTTGATTGCTCACACCAGGGAACCTCACCCACTGTGTTTAACTCGCAATATTGTTCCCCTCAAAGCGGTTATCTTGCTGTTTGCTCACCAGGAATCCGAAGGCAATGATTTTGAGGACACACTCGAGTGTGAAGCTGATGGTGAAGGCGATGTTCATGAATTTCAGGACAGTAACGAAGCCTGGTGGTGGGGAATGATGCTGCAGTGAGAACACACACAGTGAGTGGATCCTCTCTTGGAGCAGTGACCTCACATCACTCAGACCAATACAGAAAGTAGTCAATCAAGAACATCAGGCTGAACTCCATCCACTCAAAAACAGCCTAGAACAGTGAGTGTGCGTCGACCAGAACCCAGACAATGCACACTATTCTGACAGCACAAATTAGGGTCAGATCAGGACGGGCAAGGCAAGAGAGAAAGCTTGGTGGTGCATTGGAGGGGAACTGTAGTGCTGTGAAAGTGACAAATTAATTCAGCAGTGACAGCCTGATTTGCTGGGAGAAAATCCAGTGTAACCAAGTGAGAGAGAGAGAGAGAGAGAGAGAGAGAGAGAGAAAGAGATAGCATTGCACAGTGGGGGAGAGAGAGGAAGAGGAAGGATCATCCAGACACAGAGGAACAGCATGACACAGAGAGAGAGATAAAGAGAGACAGCATTACCCAGAGAGTGAGAGGGACAGCATTACCCAGAAAGACAGAGAGAGAGAGAGAAATAGAGAGATAGATAGATACAGAGAGGGAGGGAGACAGTAAGTAAGCATTACCCAGAGAGAGAGAGTGAGAAAGCTAGAGAGGGAGATGGCATTACCCAGACAGAGGGAGAGTGACGGCATTACGCAGAGTGAGACAGAAAGAGAGCAAACGCAGAGAGACAGCAGTAGCCAGAGACAGAGAGAGAGAGAGAGAGAAAGAGCATGACAGAGTGAGGGAGCATTACCCAGAGACAGAAAGGAACAGCATTACCCAAAGAGTTGGAGAGAGACTGTATTACCCAGAGAGAGAAAGGGGAGGAGAGAAAGAGAGGGAGGGAGAGAGAGCGCGGAAGGAAGAGAGGAGAGAGAGAGACATCATTACCCGTGGAGAGACAGGATTTCCCAATTAAAACCTGCAATACAAGTATTAGAGATTATTTTGCCATTTGTGAACAAGTACTACCCAGTTTAGAGAGTGTAACTCAACGTGACTTAACTTTGTCCGTTTTGGTCTGGTTTAAACTGTGTTTTTCAGTTTACCATAAATTACTGAGTAACCCTGTTACTCAGCAGTACCCATCATTTCTCCATGTCCTGGACATTCTGAGATGTCAGCCAGTGTGACGCTGTGTCACCCAGCCTTCCATATTGTGAAGCCTACCTTCATCATGAGGACGACGGTGTTCAGTGCTATCATCGTCAGAATGGTGTACTCGAAGGAAGGGGACACCACAAAGTGCCAGACTCTGTACTGGAAGGTCTGTCTGTTCTGTGGCATGTACCTTGTCAAGGGTTTGGCACTGATGGCAAACTCAATGCAGGCTCTCTGGGGATAAAGCAGAGACAATAAAAACAGGGGCATAGAGATTGAAAAGATCTTTCCACACGATGCATCTGGATCACTTCCATTCCTGGATTTCTTGTTGGACAAGTGAAAGGCAGGAAATTGATTTGATTTGATTTATTACTGTCACATGTACCGAGATACAGTGAAAGTACTGTTTTACGTATTTTCCAGGCAATTCATATCTTATATAAGTACATCTGGGTTATAGAACAGATTGCAGAATATAGTGTCACAGCTACAGAGAGGGTGCAGAGAAAGATCAACTTTGATATACAAGAGGTCTGTTCATAAGTCTGATAACAACGGGGAAGAAACTATTATTAAGTCTGTTGGTACGTGTTTTCAAACTTTTGTACCTTCTGTGAGAATTATGAGGGAGTGTAAGTTGAAAGTGCAAGGGGACAAAGAAATTGTAAAGGTGAGAGTTAGCAATCCAGGGAGAATTACTGTTTGAGGGGGACAGAACGGGAGAAAGGGAAACAGGACAAAAGAGAGGGAGTGTGTGAGACAGACAGTTAAAAAAAGAGAGAGAATACACCTCATTTTTCTCCAGACTGCTCTCCTCCAGCATCTTGTCTCCCTGCTCCTGGAAAGTGATGATGATCAACGCCACAAAGATATTGACGAAGAAGAAGGGGAAGACAACGAAATAGACAATGTAGAAGATGGACATTTCCATTCTGTTCCCCGGAATGGGTCCTTGGTCCACTTCTGTCACATCCACTGAATGCTGCAGGACCCTGCAACATAGGTTAACACATTAATACCATCATCACAAACTGTATTCTGTATGCCCAAAATCAATGAACAACATGCAAACTGATTGGTCTCTCTAAGTCCCCCCTCTCTGAGAGAGATGAGTGCACTTACTTGTGTCTCTTAGCTCCATCTCTCACTCTCTCTCAGGGAGATATCTGTACACTGATTGGTGTCTCTCAGTCCCCTATCTCTCTCTCAGGGAGATACCAGTACACTGACTGGTATTTCTCTATTCCTTTCCAGCAAGTAGGTGAGGCTGATACAACATTGGAATTGTTGATGAGTATCCTGATCTTTGTGGGTGTCCGTTATGTCGGCCCCTAATCTGACCAAGCTCTAAGTGACACCGTGATTCCCGGCTCTTTGGGAACGGAGTTCCAGATTTCCCCAGCTGCCTGATATTGACCAGGAACCAGCTGCATTTTAATAATGACACCACAGCCCTTTGCTCTCGATCCCCCTGCCTGAGGGTGCACCGATGTCTCTGAACCCTGACAACTTCCTCTGCCATCTGGCTAGTGTCACAGGTTGATCATCAGAGTCCTCATGACTCCAGGTCTCGTCCGGCCCACGTGTCCCTGCGATGGAGCTATACAAAATGGTTTGACAGGGTCTGTCAGACAGTCATTGAGCTGATGACAAAGGTGCGTTCTCCATGTACCTTAGTCAGTTTGTACTTACTGAGGCCAGCCCTCTCCTGTGGAGACAGTGAACAGTGTCAACAGGGCCCAGATGACGTTGTCGTAGTGAAAGTCGTAACGTTTCCACTCACGATCCACCACTTTATTCTCGGTCTCATAGACCACATACTGGCCTCTGAATCAGAAAACAGGAAAGCCGTAAGGTGACAGACATGCGCTCCCCTCCACATACACGAGAAATGCTCACACGCAAAACCCACACAGTGGCATGGCAACCACATGCACATGTGCACACACGTAAGCCGGCCCAAACACAACACAAATTGATGCGCACGCCCACACACTCGCACAGTCACACACGTGCACGCTCACATACGCGCACATGCATGCTCACACCCACACATGTCGCAGCAGGGCTGCTGAGAGTTTTACTTTTTACCCAGGCCATGCCACAAGGGAGAACCTTCCCTTTCAAGAGAGCTGTATCTGCAATGGGAGAGGGTGTTTATCAGGCTCACGCAGAGAGGGTGACGGGCTCTGGGGAATGGGGATGGGGGAGGCGGTAAAAGAATGCGGCAGACTGAGCAATTGCACTGTCAAAGCCAGTGTTCAGGACACGGGCTTATCAGAGGCTATAGAAAGTATGCTCCGTGATGTGGGAACTGTGTCACAGAACTCATGTGAACACATACATGCATCACACGTGTTCTCACACACACACACACACTCTCACGTACACACACTCTCACATACACACACTCTCTCTCATACACACACACACACACACACTCTCACAGACACACACACACTCTCTCACACACACACACACACATGCTCTCTCTCCATCTCTCTCACACACACACACACACACACACATGTGCGCACACTCTCACACTCACACACATTCCCTCACACACACTCTCTCTCCATCTCTCTCTCTCACACACATGCACTCTCTCTCACACACACACACACTCACAGACACACACATACACACACTCTCACACACACTCTCTCTCACACACACTCACACACACACATTCTCTCACACATACTCGCTCTCTCCAACTCTCTCTCTCACACACACACACACACATACACATACACACACACTCACACACACACACGCGTGCACACGCACACACAGACACACACTCACGCGCGCACACACACACCTGCATACACACACACATATTTTCTCACACACTCTCTCTCCATCTCTCACTCTCCCACACACACTCACATTCACACACATACATACGCGCGCACACACACACGCACGCACATGTATACACACACACACACACAGAAAGACACACAGACACACACAGACACACACACACGTTCAGGATGGTTCAAAGTGCTTTCTAGCTGGTTAGCTTATTAAAGTGTGTTGCTATTGGAACACGAATTTCCCTCCAACACGCACACTTACACGAACGCCCACACCCAGACACGTATAAAACACACAAACCCACACATTGACGTGTCAAGTGCACTCCCACACATGGATAAAGGGTAATATTCACTGTGACACATGCAGCACTCTGTGTGTGTTTGTGGTGTATGTCTCTCTGCATGTGTGTGTCTATGTGCACGTCTGTGACTGCATGGGTCTGTGTGTGTGCTTCTGTCAGGGTGTCTGTGTCAGAGTGCGAGTATGTCAGTGTGAGCGTGTATGTCAGTGTGTGCATGTCAGAGTGCATGCGTGTCAGTGTGCATGCATGTCAGAGTGTGCATGTTGTCAGAGTGTGTGTGTTGTCAGTGTGTGAGTGTGTGTGTATGTGTGTGACTGTGTGTGAGTGTGAGAGAGTGTGTGAGAGTATGTGTGTGTGAGAGTGTGTGTGTATATGTGCGCGTGAATATGTGTGTGTATGTATGTGTGTTTGTGTGTGTGTGTGTGAGTTGAGTGTGCATGTGTGTGTGTATGTGTGTGAGAGAGAGAGTGTGTCTGTGTCTGTGTGTGAGTTGAGTATGTGTGTGTGTATGAGTGTGTGTATGTGTATGTGAGAGAGAGAGTGTATATGTGTCTGTGTGTGTGAGTGAATGTGTGAAAGTGTGTGTGTGAGTGTGTGTGTGTGTATGTGAGTGTGTGTGTTTGTGTGTGTATATGTGAGTATGTGTATGTGAGTGAGAGTGTGTGTGCGTGTATGTGACTGTGTGTATGTGATTGTGTGTGTGTGTGTATGTGAGTGTACGTGAGTGTGTGTGCGCGTGAGTGTGTGTGCACGTCAGTATGTGAGAGAGTGTGAGTGTGTGTGTCAGAGCATGAGTGCGTGTGTGAGCGTGTGTGTGTGTGTGTGTGACAGTGTGTGTCTATGTGAGTGTGAGTGGGTGTGTGTGTATGTGACTGCGTGTATGTGAGTGTGTGTGTGTCTGTGTGTGTGTATGTGTGAGTGCGTGTATGTGAGAGTGTGTGTGTGTGTGAGCGTGAGTGTGTGTGAGAGAGAGCGTGTGTGTTTGAGCATGAGTGTGTGTGTATGTGAGTGTGTGTGCGCGCGTGAGTGTGTGTGAGAGAGTGTGAGCGTGTGTCAGAGCATGAGTGCGTGTGTGAGCGTGAGAGTGTGTGTGTGTGTGTGACAGTGTGTGTCTATGTGAGTGCGAGTGTGTGTGTATGTGACTGCGTGTATGTGAGTGTGTGTGTCTGTGTGTGTGTGTGTATGTGTGACTGCGTGTATGTGAGAGTGTGTGTGTGTGTGTGTGTGTGTGTGAGCATGAATGTGTGTGTGTGAGCGTGACAGTGTGTGTGAGAGAGCCTGAGTGTGTGTCAGAGCATGAGTGCGTGTGTGTGAGTGTGTGTGTGTGAGAGACAGTATGAATGAGTGTGAATGTGAGTGCGTGTGTATGTGACTGTGTGTGTGAGCGTGTGTGTTTGTGTGTGTGAGCATGAGTGTGTGTGTGAGCGTGAGTATGTGTGTGAGCGTGAGTGTGTGTGAGAGCGAGAGTGTGTGTGTGTGAGCGTGAGTGTGCGTGTGTGGATGCACGCGACTGTGACCACATGCAATACAGTGGGAATATGAGAGGCCTCCGTCACCTGCATTCCTTTTTAGTGAGCTTGCTGCTGTCTGTGCAGTAGAAAAACTTGCCCTTGAAGAGCTGTACGGCGATCACTGCAAAGATGAACATGAAGAGTTTGTAGACTATCAGGATGTTAAACACGTTCTTCAGTGATGTCACCACGCAGTCGAACACCGCCTGAAACCAGAACACCACAGGGATCGTAATGTCAGGACACTGCCCTGAGCCCACTGGCCCCTCGCAATCTACAACTTCATCACTCAGGTCCCTCTCATTCCCCATACTGAGTGACATTGAGTGGTTGACAATATGAGCTTGAGTCCAGGCTGAACAACAGAGGAAACTGGAGCAGGAGTAGGTTTTTTCAGTTCCTCCAACATTCAGTAAGATTTTGACATCCCCTATCTTGATTCCACTTTCTCACTCTATCCCCCAATTCCAAATAGCTCGCAGCCTTTGAAATCATCAAAACTAAAGATCAACAGATCACTAATAGTTCAAAGATTCACAATTCTCCGGTTGAAGACGTTTGTCCTAACTCAGTTATAAGTGATTGACTGCCTAACCTGGGACTGTGATCTTGTGTTCTAGACTCTCAGTAATAGTGTCAAGCCTCATAAGAATGCGACATCTGTCAATGGATTAACTCTCAATCCTCGAGAGTCATTTCCCCATCAGCCTTGATTGCCTTACTGAGTAAAAATCCATCTCAGCCTCAAATATGCTCAATGACCCAGCCTCTATGTGCATGAATCACAGAAGGTTGGTCTGCAAGTACAGCAAGTAATTAGGAAGGCAAATGGAATTTTGTCCTTCATTGGGAAAGGGATTGAGTTTAAAAGCAGAGAGGTTATGTTGCAGCTGTACAAGGTGCTGGTGAGGCCACACCTGGAGTACTGTGTGCAGTTTTGGTCTCCTTATTTGAGAAAGGATGTACTGGCACTGGAGGGGTGCAGAGGAGGTTCACTAGGTTGATTCCAGAGTTGAGGGGGTTGTCTTATGAGGAGAGACTGAGTAGATTGGCATTATATTCATTGGAATTCAGAAGATTGAGGGGGGATCTTTTAGAAACATATAAAATTATGAAGGGCATAGATAAGATAGAAGTAGAGAGGATGTTCCCACTGGCAGGTGAAGGTAGGACAAGAGGGCATAGCCTCAAGATTAGAGGGAGCAGATTTAGGACTGGATTGAGGAGGAACTTCTTCACCCAGAGGGTTGTTAATCTATGGAATTCCTTGCCCAGTGAAGTAGTTGACGCTACTTCAGTAAACATTTTTAAGGCTAGGAATTTTGGAGGGAGGGAGGGAGCGGGCACGCACGGTGGCCTAGTGGTTAGCACCACTACCTCACAGTGCCAGGTACCCAGGTTCAATTCCAGCCTCAAGTGACTGTGTGGAGTTTACACATTCTCACTGTGTCTGTGTGGGTTTCCTCCAGGTGCTCCATTTTTTTTCCCACAGTCCAAACATGTGCAGGTTAGGTGGATTGGCCATGCTAAATTGCCCCATAGTGTCCAGGGATGTATAGGCTAGGTGGATTAGCCATGGGAAATGCAAGGTTACAGGGATAGGGTAGGGGAGTGGTTCTGGGTGGGATGCGCTTTGGAGGGTCAGCATGGACTCGATGGGCTGAATGGTCTGCTTCCACACTGTAGGGATTCTATGATTCTAAGTAGTCTAATGTGTGGTACATTAACCAATGCCTCTCAGAATCTAAACTTATTGCATGTTCCCTATTATCTATCCTGCTTGTTATCACCTCAAAGAATTGATCATATTATGCATTTCTAAACACTCTGCCATCGCATCCTTTATAGCAGACTCTAACATTTTTCTAATAACATACATTAAGCTGACTGACCTGTAGTTTTTTGTCTCCTTCATTTTTAAATAAAATTATCACATTGTTTTCCAGTTGTCTGAAATGTTTACAGAATTTAAGGATTCTCGGAAGATTGCCTCCACTATTTCTAGCTCCTTCCCTTCATATCCTAGACTGCATTCCTTCCAAGTCTGATGCACTTATTGATTTTTAGCCCCAAATTGTTTCGTTAACACTTTTTCTCAACTGATATTTATTGTACTTATTTCCTCGCTTCCTTTTGCCCCTTGAATATTTAATAATTTTGGGATGTGTTAATATTGCCTACTGTGATGTAAAATATTTGTACAACTCCTCAGCCACTTCCTGGTTTCCCATTATTATTTACCTTTCTGCGTATATAGTCATGTACAATAAATTTTGCTGCAGATCACTCACAAGAACATGCAGCTTGTCTGACTAGCTGTAACGATATTTAATAAAGCTTGCTAATGCTCAAATAAAAGAGGGTAGAGCTCAGCTTACTACATATACGTCATCTACCAGCTGCTCCTGATCTGTCATACCAGTTACACGTTCAAGAAATTCAATTAGGGTTGTCAAACAAGATTTCCCTTAAACTCGGTTGACTCTGCCTAAATGGATTAGGATTTTTTTTACAGTAAGCTCTATCAATGGATTCTAGCATTCTTCAGACTGTCATTGTAAGGCTGATTAGTTTAATTCCTTACTTTCTTTCTCTGTCCTTTCTTGAAAGAAGGGTTATATTTGACGCCTTCTAACAGGCAGGGACCACCTGAGAATCTAAGGAATTCTGGAAAATCGAGAGAGTGGATTCAGCCCACTGAGTCTGTGCTGGTCAAAATGAAGCATCTATATTTCTGCCTACCCTTTCCAAAATTCTAGCCATTGTTAAGGGCATAATAACTACTCTCACCAATATCTTCTATCTTTTCCTATTTCATAGCTGTATCCATTTTGATCCCACATCTCCATATTCTGGTCAAATATTATTTTCCTCTTTTGCTTTTATCTCAGCTTTCATTTAATATACATCCCATTCTCCTTTTTGTATGTTTTTTCCAAAAATCAATCAAACCTGGAATTTTTTTTAAAATTCTCACCTTTGGTGACTTTGCAATGTGTCTCTGCACTGGTTACAGGGTCAAATTATTTAGGGCTAGTAAAATACTTATCTCATTCGCAAATGCTTCAACCTATCAAATAAAGCATGTTTAAATTTAACTTTACAGTACTTTCCCTGAAGTAATTCTAATTACTATAGGTGCTTTGTTATTGTTAACATCTCTGCCTTTTCCTGATAAACGCTACTTGATTTTACTTGAATCACTACTCTGTTCTCCAATGTTGACTTTCTCTTTAGACTTGTACGTTTACTCGTGCGAGTACACACCTACTCCCTACAACTGACAAAAGTTGACAGAAAAAGCAGAAAGAGGGAAATGATACTTTCTCTTTGTCATCGCGTAAGCTGAACGAGCCGTGTGTAATGGAACATCGAAGCAATAGCAATCACAACATTAAAAGGTTTAGGGCAAAGATCTTGAAGTGAAAGAAAAAAAGGCAAAATAATGAATGAGAGACAGTAGGAACTGCCGATGCTGGAGAATCTGAGGTAACAAGGTGTAGAGCTGGAGGAACACGGCAGGCCAAGCAGCATCAGAGGAGCAGGAAGGCTGACGTTTTGGGTCTGGACCCTTCTTCAGAAATGTCAGCCTTCCTGCTCCTCTGATGCTGCTTCGCCTGCTGTGTTCATCCACCTCTACACCTTGTTATCTAAAATCATGAATGACCTTTTGTTTCAGGAATCAAAAGGAAACTGTGAAGAATAAATGTGCATCATTTACAGAAAAACAAAACAATAGAAGAACAAGGGGGAACATCTAAAATGGTTATCAGTAGCGTCCAAGAGAAAATAAAATCACATTCCACGAAATAACGTGCCGCGAATGAATAAAGGTAAAACTGAAACAAAAGAAAATAGTTGACCCATGTCACCTTTAGGTTTGGTGGGTTGTAATGAGTGGAGTGCTGCAATGTTCTGGGCTGGGGGCCCAGTTAGTTACAACCAATTGTGATGAAGCGGTGAGGGGTCGGAGTGTCACGTATCTAAAATTCGCAGCCAACGTGCAGGCAGGTGGGAAAGTAAGCTGGATGTAGGACACAAAGGGGCCGCGAAGGGATGTAGGCAGGGGAGACCAGAAGTTGGCAGGTGAAGTATAATGTTGGCAAAGTGTCAAATTACCCATCTTGATAGCAAAAGTCAAAAAACTGATTCGTTTTTAAATCACTGCACAAAAGAAGCAAGGGTGATGTGAAAAAGAAACTTTACCATGCTGCGAGTAACAGGGGATGGAATGCACTGTCAGGAATCTGGCAAGATGGTGGCTGGGTAAGGTGCGCCATTCAGAGCACCACTCTGCTCACCGGTTCTCATTCACTTCTGTTCTATGTTCTTCCTTTTTTCTCTCCCTTCTACTCTCTCCGTCTGTACTAAGTCTATAACCCCACCCCCATCCGTTGTAACTACCGACCTGAGGAGCTGCGTCATGGCCGGGAACCACGTGGATGGGAGCTAAACATGCGGGTTGTGACCTGTAGCAACAGCGGGTCAACAGTGGGGCCGGTGAGGCAGTGATGGTGAGAGTGGGGATGCTGAGGCAATGACGGCGAGAGCGGGGCCGGTGAGGCAGTAATGGTGAGAGTGGGGCCGGTGAGGCAGTGACGGTGAGAGCGGGACCGGTGAGGCAGTGACAGTGAGAGTAGGGTTGGTGAGGCAGTAACGGTGAGACTGGGGACGGTGAGGCAGTGACGATGAAAGCGGGGACAGTGAGGCAGTGACGGTGAGACTGGGGCCGGTGAGGCAGTGACGGCGAGAGTGGGGTCGGTGAGGCAGTGACAGTGAGAGCGGGGATGGTGAGGCAGTGAAGGTGAGACTGGGTCGGTGAGGCAGTGACGGTGAGAGCGGGGATGGTGAGGCAGTGATGGTGAGAGCGGGGCCAGTGAGGCAGTGAAGGTGAGACTGGGTCGGTGAGGTAGTGACGGTGAGAGGAGTGTCGGTGAGGCAGTGACGGTGAGAGGAGGGCCGGTGAGGCAGTGACAGTGACAGTTGGGACAGTGAGGCAGTGACGGTGAGACTGGGGTCAGTGAGGCAGTGA
>JAHRHZ010000124.1:988995-1004068 GCA_024137785.1 Ginglymostoma cirratum | reverse complement strand
GTGAGGCAGTGATGGTGAGAGTGGGGACAGTGAGGCAGTGATGGTGACAGCGGGGCCAGTGAGGCAGTGACGGTGAGACTGGGGCCGGTGAGACAGTGACAGTGAGAGTGGGGCCGGTGAGGCAGTGACAGTGAGAGCGGGGCCGGTGAGGCAGTGACAGTGAGAGTAGGGTCGGTGAGGCAGTGACAGTGAGAGTAGGGTCGGTGAGGCAGTGACGGTGAGAGTGGGCACGTTGAGGCAGTGTAGATGAGAGCGGGGCCGGTGAGGCAGTGATGGTGAGAGCGGGGACGGTGAGGCAGTGACATAGGCAGGTATATAGTTCCTTGAAAGTGGTGTTACAGGTAGACAGGGTGGTGAAGAAGGCATTTGGCATGCATCGGTCAGAGCATTGAATACAGGAGTTGGGATGTCGCATTACAGCTGTACAGGACATTGGTCAGGCCACGTTTGGAGTACTGCTTAAATTCTGGTCACCCTGCTGTAGGAAGGTTTTTATTAAACTGTAAACAGTGTAAGAAAGATTTACAGGGATGTTGCAAAGGCTGGAGGGTTTGTGTTATAGGGAGAGGCTGGGGCATTTTTTCTCCCTGGAGTGTCGAAGGCTGAGGGGTAACCTTATAGAGGTTTATAAAATCATGAGGGGCATGGACAGGGTGAATGGCCAAGGTCTTTTTCTTAGGGTGGGGGAGTCCAAAACTAGAGGGGTATAGGTTTAAGGTGAGAGGAGCAAGATTTAGAAACGACCTGAGGGGTAAATTTTTCACGCAGAGGGTAGTGCATATATGGAATGAGCTGCCAGAGGAAAGGGTGGAGGCTGATCCAACTGCAACATTGAAAAGGCATGCGGATGGGTATATGAATTGGAAGGGTTTAGAGGGATATGGGCCAAATGCTGGCAAATGGGATTAAGTCAGATTGGGATGTCAGGTTGGCATGGACAGGTTGGAGCGAAGGGTCTGCTTCCGTGCTTCATGGCTTTATCTGTATTAGAACTGGAAGTGCTGGGAAGAGGGAAAAATGGTGAGTACACCATAGCAATGACAATGAATTGTGTGACAAATCCCTCTCCCTCCCCCTTTGTCGGAACCAGTGTTCAATGTTGATGCTGGGACTTAAAAAAAAATTCTTCCATGGATGTCAGCATCACTGGGAGGGGCCACTATTTGTTTCCCATCCCTCATTGTCCTTGAACTGGGTTTTAAGTTCAGCCTTTTCTGAGGGCACTTAAGAGCTAACCTCATTGCTCACTGGTCTGGAGTCACATGTAGACCCGGTGTGGATGGCAGAAATCCTTCCTTAAAGTGCATTAGCGAAGCAGATGGGTTTTTACAACAAGTGACAGTTAGTGATATGGTGACCATTAGGCCAGATTTCAAATCTAAGCTTTATTGAATCCAAGTTTCACTATCTGCCATGATGGGTTTTGAGCCTATGTCCTAAGGGCATTAGTCCAGGGCCCTGGATTACCAAGCCAGTGACCTAACCACCGCACCACTACGTCTCTAACTGAAGGACTTTACAGTAGCTTTAGCAATGACTGAAGCAGTATTCTTAGCTTATGGTCTACATTCCTTGATGGAGTGTGGAATACTGTGGAATACTGTAAATATTGTGGAAATGTGACTGTGTGATTTTGAGCTTCCTGTGCAGTCTACTGTAGCTGGAGCTCAAAGAATACAAGTTCCCTGTTTGGGGCTGTTAATCTGATCCAGTCAGGGAGCCCCGGCTGACGTATAATAAGGCGGAGTGTCAGAGACACTGCCACTCTGAATGAGGCAGCACTAAATTCAAGGTTTGTTCACGTGTAAATGAAGGGTGACGTGACTTCTTTGGAGTTATTTCACCTTGTTTCTGGTGCTACAGCAGAGACAACACAGGAGGAATCAGAGCAGTAACTCACACAGCTCAAAGCTGCTGGCGAAGTAATGGCTGTGGGAGGAGAAATTGCAAAGGTTTTGAGATTAGCTCAATGAAGTGAGACCGAGGTGTGTGTATGGATCAGCGATCTGGAAATGAGGAGAGATGGCAGCGGAAAGTTCACAGTAACAATGACTTATGTCCATGTCATAGAGCCGGCACCAGATGCGGTGCTGTTAGATAAAGCTCTACAATAAAAGTCCATACCTTCAATTTGGGAAGCCGCTTAATAGTCTTCAGGGGCCTGAGAACTCGCAGAACACGGAGGGACTTGATTGTGTTTATGTCCTTTCCACTGGAGCCCCTACAGGTGAACAAACCAGACAGGCATTTAACACTGACACAAAGAACTCACGGACATTAAAAACAGAGACATGACAGGCATTAAACACAACACACACAGCAATCAGGCATCAAACACAGTTGGAAAGCACAGGCATTAGGCACTAAACAGAGACAAACACAGACATTAAACAGACAATTGCCTCCCAGGCATAAAGCACAGATGGAAAACACAGGCACTAAAAACAGGCATAAAAGCACAGGCATTAACAGTTGTAAAATACACAGGCATTAAATGCTGAAGAATGATACTTAGGCATAACAGGCAAGTGTAAATCACACAGCCATTAAGTATGAAGTATGCTACGTAGATATACATAATATATTAAACACAAGCGTACAAGACACAGGCAGTAAGAACTGAAATGTAGAACTCACAGGGATCAAACAGAGAGATATACAACACTGGGATGTTAGCTTCAGGATGTATAAGACATGAGTGTTAAACACAGATGTATGTTATAGAGGTGTATCAAATATCAAGTGATATAACATCCGAGCATTAAACACAGACTTGGAACACACGGACATGAAACATACAGAGATTTATACCCACCACACTGGTATTAAACACTTCAGAGATGGACAACACACAATTATTGTTAATTTCCCCGTAGCCTGGTTAGTGTGAAGGTATCTGACCATTTTTCTTCTGATCATGTTAGCTATAAAGAACATTTAAGAAGAGAAGGGCAGATCAGCCCAACGAGGCCTAAGCCTTTTCCAGAGATGAATTCTATGGAGCTTCCTTCCCCTACGTTCCCAACAATTGTACCCAGATGACAATGAGACACCCCCCTGGCCTACAACAATATTAAACCACCATATCATGGGATCCCAATCCAGCAGTTGGCACATGTCAGTCTCTGAGGAATGCTCAGGCTGAGACACAGACAGATCTGGATTATAATTACCCGATAAGATTCCTGTCCAAGACGAAGCAGGAGCCATTGAAGAAAGAAGAGAAGAGCACAGGATTAGTCGGGCTTCTTGAAATTCTGAGCTAAGGTAAGCAGGAACAGAGAGAAACCGTCACATGGACAGAGACACATGGCAGTGTGAGCAGCCAGGCAGCACCCTCTCTAAGGACTGCGGAAAGTTAGCGTTACGCACCGGATTTTGCTTGGGCAGAGCACCACACGGTCTGCAGCCTTGAGGTGCCACACACCGCCAAGTGAGTGGGCAACACATCGACTCACTGTGTGTGCAGCCTTCCTACAAGTGAACAAACTGACCACGACCTTGATTCTTCCCCATCAGACAGTCTTTATTCACATCCTCAATATTGCTACATCACATCAATAAAAACACAATATTTTAATATACCTGTCCCTGGCAGTGTTTGATGGGGACACTGTACAGGAAGCTTTACTCTGTATCTAACCCCGTCCTGCCCCTGTCCTGGCAGTGTTTGATGGGGGACAGTGTAGAGGAAGCTTTACTCTGTATCTAACCCTGTGCTGTCCCTGTCCTGGGAGTGTTTGATGGGGGACAGTGTAGAGGGAGCTTTACTCTATACCTAACCCTGTGCTGCCCGTATCCTGGCAGTGTTTGATGGGGGACAGTGTAGAGGGAGCTTTACTCTCTATCGAGCCCCGTGCTGTCCCTGCCCTGGGAGTATTTGATAGGCGGGGAGAGTGCAGGAATTTTGTTCTGGATCTGACCGCACTCCCACTTTAACACCGTCCTCGATCCCCCTCCCTGACTTCCCCTTGCCACACTGAAACTTTCCCACATCGAGCCCACCCCACCCCCCACCGAGCCCCTACCCGCTGAGCTGACTGAGAGACGTCAGTCACTTACGTGAACGCAAATGCAACCAGGGCCCCACTGACCACAATAAAATCCAGAATGTTCCAAACGTCGCGGAAATACGAGCCTTCGTGGAATATCAAACCAATGTCGATCATCTGCAGGAAGATCAGACTGAAATAAGCAGTTTATCTCTTTCAGCATTTTATCCTTTCACAAAAACAACAATCTGCATTCTTCTCGCAGCTATCATGTGGTCAAACATGCTTGGGTCTTTATATAAGGTCTTTATATGCTTGGGTAGTATGTAATACTGAGGGACTGGACACTGAGGTGAGGGAGTGAGGATTGAATATTGAGGCGAGGTAATGAGGGACTGGATATTGAGGTGAGGGAACAAGGGACTGGATTTTGAGGTGAGGTAATGAGGGACAGGATATTGAGGTGAGGGAATGAGAGAGTGGATATTGAGGTGAGAGTATGACGGACTTGATATTGAGGTGAGGGAACAAGGGACTGGATATTGAGGCAAGGGAACGAGGGACTGGATATTGAGGTGAGGGAAGGAGGGCCTTGACACTGAGGTGAGCGAGTGAGGGACTGAAATCAGACGTTATGGTGGGAAGCAGGCAGTTGAGAGCAGGAATGTGCAGCACATTAGTATATTGTTGACGGTATGGTCAATGTAGCAGACAGGGATTAGAAAAAGGAGGAGTTGAGGTCAGAGCTTGGGCATGAACTGTTTTACCTTTATCACCATTTCGAATGTGAAGACTCCAGTGAACACATAGTCAAAGTACCTGAGCACCTGTCAGAGACACACAGAGAGACAGAAAGCTCAGTGAAGAGGTTACAGAGCAATCAAACACTCTCTTTCTGATTGGAGGCTAGTTCCTTGTTTACAATCTCCCTTTCCCAATTCTCTGTACACCTGACCATGAGGACTTGTAGCCACTAGGGCCTGCAGGTGGACTCTGGTGTTCCTGAGCTGTTCCCCTGAAAGGTCAGAAGTATAACTTAGTTAGTCCCTCACCTGCCCATCAGTGATATCTGCCTGACATCACTTCAACATTTAGATGCAATGCAAACAGGCCTCTCAACATAGGGGACTGTGGGCAGAGAATAATTGATACAGGAACACACGCACACACACACATTCCTACTGTAAATCACTTCACCCCCGTCATTTGTACATCACTATATCCTCCACTAACAGCATTCTGCTGAACAGATAGACCGTGCTTGCTTCCATAGCACCTTCCTGTTTGTTTCTGATATTGCTTCAACAATCCAAGATCCAAAAACAGTTCAGGTATTGTACTAAAGTGTTGCTTTGTATGGGTGAAAATGAGGAGCTTAACTGCTTCATAAAATGTGCTGATGTGTGATGGTGGAGAAGAATGTTTCATTAGGCAGCTAGCAAAATCGGCATTTAAGAAAACTGATCATAGAAGCTTTCTCTTTCATGTCACATTGTCCATTTAAACAAGAAACATGCCACTGTTTAACACTTGCTTTAGTACTTTGGAGCCTATATTTTGTAACTTGATAGACACGATGGTTAAAAAGTGATTCAGAAACATTAAATGTATCACAATATCATTTCATCATTCTTTTCACAGAGCTAAAGCTATGTAGCAGCATGAATGGGGCTTACTGTTGTCGAGAAGTTGCTTATTTTTCAAGCTGTTGTACTGATCCACAAAATTAACTTTTTTTTGTCTTCTTCCTGAAAGTCTATTTTCCTTCAATATCAAAAATATGTTTCTTTGCTTATTTTCAAGCATTAAATGTTTGACCTCTCTGATACTCTCCCAATTCATGAAGAATGCAGGAAGAAATGCCAGGAGCAGTGCCAGGCATTCCTGGTGAAGTTACAAAACAGGACTATTTGCACGCCAAACAGCATGAGCAGCAAAGGGGGAGACAGAGCTAAGCGATCCCACAACCAACAGTTTAGATCTAAGCTTTGCAGTCCTATAACATCCAGTCGTGAATGGTACTGGACAATTAAACAGCTCACTGGAGGAGAAGGCTTCACAAATATCCCCATCCTCAATGACGGAAGAACCCAACACATCAGTTTTTATTTTAAGATGCATAAGACAAAGTAGAGCACAGATTGTGTATTTTAGCTCTTTAATGACCCCGGCTGGGGAAAATCTTCATTATCTCTTTTTTTTAAAGTGTCGCGTGGGAAGAATCCACTCCAGCATCTTGATCACCAAGTCTATTTTCAAACTTGCCCCCATCTGCTCTAACTGCTTAAAAACTGAAAGAACTGCGGATGCTGTAGATCAGGAACAAACACAGAAGTTGTTGGAAAAGCTCAGCAGGTCTGGCAGCATCTATGAAGGAAAAATCAGAGTTCACGTTTCGGGTCCCATGACCCTTCTTCAGAACTCAGTTTTTGCTCCTGCTGTAACTGCTCTTGTGTCTTTATCCTTATATATGCAATCAGCAATCCCAGCAGAGAATAAGCTGGAGAAACATGTAAATGAGACAAAACATAGTGAATACTGGAAAAATACAGCAGGCTTGGCAGCATCTGTGAAGACAGAAACAGAGTTAACCTTTGAGTCTGGTACCGCTCTTCTTCAGAACTGAAAGGTGTTAGAAATTTCTTTTAAAATTTTGGATAGAGACAGAGGAGGAGGAAGGGGAGCAGATGGTGTGGAGCCCCAACGCAAAAGACAAAGAGAATGTTAATGATGGAGAAAAAGAGATGGACAACTGGTGTAAATTAAGGTGTGGGAGGGAGAGATTTGGTCCTTGCTACTAAGTGCAAAATTAACATGATACAAACACGACACAACTGAGGAGTGTAACAGAAAAGGAGAACAATATCAATAGCAGTCAGTTTCTGAAGTTATGGAATTCAATGTGGAGACTGAGAAGGTAAAGTCCCTCAGCAGAAAATGAGATGGTGCCCCTCGGTTTAAATGTGCTTGAGTGGAACATTGCAGAAGGTCCAAGATAGAAATATCGGCTTGACAGCAAGGTGGGTTATTGAAATGGCAAACAACTGGGAGGTCAGGGTCAATCCTACAGCCAGGGTGGAGGTGTTCCTCAAAGTGGTCACCTGGTCTGTATTCAGTGTCACTAATGCAAAGGAGGCCACAGTGTGAGCTGTGAGCAGCCAGTATCGTAGATCAGATTGAATGAAGTACAAATGAAACACTACTTCACTTGGAAGGTGTGTTTGGGACCTTGGAAGGAGTGTTACATCTTCTGTTAATGCGCAGCAAGGTGCTGTTGGGGGCTGTGAGAAAGTGTTAGGAGTGACTGAGCAATAAGCCAGGCTGTTACAGAGGGAACGGTCCCTGTGATATGCAGACAATGGAGTGGAAGAGGAGATGTGTTTGGTGGTGATACCCTGGGAGAAGGTAATCCTTTGAATGGGGAGACCAATGGGGTGTGAAGTAAGGACCAGGGGAAGCCTATCACTGCTCTGGGAGGGAGGGAAAAGAATGATATCAGGAGATGGATTGGACACAACTAAGGGTCCTCTCAATCATGGGAGTGGGCAATCTTTGGCTGAGGAGAGAGGAAGTCATCAGATGTAGCCTGGTGGAAGTTGTCATCACCCTGTGTGCCAAGACTGGGTGATTCCTACTTAGCACTCCAGAGGATATACCAAATTCTTCCTCGTTATCCAGCTCTTCATTTACATTTCTTATCAGTTTATCTTTGAATTGGTCAGTCACACCAATACTCCCCAATCACAAGGGCTTCGTGTCTTGTCCAATTCCTAGTTTAGTTGATAGTCCTTGTCCAGCCTCTGTACCACACTCTGAGCTATGACTCGAAAATTTCACTGTCGTCTAATCAGAGGCTTCTACTGTAAAAACATGACATTTTCATTAAGTGTAGTGATTCAACAAGGTAGATCAGTACCACCTTGTACAGGGTCCAGTAGGGACAGGTAATAAATGCTGGCCTGGCCAGTGATGCCCACATTCTGTGGATGAATAAAAAAGCAGGAACTTTGTTCATGTGCATAGATTCTTACAAATGTCATGACACCACACCCCAGTGTTTTAACTATCTTCTTTTTTTATCCACACCAATTAACAATCACCAATGTTTTACCCTTATTTATTGTTGCGAAGTTGGTACAGTACTTGTGGATTGGAAGTTAGGACGTTAGAATTTGTTTGTAAAATGATAAGGGGATATCCCCTTTAAAAGATGTGCTTTTTTGTGCATGCAGCAGCAGAAGCACAGACAGTTCTTGAAATTGAAACGAATTAAAAGGCTATACTGTTAGAAGGCAAAGCAGCATTTTAACCAAAACAACAAGTCTTTGAATTTAACCAATTAACTTAAAGCAGGTCCTAGATACCAAAACCCAACTAAATTTAAATCTGGTGGTTTTGACAGCCTTGGACCAATCCTACTGTAAGAAATTAATAGGTCATTAAGGGTATAAAAGAGCGCATTTGAAAATTGGTCTGAGAACAAGCTACCATCTGCTAAGAGAACAGCTCTCAACAGCCATCAGCTCTAAATTAAGAGAAAACTCACTGGCTCTCCCAGAAATCTCTAAACTCTCAGAGTAAACACCATCTAAATAAAGGTATTAGGCACTCATAGCTAATATTCCTGACACAGGAAATCGATGGAGGAAGATGTCCCTGACTGGATGACAGCAAAGGAGGCAAAGAACATTCTGGAAGACTTTTCCTGGCTGTAATTTCGAGAGATTAAGCTTTAAATTTTTATAATTAATTTGGTTTATATAAGTGGGACTTATATCTATTGGAACAGCATATTATTAAAATTTTGTTTTATTCGGTTAGTAGTTAAGGGGGAATTGTTCGGTTTGTTAGTCATTCTGTTAATTTGTTGATTGTTAGAGTTAGATAAATAAATTGTTACTCATGGATTATAAAGTGAGTAGCAGGGATATCTTTCATTTAACAACTCCTTTAATAGATTATGAGACAAGGTGAGCTTCTCTGAGGGTTTTGGTTTTAATTATCAGAGAGGTGTCGACAACTCCTTCATAATATAATGGAATGCATTTGATATCAGCACCCCCTGTTTTCTGCAGAGATTATCTGGATCAGATTTGTCATCTTATCCCAAGGTGATGGCTCAGCAATTCCTGGTTAGTCGTAGAATCCTTACAGTGTGGAAGGAGGCTATTCAGCCCATCAGGTTTGCATCAACCTTCTGAAGAGCATCCCACCCCATCCCTGTAATCCTGCATTTCCCACGGCCAATCCACTAACTTGCACATCTTTGGACTGTGGGAGGAAACCGGAGCACCCAGAGGAAACCCACGCAGACACAGGGAGAATGTGCAAACTCCACACAGCCAGTCGCCCAAAGATAGAACTGAACCCAGGTCTCTGGTGCTGTGAGGCAGCAATGCTAACCACAGTGCCACCTATGGCTACCATCGGAACAGAGTTGCCAGATCTGAAGTGTTAAGTCCACTTTCTTGCAATAGATGCTGCCAGACCTGTTGTATTTTGCCAGCAATTTCTGGCTTTGTTACCATTTCATTCCACTCTTCAGTGGTTGAATCTCCTCGAGATTGGCCTCTACTCCTCATCCTTCTTTGTTTCCTGGGTTTCTGATGCGCCTTGGGGTCTAGAAAGGGTGACATTTGGAAGATGATTCCATGTGCTGTTGTTTTTCATTCTCCCCGTCTTCCAGGCAGCTCTCTTCACTTTGTGCCCCACCCTTCCCCACGGGTTAGGATAGTGAAATAGGTCCCACAGTCAACACATCTGTTGAGTTTCAGTTATGTGGGCAAGAGCTGAACACTGCACCAGAGTCAAGCAGGGCTCCTGCACTCGGAGTCAGCAAAGTTTTTCAGCTGCTTTCCATGAATATGAATTTGAGGAAGTTGAAGATAGATTAGTCCCCCGGGCCTGATGGGGTTTATCCAAGGATGCTATGGGAAGTGAGGGAAGAGATCGAAGGGCCTTTGGCGATGATCTTTTCATCCTCACTGTCCACGGATATAGTGCCGGAAGACTGGAGAGTGGCAATCGTCATCCCCTTGTTCAAAAAAGGGAATAGGGATAACCCCGGAAATTTCAGTGGTGGGCAAATTATTGGAAAGGGCTCTGAGAATATAGGATTTATGATCACTTGGATAGGCACATTTGATTTGTGACAGTCAGCATGGATTTGTGAGGGTAGATCATGCCTCACAAACCTTATTGAATTCTTTGAAGAGGTGACCAAACACGTGGATGAAGGTAGAGCAGTGGATGTGGTTTACATGGATTTAAGTAAGGCATTTGATAAGGTTCCCCATGGTAGGCTCATGCAGAAAGTAAGGAGGCATGGGATAGGGGGAAATGTGGCAGACTGGATTCAGAATTGGCTGATCCTTAGAAGACAAAGGGTGGTAGTGGATGGAAAATATTCAACATGGTGCTCAGTTACGAGTGGTGTACCACAAGGATCTGTTCTGGGTCCTCTTCTATTAGTGATTGTCGTAAATGATTTGGATGCAGGAGTGGAAGGGTGGATTAGTAAGTTCGCGGATGATACGAAGGTGGGTCAAGTTGTAGATAGTTTAGAGGGCTGTTCTAGGTTACAAAGGGGCATTGATAGGATGCAGAGCTGGCCTGAGAAGTGGCAGATGGAGTTTAACCCTGAAAAGTGTGAGGTGATTCATTTTGGAAGGACAAGTTTGAAAGTAGAATACAGGGTTAACGGAAAGATTCTTGGCAGTGTGGAGGAGCAGAGGGATCCTGGGGTTCATGTCCACAGTTCCCTGAGAGCTGCCACCCAGGTGGACAGAGTTGTTAAGAAGGCGTATGGTGTGTTAGCTTTCATTAATCGAGGGATTGAGTTCAAGAGCCGTGAAGTTATGCTCCAGCTACACAGAAGCCTGGTTTGGCCACACCTGGAGTATTGTGTCCATTTCTGGTCATCTCATTACAGGAAAGATGTGGAAGGATTGGAAAAGGTGCAGAGGAGATTTACCAGGATGTTGCCTGGAATGGAACGAAGGTCTAATGAGGAAAGGTTGAGAGAGTTAGGGCTTTTCTCTTTAGAACAACAAAGGATCAAAGGTGACTTGATAGAAGTGTACAAAATGATCAGAGGTATGGACAGAGTGGACAGCCAGAGACTTTTTCCTAGGGTGGAGGTAGCTATTACAAGGGGGCATAGTTTTAAAGTGAGTGGAGGTAGATATAGGGGAGACATCAGAGGTAGGTTCTTTACTCAGAGAGTGGTAGGGGCGTGGAATGCATTGTCGGAGAGGGTAGTGGAGTTGGCCTCATTAGGGGCATTTATGCGGCTATTAGATAGGCATTTGAATGATAGTATAAAGTAGGGGTGGAGGTTAGATAGACTTTAGGATTAGGATAAAAGTTCGGCACAAGATTGTGGGCTGAAGGGCCTGTACTGTGCTGTACTGTTCTATGTTCTATGTTCTAATATGTTTTACCTTGAGGAACTTACGAACTAACTCAGAAAAACCCCATTGTCATCTCGTGAAGCTGCCTTCTCCCAGGTTTGGGTCGTGTGCCAACCTACAACCAGTCTCCAGAAACATTTGCTTCAGTTTCCCCAGGAGTTAAACTGTATGGGGTCAATGATATAAACGTCTTTGGTGCTCCAGAGTCTCCTTAGAGTCTCATTGACCAGGAACCCCGTCTCAATTTTTGGGCCCAGAGGCTGTGAGGTGGGCATCGGTAACAGTGTCAATTTCAGAGCTTTAATAACTCTTCATGGCGTGAATGAATCAACAAAAGATAAACTGTTACACACAGAAAGAAGCAGCAATAACTGTGTCTGGAATAAACTATTAAAGGACAAGGACAAACTTACTGAGGAACTGAAAGCAATTACCCGTGTCTGGGAGACGATGGAGTTTAAGTTACAGGGACAAAACTATTTTGACATCTGTTTGATAACTCGCTGCTTTATACCAATAAAAGACAACTGATGGCCATGCAGGAGAGTTTAAGGATTTAACTGCAGGAAAGTGATGTTTTCGAACAGTCAATGCCAAATATAACAAGGAACAAGGAAGCTTCTTCTGAGAAGAAGGCAAGCTGCAGACTTGCAATAATTTGGATGAGTGAATCTTAGAATCACCAATAATACCATATCACAGACCCGAAAATCTGTATAAGAATCTAACACCAGCAGAACTCCAGAGAACAACATTGCATAAGGATTGAACACTGGACACTTCCAGAGACAGACGCTGTTGGTTGGAATCGTAGCTAAATTCTACCATTAATTGGGTACTAGCCAGGTTGTTGACTTGCTTGCCGAGCTGGCTTGATTTGTTCAGATGTTTCATCACCATGCTAGGTAACATCATCAGTGGAGCCTCTGATGAAGTGATGTTGTTCTACTCCGCTTGGAATTTATACTGTCCGGTCCGTTATGGTGAGTCGTGTCAATTCCGACTCTGTTCTGTATGGGTTTGTATATGGGGTCCTATTCTATATGTTTGTTGATTGCATCACGGGTGGGGAACCATGCCTCGAGGAATTCCCGTGCATGTCAATGTTTGGCTTGGGCTACTATAGTTACCTTGTCCCAGTTAAACTGATGGCCTTCATTGTCTGAGTGTACTGATAGTAAGGACAGTTCAAGCCAAGGTGAGTTGTGAGGCTAAACTTGCTTACCTGAAGTGTCATATTTTGGTTGCTACATGCAATAGTTTAAACCATCATTTCAGTGTTTGATTGTCTGTGAGATTTCTTAACAGGTAGCCGAATTAAAGGTAGCTTGTGGTGATTTACGGACAACACAGGACCCTGACCAGTTCCTCTGCAGTGAACTGCTCACCAGGTTGAGGTTGCCTTTTGGCTACTGACTGGGTCCCCAGGACCCATTCCTGAGCTGTAGACAGCAGGACATTCCCAACTGTCCCCATGACTTTGAGAGGTCAAAGCCACTGCGAGCCAAACATTGGGCAATTAGGTGTCACATCCTCCTAGAAGGTCGAGACATGGGCTCTCTGAGCTTGTCTAGCCACCAGGCTGGTGAACAGTACCACCTTGCCTAGTGACCACTTGATCACTGGCCATTACTTCTAGTCAAAGCTGGTGCTTCACATCATTGATCACCAGGAAGGGAGACACACAGCCAGCCCATTGCTTTGTTGGCCACATCTTCTGCTCAGCACAAAGAACCAAGTGGTACATCTGCTGCTGCTTATCCTCCAGAACTGTTCCCTGCAGCATTAGACGGGGCATCAGTGGGTTGGAGGAAGGAAGCTCACCATCCTGCCTGGTCTCCTGACGTTGTTTCAAATCCGTGATCTCTTGCTGACTCTCGCCTTGTTGCAAGGTCTGGTCCCACGCGTCTCTTGCACTGTGGCACGTTCCAGTTCTCGCTCCACCATTCTCCAGTGGCTTGGTCTCTGTCTCCATCCATGAGAGGTTTAAACCCCTATGCAGTCCTGATGCTGTGTGCTGCAGGGTGCTGAGTCATTTTACCAGCAGCTGAGAATGACATGAAGAGCACTTCTCGTAACATGTTCACATGGCAGAGTAAGATCAGACAGGCAGAGGGCACATGGCTGATCACCAGGGCATCTAGGAAGAGCAGGGAGTTTACTGGAGGGTTCCCCGACGTGCATCTTACTCACTAACTGAACTTCCATTCTGGATACTGGTGAGGGCGATATTTCATTGAAGTACTATAGGAATATAGTAGGAGTGACTTAGATCCATGGTGGGTAAGGACTGGTGGTTTGGAGACCAGGTTCGAGGAAGCTGAAGAGAATGAAAGGGCAATACTGCATGTGCTAGAGGAAAAAGACAGGTGTCTCTGCGGCTGTAAATGTGACTCCAGGATGGTGTGTGGCCCTGGATCCAGAATCCAGGATGTCACAGAGTGACCACAGGCCATTCTTCTGGGGGAGAGTGAAGAACCAGAACATACAATCTCTGTTGGCACCAATGACATGGGTAGAAAGGGGCATGATGTCCTGCAGAGGAAACTGAGGAAACTGGGCAAGAGCCTGAAAAGCAGGCCCTGGAAGGTCATCGCTCTCAGGATCGCTCCCCGTGCCACGTACTGGTGAGAACCGAAAGGGGAAGACTAAGTCAACGAACCCATGGCTGGGAAAGTGGGGCAGGAGGGAGCGACTGAGATCGTTGGGATGCTGCGAGAGGTTCTGGGACAGATGGGCCCTAAAGGAGGGAATCTAAAGGAGGGAATCACATCCAAGCAGGTCTGGGATTAATATCCTCCTGGGAGATTTATGGGAAGTAGAAACATTGGAAAAGGAAAGCAGAATTTGCCCCAAAATCAACCAGGGTCAAATTACAGAATTGTGTTCAAAGTGACATAATGAAAAGCACGCTATCTGAATGTATACAGCATTCGCAAGATAGTTACATTTAAGGTGTCAGCAGAAGTAAAGGTGTGTAACTGAATTACCATAAAGAGGTGTGGCAGCAGAGTGATCAACAGCAGGAACTGAATTTTTCTTTTATTCATTCACGGGGTGTGGGTGTCGCTGGCTGGCCAGCATTTATTACCCACCCCTAAGTGCCTTGGAGAAGGTGGTAGTAAGCTCCTTCTTGAACTGCAGCAGTATCATAGATTCATAGAATCCCTACACTATGGAAGCAGGCCATTCAGCCCACCAAGTCCACACTGACCCTCTGAGGAGCATCCCACCCCAGACCTATTCCCCCACCCTATCCCTGTAACCTTATATTTGCTGATCCACCTAGCCTGCACATGCCTGGGCACGTTGGGCAATTTTAGTATGGCCAATCCACTCTAACCTGCACATGTCTAGACTGTGGGAGGAAACCAGAGAACACAGCAGAAACCCACACAGACATGGAGGGAACGTGCAAAGTCCACACAGACAGTCGCCCGAGGCTAGAATAGTGTAGGTCGACCCACAATGCTGTTAGGGAGAGAATGCCAGGATTTTGACCCAGCGACAGTCAAGGACCAGCGATATATTTCAAAGTCTTAGAGATAATAGGTACTGCAGATGCTGGAGAATCCGAGATAACAAGGTGTGGAGCTGGATGAACACAGCAGGTCAAGCAGCATCATAGGAGCAGGAAAGCTTTACGTTTCGGGCCTAGACCCTTCATTA
>JAHRHZ010000124.1:961571-983995 GCA_024137785.1 Ginglymostoma cirratum | reverse complement strand
TCTTCCTGCTCCTCTGATGCTGCTTGGCCTGCTGTGCTCATCCAGCTCTACACCTTGTTATCTCACTCCTCTACTGGAGATTCTTTACCAGGGACTCCACAGACCAAGAAGCCGTGAACTCTCTCCTGGGTCATGGAGCCAACCAGTAAACTGCTTCGGTCCTAGGCCACCACATCGCGCAGCTTCAGCGTGAATGGGTCAGGTCCCATTATACACACAGAAACATGACAACTGACATCCAACCGTTAAATAGGCCACTGTCTCTTAGCAAGTGGAGCCAGGTTTAAATCGTGTGAGTTTAAGGATTTGAATGCAGGAACAGGGATATCTCACTGCAATTGTACAGGGCCTTGGTGAGACCACACCTGGAGGACTGTGTGCAGTTTGATCTCCTTATCTGAGGAAGGATGTCCTGGCTATGGAGTGAGTGCAGTGAAGGTTTACCAGACTGATTCCTGGGATGGCAGAGTTGACATATGAGGAGGGACTGGATTGGTTAGACTATATTCACTAGAGTGAAGAATAAAGGGGTCGGGGTGGAATCTCATAGAAATCGATAAAATTCTAACCTGATTACTGAGGTGCCTTCCTCAACCATTCCAGAGGGCAGTTAAGAGTCAACCACATTGCTGTGGGTCTGGAGTCACATGTAGGCCAGACCAGGTAAGGATGGCAGATTTCCTTCCCCTGAAGAGAACCAGATGGCATTTGAACAACAATCGATGTTAGTTGTATTGGTCACGATTACTGAGACCAGCTTTAATTTTCAGACTTTCATTAACAGGACTAGACAGGGTAAATGCAGGAAGAATGTTCTCTATGATCAAGGAGCTCAGAATCAGGAATCACAGTCTAAGGATGTGGGGTAGGCCATTTAGGACTGAGATGAGGAGAAATGCCTTCACCCAGAGAGATGCTGAGGCAAAACTTTAAACGTCTCAAGAAAGAGTTAGATATGTTGCTTAGGGCTAAAGGAAACAAAGGATATGGGGAGAAAGAGGATACAGGGAACTGAGTTGAATGGTCAGCCATGATCGTCTTGAATGGTAGAGGAGATTTGAAGGGCTGAATAGCCTCCTCCTGCTCTCATTTTCTATGTTTCCATGAGTCATCATTGATTTCCCTAATTAAGTGTGAAATCTACACATTTTAGCTACTACCCTTATATGGTTTTCTCCATGAGGTACTGAAACCCTTATGTAGTTCAGAGACTGTTGTGCAGGAATGATGATTATAATTTTACTGTGATTTGAATTCTGTGTTCAGTCTTCCAATATCCTGTCCTCGACTCCCCG
The DNA here is from genome assembly GCA_024137785.1 of Ginglymostoma cirratum. Taxonomy (NCBI): domain Eukaryota; kingdom Metazoa; phylum Chordata; class Chondrichthyes; order Orectolobiformes; family Ginglymostomatidae; genus Ginglymostoma; species Ginglymostoma cirratum. The sequence continues at coordinate 982,700 of JAHRHZ010000124.1, read as the reverse complement.
GTTACCTGTTAAATTCGTCTAGTTGTCTACAACTTCAATATTTTTATGTTTCTAACCCGATTAGTTAGTCCATTGTGTGACTTTTTTTCCCAATGTATGTTACATTGCAATTCAACATTTGAGCTGCAAATAAGTCTGTTGAATAAAACACGATCATTATCAAGTCAACATCCACTTACAGCCTTTCCCCTGAGTATGGGGAATGGATGGGGAATAGGCAGAACAGTTGGAACACTTTTCTCACAGTGCACAAGCTCCCTGTTAATTCAAAACAGCACAGAGACATGGGGAACCTGCACACTCTCATGGGCTATCACATCCAAAGGAGATGCATAGAAATTAGAGGTGACATTAAGTATTGGATAAATTTCTCTAACGTTTCTCTAGTTAACACAGCCACATTAGGGGCATTTAAACAGTCCTTGGATAAGCATATGGATGATGATGGGATAGTGTAGGGGGCTGGGCTTAGATTAGTTCACAGGTCGGTGCAACATCGAGGGCCGAAGGGCCTGTTCTGCGCTGTATTGTTCTATGTTTGGGGAGGGGACCCCTCACCCCAAATCTCAAGGAAAAACTGAAGCAAGGGGGACGATACTGGATGGAATGCCTTTCTTTTAACCCATCCCAAACTGCCTTTTTATCGGAGAGCCTCGCTTGGCCATTTCGGAGGATGGTTAAGAGTCAACCTCACTCCTCTGTGTCTGGAGTCACACGTAGGCCAGACCAGGTAAGGATGGCGGAATTCCTTTCCTGAAGTAGGCAGCCCTACAAGAGAGGGGGTGGTCCTTGACTTAATTTTAGTGAAAGAGGCTGGGCAAGCGATTGAAGTATCAGTGGGAGAGCATTTTGCATACAGTGATCATAACTTTCCTTCCACTCGAGATTGTTATGGAAAAGTAGAAGGCTGGGCCTGAAATCAAAGTTCTCAACATGGAGTAAGGTTGATTTTAATAAGCTCAGATATGGTTTGGCCAGAGTGAACTGGGAGCAGATTCTTTCAGGTAAATCTGTCTTAGAACACAGGGATACATTCAAGATGAAAACACGGAGAGTACAGGGCTAACATGTTCCAATAAAGAAATAGGTTGGGACCATCAAATCCTGCAAACCCTGGATATCAAGGGATATACAGCATTGGATTAAGAGAAAAACGGAGGTTTATGGCAGATACTGAGGCTCAAAGCAGCAGAACCATAGAGGAGCATAGAATGTGCAAGTGGGAACTTAAAAGGGAGATTAGGAGAGCTAAAAGGGGATATGAAAGGATACTGGCAGGTAAAATAAAGGAAAATCCCCAGTTATTTCGTGGATATATTAACAGCGAAAGGATAATGAAGGAAAGGGCGAGGCCCATCCAGGACTACAGGGGTAATTTGTGTGTGGAGCCAGAGGATGTAGGTAGAGTTCTAAATCAATTCTTTGTGCCAATCAGGGAGAAGGTCTTTGATACAATTAAAGTAATTAGCAGAGGCAGAGAGGAGGTTCTGAGAGGTCCAGCAGGCTTAAGAGTAGTTAAATTTCCAGGGCTGGGAGAAATGTATCCCAGGTTGTTGAGTGTCATTTCCTCTCTGGCCACAGGAGAGGTGTTAGGGGTCTGGAGGATAGCCAATGTGGTACCATTATTCAAGAAGGGAGCAAGGGATAAATCAGGAAACTACAGGCTAGTCAGTACAACCTCAGTCATGGGGAAATTACTGGGACACAATTCTGAGGGACAGAAAGAATTTGCATTTGGAGAGAGGCAGGGAATAATCAAGAACAGTCAGCATGGTTTTGTTAAGGGGAGGTCATGTCTAACCAACTGGATTGAGGTAGATGAGAGCAATGCTTTTGATATTGTCTACTTGGACTTTAGCAAGGCTTTTGGGAGACTGATAGCAAAGGTATGAGCACATGGGATCCAAGAAAATTTGACAACTCGGATCCGCAATTAGCTGAGAGTGAGGAAGCAGAGGGTGATGGTTGATGGGTGTTTCTCCGACTGGAAGTTTGTGTTCAGTGGGGTCACACAGGGGTCAGTGTTGGGGTCCTTGCTGTTTATCGTTTATATAAATGATTTAGACTTGAATGTAAAAGGGTTGATCAATAAGTTCACAGCCAATACGAAAAATTGGTGGTGTGTTAAATATGAGGAGGAGGTCCTTAGATTACAGTAGGATATAAACGGGTCAGTCAGATGGGCTGATCAGTGGCTAACAACATTCAATCCAGGTAAGTGTGAGGGGATGTACTTGGCCAGAACAAACAAGGCAAGGGAATATATGATAGATGGTAGGACCCTGGGAAGCACTGAGGATCAGTACACTGGTCCCTTAAGGTATCAGGACAGGTTATGAAGGCATATGAAATACTTGCCTTTATTAGCCAAGGCATAGATTTTAAGAGCAAGGAGATTATACTGGAACCATACAAATTATTATTTAGGTCACAGCTAGAATACTGTGCACAGTTCTGGAATCCATATTATAGGAAGGATGTTATTGCACTGGAGAGGGCGTGGATGAGACATACCAAGCTGCCTGGGCTGGAGAGTTTCAGTTTTGAAGCATCAGGGGGCAGGAAAGCTGATATTCCGGGTTGGAACCCTTCTTCAGAAATGGGGGAGGGGAAGGGGTCTCTGAAATAAATGGCGGGGGGGGCGCGGTGATAGAAGGTGGATAGTGGAGCAGATAGGTGGACAGAAGACGGACAGGTCAAGGAGGCGGGGATGGAGCCAGTAAAGGTGAGTGTAGGTAGGGAGTTGGGATGGGGGCTGGTCAGTGGGGAGGGAGGGGTGGATAGGTGGGAGGGAAGACGGACGGGTCAAGGAGGCGGGATGGGGCCGGTAAAGGTGAGTACAGGTAGGGAGTTGGGATGGGGGCTGGTCAGTGGGGAGGGAGGTGTGGATAGGTGGGTGGGAAGACAGACAGGTCAAGGAGGCGGGGATGATGCTAGTAGAGGTGAGTGTAGGTAGGAAGTCGGGGTGGATATTGGTCAGTGAGGTGGGAGGAGCGGATAGGTGGGAGAGAAGATGGACAGGTCAAAGAGGCGAGGATGAGTGGGGGGGCTGGTCTTGGGATGATGGGGAGATTTTGAAGCTTGTAAAGTCCACATTGAGACCATTGGGTTGTAGGCTTCCAAGGCAGATGTTGTTTTCCTTAGAGAGAGCAGACTGAGTGGGGAGGGGGGCATGATTGAGATGTGTAAAAGTAAGAGGGGCAGATATGGTGGATATGAAGGAACTTTTCCCATTGATGGAGGGATCAATTACCCAGGGGTTTAGATTTAAATCGAGGAGCAGGAGGTTTAGAGGAGGTGTGAGGGAAAAATGTTTTCACCCATACCTGGAACTCATAGTCTGTGAGTGTGGGAGAGACTAGAAACCCTCAGAATATTGAAGGAGTATTTCGATGTGCACTTGTGATGCCAAAGCTATGGGCCTCATGCTGGAAAATAGGATTAAAATAGTTAGATGGCTGTTTCTGTCCTCAGGGGCCAGGAGACCTTTTTATGCGCTGTAGATCTCTATGGCTGTATGAGGTAAACCAAACAGGATGTGGAAAGCAATTGATGTTAGTTGCCATGGTCACGAAGATTGAGACCAGCTTTATTTTCCAGATTTTTATTAATTGAATTTAAACTCCAGCAGCTGCCATACCCCTAGAATATTCTTCTAGATTACTTATCCAGTGACATTACTGCAACTGCCGAGGCAATTATCCTTCGATATACTTTTTCGAAGAAGGAAACTGAACACACAAATATTTCTGGCAGGACTCTGAATATGTGTCTCTAATTTCAGAAACACTCCAGAGCAACTCTGGAGAGTTGGGAACTGAACAGGAACCGGCAAGACTTACGGATTAGTCGTGCTAAAGAGGAACATAGAGCTGTAGGGAAGAATTGTTCGGGACTTTTTCACCTCGTTCTTGACCGAGCTGTTGCTGCTGCATTTACTCGGGTTGTTCCCTGGAAGAGAAACACAAAGCAGAAATGAAGAGGGAACAGTTGGGAATGGCTGCTCAGCTTGGTTTTCCGGGATTCTCCATGCAGTACCAGGTTGTGCCCCCGAACTCCACGGATCTCACTCGGAGTAGACAGGAGAAGCCGGTTATTCCCTGTTGGGAATAGAAATGGGGTCCGTGAAATCCCAGAACTGTCAGCACCTTCAGGAGTGGAGGGCAGTGGGCTCTTTGATCAGTGAGGGTCAACACTTTCAGGAATCATAGAATCCCTACAGTGTGGAAAGAGGCCATTCGGCCCAACGAGTCCACACTGACACTTCAAAAAGTATCCCAACCAGCTGTAGCTCCCATCCTATTCCCACTTCCTGGACAATTTCGCATGGCCAATTCATCTAACGTGCACATCTTTGGACTGTGGGAGGAAGCCGGAGCACCCGACACAGGGAGAACATGCAGGAGAGGAACAGACCATCAGCAAGGTCTGGCACGTTTGCAAATTGAATTCAAGAGCTGTCACTCTCACCTCACCTCGGGATTTCAGCTCTTTTGTCCATGTTTGAACCGTGGCTATAATGAGGTCAGGAGCTGGACCTCATTCATGGATGTGGGCGTCACTGGCTAGACCAGCTTTTATTACTCATCCTTAATTCCCCAGAGAGTAGTTAAGAGGCATTGTTATGGCCAGAGTTACAAGTCAGTAAAACCAGTTAAGGGTGGCAGATTTTCTTCCCTAAAGGGCATTAGTGAACCAGATGGATCTCGCTGACAATCGGCAATGATTACATGGTCATCATTAGGCTCCTAATTCCAGATTATGATTGAATTCAAATTCCAACATCTTCCACGGTGGGATTTGAACCCAGATCCCTAGAACATTACTTGAGTCACTGGATTAATAATCTAGCGACAATGTCACTAAACAATCACCTAGGTCCTGACGGAACCCAAACTGGGCGTCATTGAGCAGGTTATTTCTGAGCAGGTGCTGCTTGATAGCACTGTTACTGACACCTTCCATCACTTTCCTGATGATCGAGAGGAGACTGATTGGGTGGTAATGGGCTGGGTTGGACTTGTCCTGCTTTTTGTGCGCAGGACACAGCCAGGCAGCTCTGTGAAACACAGACAGATGCTGAGGCAAGACAGACAGACACTGAGAATGACACTGTGACAGGGAAATGACACAGACTGACACTGTGAATGACTCTATAACAAGGAGAACCACATCATGACACCAGGAATGACACTGTGACACTGAGAATAACATAGCAACAGACATTGTGACACAGAGAATGGCACTGTGAAACTGCGAAGTGTACAATTACAAGGGGAATGACACTGCAACAGCAGGAACAACAATGTGACAGTGAGAATGACACTGTGAAAGGGAGAATGAGACTGTGATACAGGGAATGACACTGCCATAGAGAGAATGATATGAAGAATTGCACTGCAACATGGAGAATGGCACTGAGGCATGGGGAATGGCACTGAGGCACGGGGAATGGCACCGAGACATGAGGAATGGCACCGAGATACGGGGAACGGCTCAGAGACCCAGAATCAGGCGTAAGTTGTGATAGGGGAATTGACATTGCAATACAGAGTATGACACTGCAACACTGAATATGACACAGAGAGTGACATTTCAACATGGTCAGTGTCACTCCAACTCTGAGCATGACATTGTGACCTAGTGAATGACACAGAATAAAGCTGCGATAGGGAGAATGACACTGCAATACTGAGTATGATACTGAGAACGACACTGCGATGCAGTAATTATCCCATGATACTGATAAGATAGTGTGCCACTGAAATGAAAAGTCAACACTTTGAAAGGGAGAATGCCACAGCGACACTGAGAATGACATTGCATTTTGAAGTCTGACAGTGCAACACTTATAATGACAGGCTGACGTCGGGAATGACTTAACAAACCCATAACAGTGAACATCACTCTGACAAACACACCAGGATACCAGAAATGATAAGTGACATTAAGAATGACATTGAGAATGACACAGCGTTAGAGAAATGACATGGTGTCACTGGGGAATGACACTGTAGCAACAGGAATAAGACAGGGAATATAATTTTGACACAAGGAAAGAAACTATGGTGCCAGAAATAACAGTGGAACGCCAAGAATGACTCGAGGATTGGCATTGGGAATTACAATACGACACTGAAATGACACCAAAAACGATACCAGGGCATGACACCAAGCGAATGACACTGCAACACTGAGAATGACACACTGACACCGAGAATGACACTACCACCCGAGGGATAACAGCACTGTACTGAGAATGACATGGTAACACTGGGAATAACACAGTGACAAGTCAAATGACACTGCGACATTGAGGATGACACTATGAGTATTTTGAGAAGGTGACCAAGCACTTGGATGAGGGTACGGCAGTTGACGTGGTGTACATGGACTTCAGTAAAGCCTTTGATAAGGTTCCACATGGTAGGCTATTGGAGAAAATGCGGAGGCATGGGATTGAGGGAGATTTAGCAGTTTGGATTAGAAACTGGCTTTCTGAAAGAAGCCAAAGAGTGGTGGTTGATGGAAAATATTCAGCCTGGAGTCCGGTTACTAGTGGTGTGCCACAGGGGTCTGTTTTGGGACCGCTGCTGTTTGTCATTTTTGTAGATGACTTGGACGCAGACGTAGGTGGATGGGTTGGTAAGTTTGCAGATGACACTAAAGTCGGAGGAGTGGTGGACAGTGTGGAAGAATGTTGCAGGTTGCAGGGAGACTTGGATAAACTACAGAATTGGGCTGAGAGGTGGCAAATGGAGTTCAATGCAGATAAATGTGAGGTGATGCACTTTGGGAAGAATAATAGGAAGGCAGAATACTGGGTCAATGGAAAGATTCTTGGTAGTGTGGATGTGCAGAGGGATCTTGGTGTCCAGGTACCTAGATCCCTGAAAGTTGCCACCCAGGTTGATTGTGCTGTTAAGGAGGCATACGGTGTGTTAGGTTTCATTGGTAGAGGGATTGAGTTCCGGAGCCGTGATGTCATGCTGCAACTGTACAAAACGCTAGTGCGGCCTCACTTGGAATATTGTGTACAGTTCTGGTCGCCCCATTACAGGAAGGATGTGGAAGCATTGGAAAAGGTGCAGAGGAGATTTACCAGGATGTTGCCTGGTCTGGAGCAAAGGTCTTATGAGGAAAGACTGAGGGACTTGGGTCTGTTCTCATTGGAGAGAAGAAGGCTAAGAGGGGATTTAATAGAGACATACAAAATGATCAGAGGATTAGATAGGGTGGACAGTGAGAGTCTTTTTCCCAGGATGATGACGTCGGCTAGTACGAGGGGGCATAGCTGCAAATTGAGGGGTGATAGATTTAAGACAGATGTCAGAGGCAGGTTCTTTACTCAGAGAGTGGTAAGGGCGTGGAATGCCTTGCCTGCCAATGTAGTTAACTCAGCCACATTAGGGGCATTTAAACAGTCCTTGGATAAGCATATGGATGATGATGGGATCGTGTAGGGGGATGGGCTTAGATTAGTTCACAGGTCGGCGCAACATCGGGGGCCGAAGGGCCTGTTCTGCGCTGTATTGTTCTATGTTCTATGTTCTATGACCCCAGGAATGAGGCTGCAACACTGAGAATGACACACTGACGCCGAGAATGACTCTCCGACACTAGGAATGACACAGCCACAGATTGAATGACACTGTGATACCAAGAATGATACCAAAAATGACAATACATTATAGAAAATGACACTGCAACTTTGGGGAGTGACACTGCAATACTGGGAATGGAACTGTCACACCAGATTGACAGTGCAACACTGAGAATGCTGCGACACACACGGACCGTGAGGATTTCACTGTGGCAAAAAAAAAATGTCAAGACCGACACAGTGATATTGGGAATGACACTATGACGATTACCACACACCAGGAATGACATTGGGAATGAAACTCTGACAAAAGAATGGCACTGCAACACTCAGACAGACACTGCCATTCCCAGGAATGACACTGCGAAACAGAGAATGACACTGTGCCATAGAAACTAATACAGCAACATTGAGAAGGACACTGCATCTCTGAATATGAAATTGTGACTCTGGGAATCTCATCCGAAAATGACACTGTGACAAGGAGAATGACACCAGGACACCACGAATGACACTGCAACACCATGAATGATTTGGGGAAGTACAGTGCAACACGAGGAATGAGCCTACTGCAGGGAGAATGACATTGTGGCTCGGGAATAATACTGCAACATGTGGAATGACATAGCAGCACAGGGAATGAAACAGCCAAACAGTGAATGACTCGACAACACCAAGAATGACACTATGCCCCAGGGAATGATAGTGCAACTTGGAGAATAACACTGAGACACAGTGAATGACACTGGGAATGACACAGAACTGACACTGGGACACTGACTGACACCAAGACAAATGATGACACCAGAAATAACATTGAGACAGATACGGCAACACAAGAATAATACTGCGACACGGAGAATAACAGACTGACGCAGACAGTGAAACGGCAATGCTGAAAATGACATAGTGACAATGAGAATGACACTGTGACACACTGAATGACATGGGGAATGACTCTGAGACACAGACAGAAATGATGTAACACTGGAAATGAAACAGCACTGCTGAGAGTGACACCGTGACACCGGGAAAGACTCTGTGGCACTGAGAATGACACTGCAACATTGTGAATGACACGAGAAATATATTGCAACACCAAGAACGACGTTGATAATGATACTGCAGCACAGGAAGTGGTGTTGTAACATTAAGAACGACATCAGGAATGGCCCTGGGAATGACACTGTGACACCAAATGACACTGGGTTTGATACTGTGACACTAAGAGTGAGACTGATAATGACACTGCAGCACTGGGAATGACACTGCAATAATGAGAAGGTCACAGTAACATAGAGAATGAGACTGCGGCTCAGACTCTGACATGGTGATGCAGGGAATGGCATCGAATGTCACTCAGTTTCAGTGGAGAAGTGCAGAGGGCATGCATGCCAGTAGCAGTGCAGACATAACTAAAATTGAGGTGTCAACCTGGTGAAGCAAATGAATAGGACTACTTGCACGCCAAACAGCGAAAGCAGCAAGTGACAGAGAGAGCTAAAGCACTCCCTCAACCAACAGATCAGATCAAAAATCTGCAGTCCTGCCACATCCAGTTGTGGTGGACAATTAAACAACTCACTGGAGAAATAGGCTCCACAAATATCCCCATCCTCTGTTATTTGTCATTTGTATAAACGATTTGGATGAGAATTTAGGAGGCATGGATAGTAAATTTTCAGACGACACCAAAATTGGTGGTACAGTGGACAGTGAAGAAGTTATCTAAGATTACATAGGGATCTAGATCCATTATGTCGATGGGCTGAGGAGTGGCAGGTGGAGATTAATTTGGATAAATGTGCGGTATTGCATTTTGGGAAATCAAACAAGTGCAGGACTTACACAATCAAAAGCAAGTCCCTGGGGAGTGTTGTTGAACAGACTGACCTAGGGGTTCAGCTAAATAGTTCTTTGAAAGCTGCGTTGCAGGTAAACATGGTGATTAAGAAGGCATTTAGCACGCTTGCCCTCATTGGTCAGACCACTGAGTATAGAAGTTGGGACATCATAAGGGGCATAGATAAGGTGAATAGCAAAGGTCTTTTCCCCAGGGTGAGGGAGTTCAAAAAACAGGGGAATATTTTAAAGGTGAGAGAAGTAAGATTTAAAATGGACCTGAGCAGCAACTTTTTCACACACAGTGTGTTTGTAACGTGGAATGAACTGTCAGAGGAGGTGGTAGATGCAGATACAGGTACAACACTGAAAAGACATTTGGACATGAATGGGAAAGGTTTAGAGGGATATGGGTCAAATGCAGGCAAGTGGGACTAGTTTAGTTGAGAAACTTGATTGGTATGGACAAACTGGACCGAAGGCTCTGTTTCCGTGCTGTGTCACTCGATCCACAACGACAGAAGAGCCCAGCACATCAATGTTAAAGATATGGCTGAAGCACTTGCAACAATCTTTAGCCAGCAGTGCCGAGTGGATGATCCATCTCGGCCTCCTCCAGTGGTCCCCAGCATTACAGATACCAATCTTCAGCCAATTTGATTCATTCCTGCGATATCAAGAAACAGCCGGAGGCAGTGGATACTGCCAAGGCTGTGGGCCCTGACAACATTCCAGCAATAGTACTGAAGACTTGTGCTCCAGAACTTGCTGCTTCCCTAGCCAAACTCTTCCAATCCAGTTACAACACCGGTAATCTGCCCGACAATGTAGAAAATTATCCAAGTATGTCCTGTGCACAAAAAGCAGGACAAATCCAACCCGGCCAATTACCGCCCAATCAGTCTCCTCTCGATCATCAGGAAAGTGATGGAAGATGTCAGTAACAGGGCTATCAAGCAGCACCTGCTCAGCAATAACCTGCTCAGTGACGTTCAGTTTGGGTTCCACCGGGGCCACTCAGCTCCCGACCTCATTACAGCCTTGGTTCAAACAAGGACAAAAGACACAGCACGGAAACAGAGCCTTCGGTCCAGCTTGTCCATACCAATCAAGTTTCCCAACTAAACTAGTCCCACTTGCCTGCATTTGACCCATATCCCTCTAAACCTTTCCCATTCATGTCCAAATGTCTTTTCAGTGTTGTACCTGTATCTGCATCTACCACCTCCTCTGACAGTTCATTCCACGTTACAAACACAAGGACAAAAGAGCTGAATTCCAGAGGTGAGGTGAGAGTGATGGCCCTTGATATCAAGGCTGTTTTTGACCGAGTGTGGCATCAAGGAGCCCGAGCAAAACTGGAATCAATGGGTATCGGGGGTCAAACTGTCCGGTGGTTGGAGTCATACCTGGCACATAGGAAGATGGTCGTGGTTGTTGGAGCTCAGTCATCTCAGCTCCAGGCGGGAAGTTCCTCAGGGCAGTGTCCTAGGTTCAACCATCTTCAGCTGCTTCATCAATGACCTTCCTCCACAGGTTAGGCCACAGCTGGAGCACTGTGTGCAGGTCTGGTCACCACACTATAAGGAGGATGTGGCTGTATTGGAGGGGGTGCGGAGGAGATTCACCAGGATGTTGCCTGGGATGGAGCAGTTCAGCGATGAAGAAAGCCTGGATAAGCTCAGGCTGTTTTCTTTGGAGCGGAGAAGGTTGAGAGGTAACATAGCGTGGAGCTGGAGGAACACAGCAGGCCAGGCAGCATCAGAGAAGCAGGAAAGCTGACATTTTGGGTCAGGACCCTTCTTCAGAACTCTGCTGTGTTCCTCCAGCTCCACACTGTGTTATCTTTGACTCCAGCATCGGCAGTTCCTACTATCACTGAGAAGGTTGAGAGGTGACCTGTTAGAGGGGTATGAGATTGAGGGGCATGGACAGGATGTATAGGAAGCAGCTATAAGCAGGCAGGAGTATAAGGGAGGAGGTTTAGAGGGGATTTTAGAAAATGTTTTTCACCTAGAGTGCTGTTGAGGTCTGGAATGCACTGCCTAGGAGGTAGATGATATAGGAAACCTCACAACTTTTAAAAAGTACTTAGATGAGCACTTGAAGTATCATAACATTCAAGACTACAGGACTAAGGATGGAAAATGGGACAGGTGTAGATTGTTCAGCGCTGACTCAATGGGCTGAATGGCCTCATATGCTGTGTGAATCTATAAGGTCAGAAGTGTTTACCAATGATTGCACAATATCCAGCACTATTTGTGACTCTTCAGATACTGGAGCAGTCTGCGTCCAAATGCAGCAAGATCTGGACAATATCCAAGCTTGGGCTGACAAGTGGCAAGTAACATTTGCACCACACAAATGCCAGGCTATGACAATCTGCAACAAGAGACAATCTAGCCACAGCCTCTTGACATTTAATAGAATTACTATCACTGAATCCCCTACAATCAACATCCTGGGGTTACCATTGATCAGAAACAAAACTGGACTCATCATAAAAATTCAGTGGAAACAAGAGCAGGTCAGAGGTTAGGAATACTGCAGCAAGTAGCTCGTCTCCCGACTCCCCAGAGCCCGTCCACCACCTACAAGGTACAAGTCAGGAGTGTGATGGAATACTCCCACTTGCCTGGATAAGTGCAGCCCCAACAACACTCAAGAAGCTTGACACCATCTAGGACAAAGCAGCCCGCCTGATTGGCACTACATTTACAAGCATTCACTCCCTCCACCACCAACACTCAGTAGCAGTGTGTACTATCTACAAGATGCACTGCAGAAATTCACCAAAGATCCTCAGACAGCACCTCCCAAACACACTACCCAACCATCGAGAAGGACAAGGGCAGCAGATAAATGGGAACATCACCACCTTCAAGTTCCCCTCCAAGCCACTCACCATCCTAGCGTGGAAAGATATCACTGTTCCTTCACTGTCGCTGGATCAAAATGCTGGAACTGCCTGCGTAAGGCCATTGTGGGTCTATCTACAGCTCATGGACTGCAGTGATTCAAGAACAAAGCTCATCATCACCTTCTCAAGTGCAAATTAGGGATGGACAATAAATGCTGGCTTTGACAACAACATCCGTACCCCATGAATGAATTTTAAAATATATACTATTTGCCTTCCTAATTACTTGCTGCACCTGCCTGTTTATTTTCATTGTTGTACAATACACCCAGATCCCTTTGTATATTTATACTCCTCAAAATATCACCGTTTAAATAATACTCTTTCTTCCTGTTTTTCACACCAAAGTGTGAAGGTTCCCTCATCCAGGTCATTTATATATATCATGAATCACTGAGGCCCATACGGTGATTCTTGTGGTTCCTTATTAGTCAATCTCTGCCACTCAGAAAAAAGACCATTTATCCCCATTCTCTGTCTCTTTCCTGTCAACCAATTCTCAATTCACACCAATGTCATACCCCATCTCATGTGCTGTCACTTTTCCCACTAACATCTAATGAAGGACCTTACCAAAAACCTATGAAAATCCAAATACACCACATCGACTTGTTCTCCCTTATCTATTCAACTAGTTAACATCCCCAGAATACTTCAGTAGAGTTATTAAACATGGTTTGCCTTTTACAAACCCATGCTGGCTTTGTGTAGTCCAGTTAATGCTTTCCAAATGTTCTGTTACTACATTTTTGGAAATGGATGTCAGGCTAATTGGTCTATAATTCTCTTATTTTCTCTCCTTCTCTTTTTAAACAGTGGGGTTACATTTACCACCCTCCATTCTGTAAGAACTGCTCCAGAGCTTACAGAATTTTAGAAGATGGCCATTAATACATCTAATATCTTCAGGGCCACTTCCTTACGTACTCTGGGATGTAGATGATTGGGTTCTGGTGATTTTTAGCCTTTAAGGCCATTAATTTTCCCAGCACCATTTTCTTACTAATACTGTTCTTCTTCTGTCCCATCTTTTGACTGGACCCTTGGTTCCTTAACATGTTGGGGGCAGGGGGAGGGAGTTACTTGTATCCTCTTTTGAAAAGACAGGACAAAGTATCCATTACTTTTTCTTCCATTTCTTTACTCCCCATTATAATTTGTCTGTACGGGATCTACACTTCTATTTACTAACTTTATTCACATTTTTATAGAGGCTTTCAGTCACATTTTGTGTTCCCTGCTCATTCACTCTCATACTCAATGTCCTCCTTTCTTTACTTTTATCCCCTCTTTTGATGGAGCACAAAATGCTCCCATTCGCCAGGTTTCCTGATTTTTTTAAAATGGTTATTTTGTATGTTTCCTCTTGGGATCCAAGATTATCTCTAATTTCTTTGGTAACCCACGGTTGAGCTACTTTTCCTGTTATGTTTGTGCATCAAATTGGAATGAATACTTGTTGCATTTTGTGCACACATTTCTGAAAAATACTAGCCATTACCAACCCATTTAGTAAGGCTTCCCAATATATCATCGCCAACTCAATCCTCAAGGCCTTTGTAATTACTTTCATTTAGATTCAGGACCTGAGTTTTTGGATTCAACTTCTTCACTCTCAATCTGAATGTACAATTCCATCATTTTTATGGTCACTCTTCCCAAATGGAACCAACAAGTTTGCTAAATAATGTTTACTCAATGCATAACACCCAGTGCAGGATAGCCTGCTCTCCAGTTGGTTCCTTAACATGTTGGTCAAAACAACCTAACACGTACATATTCCAGTCAATCTCCTATAGTTTGGTTTGTCCAACCTATATTTAGCTTCAAGTCACCCAGGATTACTGTTGTGCACTTCGGGAATGCATCTCCACTACTGTTTGGGGCTCTGTAAACAACCCCCATCAACATTTTCTGCCCATGGTGTTTATCTCCACCTGAACGTGATTATTAGAGCCAATACACCTCCTCATTATTATTCACTTCTTCTGAGAGAAACAAACGGTAATTCTATGCAGACAGAGTTAAGACCGAGAACCACACAGACATATATTGACAGCGACACGGAGACACAAAAACCACACAGAGAGGCACCGAGAGAGACACAGAGAACGAAACAGAGAGACACCGAGAGTGGCACAGAGGGAGACACCAAGAGTGACACAGAGAGAGGCACCGAGAGTGGCACAGAGAGAGACTCTGCGAGAGACACCGAGAGTGACATAGAGAAAGACACAGAGAGACACCGAGGGTGACACAGGGAGACACAGAGAGCGACACAGAATGAGACAGACACACCAACAGCAACACAGAGAGCCACTGGGAATGTCACAGAGAGAGTCCCAATTGGACACCGTGAGTGACACAGAGGGATGTGGAGAGGTACACAGACAGCCACTGAAAAGAGACAGAATGACACCGAAAGATAGAAAGAGTGACAGAGAATGACATAGGGGGCCACCGAAAGTGGCACAGTGAGCCACCGATAATGACATAGTCAGCCACAGAGAGACAGAGAGACAGACAGACACTGACCGACACTGAGGGACAGAGCGACACTGAGAATGACACAGAGGCAGCAACAGCGTCACAGACAGACACCGAGAACAACATAAAGAGACACTGAGAGCCACAGAGAGAAACACAGATTGATGAAGAATTTGTGGAGAATGTAACGGAATAACTTTCTCTTGTACTTGATTGTTCATCAGGCTCGTGTGTTGTGAAATCTAGTGAGGTGAACCGCTCGGTGATAGCTGACAAAAATGAACCCTCACTCTGAAATGTGACCCCTGTTTCTCTTTCCACAGATATGGTCTGACTTGCTTAGCACTTCCTACATATTCTGTGTTTCTTTTAGATCACCTGTACTGGCAGTTACTTGTTAATTCTGACGAGATAGATGGCACTTGATAGCAGCAGCAATGCTGGCTGACACCACTTGCGCTGGAACTCATGTAACTGCGGCTAATGTGTGCTCACAACGCTCTGTTCAAATATGTTCTGTCTCTTTAATAATGTAACACACACATAAAATACTGCAACACAACTGTGAATCCAGACTCTCTACACTCTTCCCAGGACAGGGATAGCATAGGGTTAGATACAGAGTAAAACACCGTCTACACTTCCCCTCCAAACGCTCCCAGGACAGGGACAGCACAGGGGTTAGAGACAATGTGAAGTTTCTCCAACATGGCCCAACAAACTCTTACAGCAGGCAGTATCTGGTTTCAATGATGAAATACTCCAGGTGCTGAAAATCTGAAATAAGAGCAGAAAATGCTGGAACTACTCAGCATAACTATAGCATCTATAGAGGGAAAACTGAATTAACATTCCAGATTACTGACTTTTCATCAGCATTTCTCTTTATCTTTCCAATAAATAAATTGTTGAATAGACAGACTAACCTCCAATCTACACGACCGAAAGCACATTTATCTAAATTACCAAAAGATTCTGCTGTAACACACAATGTATTTTCCTATTTCATGCATGGTGCAACCCTTCTCTACCGGTGACAAGCCCCCACAACACATCATTCCTGGGTACCAGTAGCAACTGGCACCAATTAGATGAGCTTTGTGAAGTATTATGAAAGCTGTGTGTAACTAAATGCGGATTGAGTCCCTCTATAGGTCCAAAGGTGTGCAGTTTGCTATCCAATCCTCCTGGTATGAACCTCAGGGCTCTTGTGGCACAATGGTAGTGTCCCTACCTCAGATAGAAGACCTGGATTCAATTCCTACCTGCTCCAGAGGTGTGTAATACTATCCCTGAACAGGTTGTTTAAAAAATATCTTGACGCATACCTAATCTTGGATCTTATACAGCTTTTCCCATCAGTTCTACCAGCAGTCACTCAGGATTACCAGCATGTAGATAAACTGGTTGGATTTCTATCCTTTATAACGTTCACACATGGGCTGGTGAGATTGGAGCAGATTAACCTCGCTACGCCAATAATCCTTCACATTGATCCCTAGGGCCGGGCAGACTGGAGTTAGAATGTTGGGGGCGTGGAAGGACGGTGTGTTGGGGCTTGAGGTGGAACACATTTGTGTTTTTCGAATCGCCTCTCTGCAAACGTACATGCTCCTACCTGGTGCGACGAGGGAATCCATGGGGGTCTCAGTGTTTTCGCAGTCCACATCGACCTCCGTCTGATCACGAGACTTATCCTGGTCCCGGTTATTGCAACTTCCCGACTCAGTCAGCTGCGGCGATGCGGGTGTATTTTTTAGATCCAGCTGCAGATTGAGCAAGCTGGTCTGCTCGTTGATTTGTTGCTTATCGATCTTGCTGTTTCTCATACTGTCTGCATTTTCACTCCCTGCGACTCTGGCACTCTCTGCCCCCACTTGCACTGTGGGCATGTTCGTGTTAGCGCCCGACTGTTGATTCAGGCGGCTGTGGATGGATAGTGGAGACAAGTCACTTGAAGCACATTCTGCCAAATTCTTCCCTCCCTCCTCTTAGCTCAACACCCTCCCCCGGAGCCAGTCTCGTTCGCCAGGTCAGCTACCGCTCAGGTAACACTGGCAATGGCCTCCCTCCACATGGCGAGCGAGAATCGTGTTGCTGCCTGTACTGAGCTGTGGGGATGTCAGCGCCTACAGATCAGCTCCAGGACAGGTGCTATTGTCACTCCCCAAACTCCATCCCTTTCCTAGAGAGAAGGGGAAAGTTACTAGGTCACAATGGTCATTTGGAGAGCCCAGGCTTCTTTCTGCACCATCACTATTCTGGTGATTCTGTAATGACTGGTAGGACATTAACCATCCCCTGCCCCACATCAGTATAACCTCCCGATGTTCCAATGTAGATGCTTGTCAAGTCCCTACCCCACTGTCTACTAGAATCCCTCCAAATGCAGAAGCAGGCCATTCGACCCATTGAGTCCACCCTCCCAACCAAAGCAAGACCCCCTCCGCCCCAAATCCCTGTAACCCTGGATTTCCCATGGGTAGCCTGCACATGCCTGGACACTATGGGTAATTAAGCATGGCCAATCTACCTAATCTGCGTATCTATGGACAGTGGGAGGAACCTGGAGAACATGCAACTCCACGCAGACAGGCGCCCGAAGCTGGAATCGAACCCAGGTCCTCGTCACTGTGAGGCAGCAGCGCTAACCACTGAGCCACCGTGCCGCCCTCTGGTGGACACTGGAGGGCACTGTTAAAGGAAGTTAGTGAAAAGGGGTTTGTCCAGTTTCCCCCGAACCTTCGGCCCAGGACACAGTGGGAAAGCTAGAACTCGAATGAACTTCTGTGTGACCGAACAGCTCAGGCCACTGAGAATCAGCTTTACACTCTGCAATCTTATCAGATCCTGCCACTGAACACTCTCACAAGGCCAACCGGTGACAGAACCTTCTCAATAGTAACATTATCAGAGAAAAATGCTTACCAAGGCTAAGCAGGGCAGATAATCACCGGCCTGGTTAAAAAGCAGTGTCGAAAAGGAGCAAAACTTTCAGAAAAGATCTCTCAGGCAACAGGAAGACACAGCCACAAGTGACTTGTTAACACACACTAAAATCAGAGAGACCTTTTAAAACTTTCATTTATTTCTGGGGGTTTCGCGAGATGTGAACTTATAAGGATCTAAAGGAAGTGGTTAAAGCTTCGTCACTACGAACTGAGGCAGTTATACTGCGGTGAGAAACAGCCAAGTTAGGTTCAAATGGGGTTCTAAAACAGCAGTCCTGGACTCTCCGGGAATTAAACTTCCTGGACACTTGAAGAAGGAAACCCAGGAGGAAAGGGAAACAGCCATCGAAAATGCACTACAGCCTTGGGTTGACCAAGACTGCATGGCAGATAGAGCAGTTTCCAAGTTACAATGCATACTGGGTACTTTCACCGCCATTATTGCCAATTAACATATGTTGGAGTTCAAACCTTGGGCATAGCAACTCCCTCTGATAGAGAGTAGGTGGTGCATTGGCAAAGCTGCTAGATGAGAAATCCAGAGGTAGGGGCTGACAAGGGTTCAAAGCCCAGCTCTGCAGCTGATTTTAAACTGGATGAATGCATTTTGGAATTTGAAGCTAGTCTTAGTGATAGAGACAACTGTTGTTGATTGGTGCAACTGATTCACTGAGCCATCCTTCCTTGGGAATCCAGAGCCACAGCAATGTGGCGGCGTCTTAGCAGCGCTCTGTAGAAGCCACGGTAAAGGCAATCAGGGATGAGCAACACCCACCCCCACAGAGAAAGAATGAAACAGTACAGATCAAGTGGCAGGAATTCCGAAAGCTTCTGACCTTGTGTGGGGTCTCCCTCTCCAGGAGTGTGCCTTTGTCGGCTCACGGGCACCTTTCTCCTTGGGGCTGTGGCTTGGCAGGCCAGTCTCCTCTTGTTCCTTGGGTGGAGGCAGCCCCTCCTCTTTGCTGTTGCCGGCCCTGTTGTGGCCGAGATTGGTCTCGTCGCTTTCCTCCAGGCCCAGCTTGGCCTCCTTGTACAGCGATCGGTATCTCCTCTTCAGCCTTGTGGGTTCGTCCAGTGTGAGGCTCTGCCTGCTCTCTGCCTGCCGGTTATAGGCTTTGCCTTGGTTGCACTCCTGGTCGCCATTGACTTTGGGGGAAGGGCTTTCCTTGTTCTCTCCCGCGGGTTGCCAGTTGTTGCGAAGCGACAGACTCTTGAAGCCCTCTCGCTTACCAGCCTCTCCCTCTCCGGCCTCCCTGGCCTTCTGCTCAGCCAGGCGCCGGAGGCTCTCACCCTCATAGACCCTGGAACGGTGCCTCCTGTACCTGCTCCCCTCCAGCCCTTGCAAAGCCTCAGCAAAGAGAGCCTCGCGGCTGCTCATCTGCATCCGTCTCCTCAGCTGGCTGGTTCTGGCCTCCCAGATAGACATGTGTTTGTGCCTCCGAAATTCCCTCCTGGAACCGAATGGGGACCAGAAAAACAGCAGGCGGAATTAGAACGCAATGCAACACAACAGTGACGTGACAGCAACAAAATATCAAGGTCACAGGCACTCACAGATAATTATTACTACATTCAAGAGAGTAAAGCAGACAGACGGCAAACAAAGTCTTGCTACAGACCTTTGTTTCTCGAAAGACTTCCATTGTTACTCCCTCCTAATCACTGCGGTACACTCGAAGCAGTTTCCTGTCACTGGCTCAACACCAAATCTATTTCACTTCTCAGCCAACACATTTCACCACGGTGAATGGTGAGTGAGAAAAATTGGGAGATAGCAGTTCAAAGGCCTGTGGTCTAGAAAAGCCTTCACTCGTGGGGAGCATCCACAACTGTGCAAGGCCTGAGGCTGTACTTAAAGAGGTGAAATTGAGAGCAGCCAAGCATTCAGCTTGTATCGGCAACTCACGACATTACCATACAGTTGGAGGGATAATACATCAATCAAACCAGAAATTGTACCCACTTCAAACAGGACATGATCCCTCTAAAAATCCCAGAGTTTGATTGTCCATATATGAGACACTCTAGTCCCTCTCTCACTCCCCACTATCTGAGATACTCTAATATCTCTCTCACTTACCTCTATCTGAGACACTCTAATCCCTCTCTTACTGTCCTCTATTTGAGACACTCTAATTCTTCTCTCACTCGCCACTTTCTGAGATACGCTAATCCCTCTCTCACTCTCCTCTATCCGAGACACTCTAATCCTTCTCTCACACTCCTGTATCTGAGACACTCTAATCCTTGTCTCACTCTCCTCTAACTGAGACACACTAATCACTCTCTCTCTATCCTCTATCTGAGACACTCTAATCCGTCTCTCACTCTCCTCTATCTGAGACACTCTCATCCCGCTCTCATTCCTCTCTAACTGAGACACACAAATCCCTCAATCATTCACCTCTATCTGAAACACTCTAATTGATCTCTCACTCTCCTCTGCCGGAGACACTCTAATCCCTCTCTTCCTGTCCTCTATTTGAGACACTCTAATCCCTCTCTCACTCTCCTCTATCTGAGAAACTCTAATCCCTCACTACTCTCCTTTATCTGAGACGCTCTCATGCCTCTCTCGCATCCCTCTATCTGAGATACTCTAATGCCTCTTTCATTCCCCTCTAACTGAGATACACAAATCCCTCTCTCATTCACCTCTACCTGAAACACTCGAATCGCTTTCTCACTCCCCTGTCTGAGACACTCTAATCCCTCTCTTACTGTCCTCTATTTGAGACACTCTAATCCTTCTCTAACTGACCTCTATCTGAGAAACTCTAACTCTCCACTATCTGAGACACTGTAATCCCTCTCTCACACTCCTCTATCTGAGACACTCTAATCCCTGATTTACTGTCCTCCATTTGAGACACTCTAATCCCTGTCTCACTCTCCCCAATCTGAGAAACTCTTATCCCTCACAACTCTCTTCTAACTGAGAAAATCTGATGACACTCTCACTTTCCTCTGTCTGAGACACTCTAATCCTACTCTCACTATCCTCTATCTGAGACAGTCTAATCCCTCTCTCACACTCGTATATCTGAGACACTGTAATCCTTGTCTAACTCTCCTCGAACTAAGACACACTAATCCCCTTCTCGTTCTTCTCCATCTGAGACAATTAAATCCCTCTCTTACTCCTCTATCTGAGACACTCTAATCCCTCTCTTGCTCCTGTATCTGAGACACTCTAATCCCTCATCCCTCTCTCTGTCCTCCATCGGAGACACACAAATCCCTCTGTCACTCTCTTCTATCTGAGACACTCTAATCCCTCTCTCACACTCGTCTATCTGAGACACTCTAATCATTCTCTCACA
>JAHRHZ010000124.1:939234-957710 GCA_024137785.1 Ginglymostoma cirratum | reverse complement strand
CATTCTCCTCGATCCGAAACACTCTAATCCCTCTCTCACTCTCCTCTATCTGAGAGGCTCTAATCCCTCTCTCATTCTCCTCTATCTGAAACACTCTAATCCTTCTCTCACTCTCCTCTATCTGAGACACTCTAATCCTTCTCTCACACTCCACTGTCTGAGGGACTCTAATCCCTCTCTCACACTCCACTGTCTGAGGGACTCTAATCCTTCTCTCACTCTCCTTTATCTGAGACACTCTAATCCGTCTCTCACACTTCTCTATCTGAGACACTGTAAACCCCGTCTCTCCTGTGTCTGTGTCACTCTAATCGTTGTCTCTCTCCTCAATCTGAAACATTCCTCTCTCCCACTCTGGCATTTGAAACATTGTAACTTCTCCACTCTATCTATAGTTGTCCGAGTGCCGCTATCTGACTGTTTCAATCAATCTGTCTGTGACATCCCACATCTTGACACAGCCCGAAACAAAGCCACGTTACATGCCGCTGAGCAGCTCCTTGTATGAGCACGATACTCATGCGGTGAATGTTGGCTCATTGCTGGGGATACTGAGGAAGGCATCCCCTATCCCCCAGCGCCTCCAACCCATTTCCACCCGTCAGATGATACTAGACCCTCGGTGTGGCTTGAGGCATGTCAATATCCACTCACTCAGTCGAAGGGAAGCCAGGTGCGGACATCGGGCTGACCTCTTTTGCTTTTTGCAGCGCGTGTTTCTGGTTGATGGCCTCCTCTTCTTCCTGCTCCTCCTAGGTGAGAACAGTGATCCCTAGTCAATGTCACCATCCTCAGCACCCTTCCGAGACCCGAACCACTGTCGCCATGGATACAGCCCTCACTAAGATCCCATGCTGCAGCATCTCCTGGTTTTATTTCACCAGATTCTCTTCTGCAGGCAGGCTGGTGGCATTCCATCCCAGCCTCTTCGATTTGTCTGCCTCCTCTCCACCTATCCTCTCCTCTATCCATCCTGTATCCGCCTCCCCCTCTCTCCCTATTTATTTCAGAACCCTCTTCCCCTCCCCCATTTCTGATGAAGGGTTTAGGCCCGAAACGTCAAGTTTTCCTGATCCTATGATGCTGCTTGACCTGCTGTGTTCATCCAGCCCCATGCTTGTTATCTCGGATTCTCCAGCATCTGCAGTACCTTTTATCTCTGTGGCATTCACAGATGGCCAATGGACCTATTTTGGCCCAGAAGCACTGTCAATGTCTTGTCCATCTCTTGCTGTGTGGGATGAGAGGAAAGTCTTTCTTTTTCAACCCAGATGGGTGGTGACAGTCTGGAATGCACTGCCTGGCAGGGTGTTGAGGGAAAGAATTGCCTCCCCCTCTCTCCCTATTTATTTCAGAACCCTCTTCCCCTTCCCCATTTCTGATGAAGGGTCTAGGCCCAAAACGTCAAGCCTTCCTGCTCCTATGATGCTGCTTGGCCTGCTGTGTTCATCCAGCTCCACACCTTGTTATCTCGGATTCTCCAGCATCTGCAGTACCTATTAACTCCTTTTATAAATTATCTGGATTAGGCACATGGCGTGTCGTAACAATCAAGGCTATGGTCAAAGAGAGCTGGTGAATGGGATTAGGTCGAAGGTTAGGTATTTCTCACATGTCGATAGGCCGAAGGGCCTCGACCACACTCTCTGATTCTATTCTTGGGACTGGATCCTTGCATCTGGCTCAGAGGCAGACACACTACCCACTGACAGCAGGAACAAATGTGATCAGGCTCTTTCTCCTCCCTCCAAAAGTGGGCCCCTCTCACTTACATATCAGATAGCAATGTTGTCTGGCTCAAAAGGAATGGGGGAATTCCTACTGTGCACTTTGTCATGATGGATGGCAGGTCCACGCACTGCCCACGCTATGGGAAGGTCTACACATTGACCACGGTCCCACTCACAGCGCAGGCTCGTGGCTAATTCACTGGTGACCCAAACTTCCAGGTGCTGAATTGGCGAAGAGGGATGCAGAACTTTCCAAAGTGTCCCTCGCACAAGTGACATCAAACGCGTTCAGCAAATCCTGAGATGAACAGGCTGAGTGGGTCCTTTACTGTTTGTGATACACACATAAACAATGTCAATGAGAATGTGGCGGAAAGGTAAGAAAGTTTACGAATTACGCAAAGATGGGTCGGGTGGTTGACAGTAAGGAGGAAGGTGTTAGGTTGCAGGAGGGTATAAAAGATTGGGCAGATCAGTGACAGATGGAATTCAACTCTGATAATTGTGAAGTTATGCACTTTGGAAGAAGGGACAAGGGAGTACTCAATGAACAACAGGACACTTGGAAGCTCAGAGAAACAGAGGGATATTGGGGTGCTTGTCCACAGATCCCTGAAGGTGGTAGAACATGTTAATAAGGTAGTTATAAAGCATACGCGATGCTTGCCTTTATCAGTCATGGCACAGATTATAAGAGCAGGGGGGTTATGTTGGAGCTGTACAGGACTTTGGTTCGGCCACAGCTGGAGCACTGTGTGCAGGTCTGGTCACCACACTATAGGAAGGATGTGCTTGCACTGGAGGGGGTGCAGAGGAGATTCACCAGGATGTTGCCTGGGATGGAGCAGTTCAGACGTGAAGAGAGGCTGGATAAGATCAGGTTGTTTTGTTTGGAGCGGAGAAAGATGGGGGGGACCTAATAGAGGTGTATAATGTTGTGAGGGGAATAAACAGGGTGAATAGAAAGCAGCTGTTCCCCTTCTTTGAAGGATCAATAACAAGTTGGCTCACTTTTAATGTGAAAGAAAGGAACTTTAGAGAGCTTTTGAGGAAAATATTTTCACCCAGAGGGTAGTGGGGTCTGGAATGCACAGCCTGGGAGGGTAGTTGAGGTGGTAAACCTCATAACCTTTAAAAAGTACTTGGATGAGCACTTGAGGTGTCATAACATTCAAGACTATGGGCTTAGTGTCAGGAAGTGGGACTAGTGTAGCTAGTAGTGTATTTACTTGGGCTGTACAGACACAATGAGCCAAAAGGCCTTTTGTGCACTGTATGATTGTAGGCTGTGCAGGTCAGCCCCAGACTATGCGACAGCTCTCTTGCCCATATTTAGAATAGAAGAAGGTTTTAGAATCCCTACAGTGTGGGAACAGGCCCTTCGGCCCAACAAGTCCACACCGACCCTTGGAGCATCCCACCCAGAACCATCCCCCTATAACCCACACACCCCTGAACACTATGGGCAATTTAGCATGGCCAATCCACCTAGCCTGCACATCTTTGGACTGGGGTCTGTGCAAAGCTCCATTCCCACATTGCAATGCATGGATTCTTAGTCAAGGTTGTCTTTCATCTGTACTACCTCTCTCCATTTCCCATGTATTCCAGTTGATTGAAAGCTGATAGTACGCCACCAACAAAGAGGCTATTTTACCTTTGTTAGCTCTTGGGCATTGGCCAGATTATCCACAGCGATGGCCAGGAAGACATTGAGCAAGGTGTCTTTACATCAGAGTTAAGGAAATGAGGAACTGTCCAATCACCATATAAGAACTAGCAGTAGGAATAG
Organism: Ginglymostoma cirratum; assembly: GCA_024137785.1. Lineage (NCBI taxonomy): Eukaryota > Metazoa > Chordata > Chondrichthyes > Orectolobiformes > Ginglymostomatidae > Ginglymostoma > Ginglymostoma cirratum. The sequence goes on along the minus strand of JAHRHZ010000124.1, from coordinate 954,188 downwards.
ACTATTCAACTCCTTGAGTCTGCTCTGCCATTTAATACGATCATGGCTGATGTCATCTCAGCCTCAACTCCACTTTCCTGTCTGCTTTCCCTAATCCTTCACCTCATTACTAATTAAAATCAGTCTATCTCCTCCTTAAATTTACTCAGTTACCTAGCATTTAACTCTGGGGTAGTAAATTCCACAGATTCACATCCTTTTGAGAGAAGTAATTTCTTTTCATCTCTGTTTGAAATCTGACACCCCGTATCCTAAAAGTATGACTTCACATTCTAGATTGTCCCATAAGAAGCATGCACCGTGTGTCTGCTTTGTCAGTCGCCTTTGGCAACTTAAAGACCTCAATTAGATCTCCTGCCATTGTACTAAACTGCAGGGAGTTATAGACCTAAACTGCTCAATCCCGCCTGATAAGACAAAGCCCTCATTTCTGGAGTCAATACAGTGATCCTCCTCTGAACTGCGTTCTGTGCAATTACACCCCTCCACAAGGAAGGCGACCAAAATTGTATCCAGCACACGTGAGCAGATAACATCAAACCGTACAGGAAAGATTTCACTCAATTGTAAGAAAGAGCAAAGCAACACACGGTTAACCTTCCAGTCCTGGGATCCACATAAACTGGCAGATCAGATGCCAATCATCAGAAAGGATGTCTGTCACCTATCCAGTTTCAACAGGACAGCTGATTGTGATTCTCAGTAATAAGACCGGCACTCTATCAGCATCCTGAGATCCTGTCCTCTAGGTTAGTATTACATCCTTTCATTCCTACTCATTTCTGTTAATTAGCCAATCCTCTAGCTATGTCAAAGTGCTAACCCCCAATTCTATGAGTCCCTATCCTCTGCAACAAATTATTTTGTGGCACCTCATCTTGTGACTGTTGAAAATCAGAAGAAACTACTGCTCCCTTTAAACCACAATCACCAATTTCATCTAGAAGGACAAGGGCAGCAGATACCTGGGAACACCACCCGCTGCAAGTTCCCCTCCAAGCCACTCACCATTCTGGCTTGGAGATATATCACTGTTCCTTCATTGTCGCTCACTCAAAATCCTGGAATTTCCTCCCTGAGGGCATTCTGGGTCAACCTACAGCACATGGACTGCAGCGGTTAAGAAAGCAGCTCATCTCCACTTTCTCTAGGACATCTAGGGATGGGTAATAAATGCTGGCCCAGCCCAGTCAACAAATGAGAATGTTACTTCCCCCTTTATCAATCTGGCTGGTTACGTCCTCAAAAATCAGTAACAGATTTGCCAAAAAATTTCTCTTTCATGGAATGATCTCGCCCAATTATAACATAGTCTTTTAGGCATTTTATTACCACTTCTTCAATAATAGATTCCATCATATTCCTGAAGACTAATGTCAGGTTAACTGGCCTGCAGTTCTCTTTCCTCTTCCAGAGTTCTTCAAAAGTGTGTAACATTTACAGTTTTCCAACCGAGAAGGCATCATTTGAGGAATGTTGTAAGATGCTAACTAGTGCATCCAGTATCTCTGAAGTCACACCTTGTTTAACTCTAGGTTGCAGATCATCAGGTCCAGGAGATATGTGGGCTTTTTGTCCCATTACTTTTTCTAACACTTGTTCTTTATTAATTACTTTAAGTTCCTCAAATCTCATTAGATCCTCGGTTCCCCAGAACATCTGGCATCTTATTTGGGTCTTCTGCTCAGAAGATAGACACAAAATAGTGGTTTGACATCTGTCATTTCCTCATTCCCCATTATAATTTATTCTGCATTAGTCTTTAAGGGTTAATTTTTACTTTCTCCTTTTTCTTTCTTTACTGAACTTGTAAAATTTCTCAGAATCTGATTTCATATGTCAGGTGAGTTAACCCCCGAGTTATATTTTCACATTTCATCAATTTTTTGGTCACACTTAGCCAGTTTCTAAACAATCCCAATTCTCAGGCTTACTACTCATTTTGGAAATATTACACACCTGTACTTTTAATCTAATTCTATCCTCAAACGCTGAAGTGACCCATCGCTCATCTTCCTTACAGAGCTGAGTTTATTTTGTAAGCAGAATGGCTACTGTGGCATAGTCAAGGTAGCAGAATTTTGCCAGCCCATAATACCACTGGCACATCACGTGAGGCTAAACCCAAGATATCCCACACCAACTTGCGTTCGTCAGAGTGTGGTTAGCATCATTCACTCTTTGGGGATCTGGATTCAAGTATCAGGGGAACTATGGCTCTCCATGATTTAAGACTGAGCTGGAACACATTTGGGAAATAGACTGAGCGGCATGTTTCTTACAATTCTTAATGGGTAAATCGCTGTGCAGCTTGTACTGAGGAAGAATTGTCAACTCCCACAGATTGATGATTGGTACCACTCCATCAGCAGCAGCCCACCCTCAAACAGAGAGTACTTTAATTTAACCTATCTATCTCATAAACCTGTTCTTATACATCTCTGGAGTATGTAGGACTTGAACTGAGGCCTCGCAGTCCAGTGCTAAGGACATTACCATTGTGCCACAAGAGGGTCCTCTGGTGAATTTTTTCTAAATTAACCTATTTTTCTAACAAACCTGATCAGGAATGTTATTGTACAACCCTGAAGCAGATCAACCCAGCCCTCTCAGTCCAGGGATAGGGACCCTGCTATTGTCCCACAAGAGGGCCCTCTGGTTGAGTGTTTTTGAAACATTGCCTTACTTGCACACTAATGGCTCATTATACTCACACTGCAGAAAGTTAGGGCTGGTACTTAACAGCAGAAAGATCCTTCCTGACAAAGAAGTTGATGGATTTACAACGTAATTAATTGCCTCCGGCCTGGGGAGCAGACAATTTAAAACATGGAGTTTCATACGATGCTTGTGAATAGTTTTGAAAATTTACAATGTTATTTTTACTTTCTTCTGTTGTGTTTTTCTCTTTCATCATATTAATCAATATTTCCTTTTGGACTTGCTTTGGCTCCGTTTTATGGTTGTATTTTTATTGCTTATCGTTCCTGTTGTATTCTCCATTGCCTCGACAAAGGAGTCATTTGGCTGGTCCCAGATGCCCCTTCCTCATGACTCGAGGTGGAGGCTGACAGGCTGAAAGAGCGAGTATTTTACAATTTGAAGGCTGCAAAACAATGCGGACGTGACACACAGTGAGATGTCACTTCTCCACCTAACTCTGGTCAATATTCAAAACCGGTGTCTTCATTGTAATGGTTACCATGGTGACATGTCCTACCAGTTTGGTACTGCCTCTAATATCTTGAGTGTGGCAGCTGAGGGCTCAGAGTCAGTGAGCAATTAATGCACTTGGATGACAATTCAAGAATGTTCTCTCACCTAAGCCACACCGGCCACCTTCCCATATTTTACAAAGACCACAAAATCATTTGAGTGCCACACAGATAAAGCCCAGCACACAAACTGAAAACCAGAGAGAACAGGATGTAATTCTCAGTGAAAGGATACAGTTTCCAAAGAGTGTAAGGACAATGAAATAGACAGATGACCACATTCCTGAGTTCACACCGCCCTGGGATTTTATCCCGTTGTACATCACCTCATTCCAGTCCTCACCCGTTAAAATCTACAGAGAAAAGATTCTGTCTTAGTCACAGCAGCATCAGTACACCCTACAAACGAAGGTCAAATCTGGAAATAATTCAGAGCAGGAGTTGGTTGCCGCAATGCACAGGTGCCAGTGAGGAATCAAGGCAAAGGGTTTACAGCTGTGAGACACATTCCACATCAAATCCCACTCTCTGTCTGCCATTAAACACCATCACCCCTCTCTGTCTGTCATTAAACACCATCACTGCACTCTGTCAGTCATTATACACCATCACCCCTCTCTGTCTGTCATTAAACACCATCACTGCACTCTGTCAGTCATTAAACACCATCACCCCTCTCTGTCTGTCATTAAACACCATCACTGCACTCTGTCAGTCATTATACACCATCACCCCTCTCTGTCTGCCATTAAACACCATCACTGCACTCAGTCATTAAACGCCATCACCCCTCTCTGTCTGCCATTAAACAAAAACACTCCTCTCTGTCTGCTGTAAAACACCATCACCCCTCTCTGCCTGCCATTAAACACCATTACCCCTCTCTGTCTGCTGTAAAACACCGTCACCCCTCTCTGTCTGCTGTAAAACACCGTCACCCCTCTCTGTCTGCTGTGAAACACCATCACCCCTCTCTGTCTGCTGTGAAACACCGTCACCCCTCTCTGTCTGCTGTGAAACACCGTCACCCCTCTCTGTCTGCTGTGAAACACCGTCACCCCTCTCTGTCTGTTGTTAAACACTGTCACTGCTCTCTGGCTGCTGTTACTTGACCTCACTATGTATGACCAATACCAGACGTGGAGTTATTTTGTTCTTTAGTTTTGCCCCGAACGGTAAGGCTGCTCCCCTCTGCGATCTTCTCTGACAGGTTTGCATTTTTACACACCATTGAGAGTGTACAGTTGTTCATACCTGAAACACTGTGATGATCGCCGCAGGAAAGGTGTCAAAGTTCGTCGGTGGGGTGCCATCCTCAAAGTTGAACCTGCAGACAAAGTGAAGAAGTGGAACAGTCAGAAAGGGCCACGTGGGGAAGCAGGGACAGTCTGAGTATTTAACATCGCAAAATTAAAATAGTCGACCAAGCTGGGCTCATCGATGGAGGGTAAAGTGTGATGGGGGATACTCACTGTCCACCAAAGAGCTGCATCCCCAGCAGTGCAAACACGACGATGAAGAGAAAGAGAAGAAACAGCAGACTGATGATGGATTTCATTGAACTCATTAATGAAACAACCAGGTTGCGCAGAGATGCCCAGTACCTGAGGAACATCAAGAGAAGGTGTTATTGGGCGACAGGAACAACGTAGATGAGATCATACAAAATATAAACCTGCTGTTCACATGTGTGGGGAAACCAGTGAGGAACTGGTACCAGAGTCTGTGTAGGGAAACCAGTAAGTAACTGGTACCAATGTTTGTGTAGGGAAACCAGTAATAAACTGGTACCAGTATTTGTGTAGGGAAACCAGTAATAAACTGGTACCAGCGTCTGTGTAGGGAAACCAGTAAGAAACTGGTACCAGTGTCAGTGTAGGGAAACCAGTAAGAAACTGGTACCAGCATCTGTGTGGGGAAACCAGTAAGAAACTGGTACCAGTGTCTGTGTGGGGAAAACCAGTAAGAAACTGGTACCAGTGTACCGGTGAAGCTGTGAGGAGGGGGTAACAGCCAAAACCAATGTGTGGGGAGTCTGACTGAGCCACTGTTCTGATCCATACTCACTTTGTCACTTTAAATATCCTGAGCAGTCGCAGTGCTCGGAGTACACTGATACCAAACGATGTCTCTGGGCGAATCATGGTCCAAACCACATCAAATATACTGCCGATAATCACCTGCCAAGCACAGTGCTTAATTAGATACATAGTCTATGATACAGTGCAGAGATATTGTATAGTGATTTATAGACTCAAATAAACCTAGACATTAGTCACACAGACAAACTGGGATATTGGTCAGGATACACACAGGGAATGGGACACGGAGAACATAGGGTGCAGTCCAGGCCGGAATAATCAGGAAAAGCCAATGATGAATTGTTGCAGGGATCTGTAATTCCACATGAGCTTCAACAATAACAGTCTAACATAACAGCACGATGGCTCAGTGGTTAGCACTGCTGCCTCACAGCACCAGGGACCTGGGTTCGATTCCACCCTTGGGTGACTGTCTGTGTGGAGTTTGCACATTCTCCCTGTGTCTGCATGGGTTTCCTCTGGGTGCTCTGGTTTCCTCCCACAGTCCAAAAGATGTGCAGGTTAGGTGGCTTGGCCATGAAAAGTTGCCCATAAGACATAGGAGTGGAAGTAAGGCCATTCGGCCCATCGAGTCCACTCTGCCATTTAATCATGGCTGATGGGCATTTTAACTCCACTTAACCGCACTCCCCCCATAGCCCTTGATTCCTTGCGAGATCAAGAACTTATCAATCTCCGCCTTGAAGACATTTAACGTCCCGGCCTCCACTGCGCTCCGTGGCAATGAATTCCACAGGCCCACCACTCTCTGGCTGAAGAAATGTCTCCTCATTTCCATTCTAAATTGACCCCCTCTAATTCTAAGGCTGTGTCCATGGGTACTAGTATCCCCACCTAATGGAACCAACTTCCCAGCATCCACCCTTTCTAAGCCATACATTATCTTGTAAGTTTCTATTAGATCTCCCCTCAACCTTCTAAACTCTAATGAATACAATCCCAGGATCCTCAGCCGTTCATCGTATGTTAGGCCTACCATTCCAGGGATCATCCGTGAGAATCTCCGCTGGACACGCTCCAGTGCCAGTATGTCCTTCCTGAGGTGTGGGGCCCAAAATTGGACACAGTATTCTAAATGGGGCCTAACTAGAGCTTTATAAAGTCTCAGAAGCACATCACTGCTTTTATATTCCAACCCTCTTGAGATAAATGACAACATTCCATTCGCTTTCTTAATCACAGACTGAACCTGCACGTTAACCTTCAGAGAATCCTGTACTAGCACTCCCAGATCCCTTTGTACTTCCACTTTATGAATTTTCTCACCGTTCAGAAAATAGTCCATGCCTGTATTCTTTTTTCCCAGGTACAAGACCTCACACTTGCTCACGTTGAATTTCAGTAGCCATTTCCTGGACTACTCTCCTAAACTGTCTAAATCATTCTGCAGCCTCCCCACCTCCTCCGCACTACCTGCCTGTCCACCCAACTTCGTATCATCGGCAAACTTCGCCAGAATGCCCCCAGTCCCTTCATCCAGATCATCAATATATAAAGTGAACAGCTGCAGCCCAACACTGAACCCTGCGGGACACCACTTGTCACCGGTTGCCATTCTGGAAAAGAGCCTTTTATCCCAACTCTCTGCCTTCTGTCAGACAGCCAATCCTCAATCCATGTCAGTAACTCACCTCGAACACCATGGGCCCTCACCTTACTCAGCAGCCTCCCGTGAGGCACTTTATCAAAGGCCTTTTGGAAGTCTAGATAGATAACATCCACTGGGTTTCCCTGGTCTAACCTACTTGTTACCTCCTCAAAGAATTAAGGGGTGTTGAGGGGTGTGTAGATTACGTGGGTTGTAGGGCGATGGGTCTGGGTGGGATGCTGTCTGGGTCAGTGTGGATTTGTTGGGCTGAAGGGCCAATTTCTACACTGTAAGGATTCTATGAAACAACAAAAAGTCTCACAGTATCACCAGTGTCTTGTACCAACTACGGAAGGGACACGATATAGGAGGAACTGATACCGAAGCACTGCAGGTGTCTGTTTATGGAGACATTCACACTGTATTACAAGACGCTGAAAAAAATTCTCTGCCACCTCCAGTGGTCCCCAACATTACAGGTACCAGTCTTCAGTCAATTTGATTCATCACCTGTGATAGCAAGAAATGTTTGGAGACACTGGATACTACAAAGGCTATGGGTCCTGACAATGTTCTAGCAATAGTACTGAAGACCAGTGCTCCATAACTTACTGCTCCCCTAGCCAAGCTGTTCCAGTACAGTTACAACAGCGGTATCTACCCGATAATGCAGAAAAATTGCCCAAGCATGTCTTGTACACAAAAAGCAGGACAAATCCAACCCGGCCAATTACCGCCCCATCAGTCTCCTCTTGATCATCAGTAAAGTGATGGAAGGTGTCAGTAACAGGGCTATCAAGCAGAACCTGCACAGCAATAACCTGCTCAGTGACGTCCAGTTTGGGTTCCGCCAGGGCCACTCAGCTCCTGACCTCATTACAGCCTTGGTTCAAACATGGACAAAAGAGCTGAATTCCAGAGGTGAGGTGAGAGTGACAGCCCTTGAAATCAAGGATGCATTCAACCGAGTGTGGCATCAAGGAGCCCGAGCAAAAGTGGAATCAATGGGTATCGGGGGTAAACTCTCCGGTTGTTGGAGCCATACCTGGCACATAGGGAGATGGTTGTAGTTTTTGGGAGGTCAATCATCCACTACTACCAGAAACCAGAGTTGGTCACATTGTACCTCCAGAACTCTGGCACCAGTGAGTCACACTGCAGTACAAGTACCTAATAGAACAGCCAGTCATATTGCAGTGCATGGGACTGACAGCAGAGCTGGTCAGAACATATCACAGGGGTCTGATGGCAAAGCTAGTCATAATTTCTTACAGGGTGTGATAAGAGATAGTCACAAAATAATACAGGCAGTTTGACTGGAGGCCAAAATGAAAACATAGGACAGTTTTAAAACCAATGGCTGGGGAAGGAATTGCTGCACTTTTAAAAAAACAAGTTACTGCAGCTCATTGGAAGTTGTGTTTACACAGTTGCTTTGTTCAAGCAGTGAAGGAGGAGGGACAAGACACCATGGCACAGGGTGTGTGGGTAAAGTGAGATTTAGCCAACAACAGATTGCTGATTGGTAGGTACAATTGGGACCACAGGTCATTAGCCTGACTTCAGCTCTGTGATAGGCAGTTGGTGTGTGTGAATGATGCATGGGCAGAAGGTTTCCAGACTGAAGGAGGCACAGTTTGTTTTTATATCTCTGCAAAGTAACAAAGCCTGGAAGCTGTCAGTTATTCTTTCCTGCTATTTGATACCAGCTGCTGCCTCTAACCGGTGACTGTGAAGCTGAACAATCCATATGTAAATTCTTTGGTCCTTGGCAAAGATCTGTGAATCTGGACAGGAGGAGATTAAAGAACAGGGGGTCTTGGGAAGAAAAGAAACTAAACTCTACAGACTGGTAATGCTGAAATGATTCCCCAGTACTTTTTCATCCACCCAGAACACTATTTCATTTGTCACAGTCAGTCACCCTGTACTACAGGGGCCTGATACCACAGCCAGTCACCCTGTACTACAGGGGTCTGTAAATACAGACAGTCACACTGTATTATGAGGATCAGACACCACAGGCAGACATACTGTACTACAGAGGCCTGATACCATGCAGAATGCTTCAGGAATGTCTAGTTGAGAAGAAGGATAATGATGTTCTCACCCCACAGTCAAAGCAATTGAAGGAGGAGTGAAAGTATAGTCGTAGACCGCAGCCGTACATCTTCAGAAACATCTCGAAGAGAAAGAGCCCCAGAAAGGTGAACTCGGCATAGTCTGCAAAAATGAAATATTTAGGTTAGAAAGAGCGGACAATGCAGAAGTGGCAACATGATCCCATTCAGATGCCTAAGTCTGTACTTCAATGCCAGAGGCCATCACAGTCTGTACCAGTTCAAACAGTCCTGCGTCACACATTCCTTCACTCCAGATACCTCCCACTGCATTCCCACAAGGTGTTCACACACTGCAGGTGAGCTTGGAGTTGGGGGTATTCGGGTCAGGGCGTGGGGCGAAGTGAGAGTATGGATGAGGGGTGGGAGCTGTGTTGATTTGGGGCAGCGGGGTACTCCCCCTCCTTTCAGAACAGCAGCAGCTTTACCCTGGCCACTTGGTCAGGGGCCCTGTTCCATCAGTCACATCCTGACATCACGGAAGGGAAGAATTTCTCCCGATCCCAGAACATTCCAAATCCTGCAGTGCTGAGGAAGTACTTCCAAAGTACAGCCACCACTGTTTGTGCACAGCAAGGTCCCACAAGCAGAGAAGAAGGGACCAGATACTCTGTTCTCAGTAGTACTGATGGAAGTGGGAGTTTTTGGTCAGTTTGCCAAACTCCTGGATCTTCGTCAAAATGATACCAGTGGATCTTCTCTGTTTCCCTTGACAGCGCAGGCCACTTTAATGTTTCATCCTCTAGCCCACTCCTCCAACAGTATAGTCACCCCGCAGTCCTGCACTGGGAAGGCCAAGCTAGATTCTGTGTCCCAAGTCTGGAATTGGAAAATTGAGTCCAAATTCAGCCTGATGCAGTGCTAACTCTTTCAAGGTGGGCACTTCAAATTCTCTGAAACCCACAGGTTCTGCACCAACTCGTTCCTGCTTGTGGGATCTTGCTGTCCAGACACTGGTCTCAGAACACGAGTAGGCTACTCAACCCATCGTTCTGTTCTGCCAGTCAATTCAATGTTTGATGAGATCAGATCTGATCAACAGCCCAACTCCTAATTTATCGCCCAAAACCATCGCATCAACACAAGAAACCAACAAAACTGCAGCCGCTGGAAATCTGAAACAAAAACAGAAATTACTGGAAAATCTCAACAGGTCTGGCAGCATCTGCAGTCAGAAATCAGAGTTAACATTTCGGGTCCAATGACCTTTCTTCAGAACTGATGGTGGTCAGGAAAAGGATGGTTTTTTATACAGACGAGGGGGGAGGAGAACTGCAAAGAGTAAATGATAGATGGAGACACAGCCCAAAGGGAGAGGAAAAACAGTTGGACGGACAAAGAAGTGGATAAAGGTCAGTTTAGCTGACATTAGATAGTGTGTTGTAGTAACCCATGTAATAACAAGGCCTGGTGCGTGCGGGTGGGAGAAAACGTGAGGAAAGATGCTCAAGCCCCTGAAATTGCTGAACTTGATATTGAGTCTTGAAGACTGTGGGATTCCCAGGTGGAAAATGAGGCGCTGTTCTCCTAACTTGCACTGAGCTTTGCTGGAGCCCTGCAGCAAGCCTGAGACAGAGATGTTGGCCAGGGAACAGGGTGGCACGTTGAAGTGGCAGGCAACAAGAAGCTCAGGATCTTTTTTGTGAACAGAACATAGTTGTTCTGTGAAGCAGTCATCCAGTCTCTGCTTCATTTCTCCAATGTAGAGGAGACCACAGCATCAACCTCCATCTGCTGACATTTTAAACATCGTCATGCCATTTTGCATGAAAATCAGTCCTGAATCCACTCTTGAAGGGCATGACCCTGATACTCAGTGTAGATGGAAACAAATTATTTTAAATGGTTGGGGACAGGGGGCCTGCACTATCAGTTCCCCTTAACATCCTGAAAACTTATCAAATCTCTCCTCAGCCCTTACAATTTCAAGGAGAACAACATGAATGAACTCTCCCCAGCTATCATTCTTGTAAGTTTACGCTGAATTCCTTCCAAGGTCAAAACCTCCTGGCTGAGGTGTGGTCGTGTTTAGACCTGTTTCGGGATGTGATTGGGCCAGAGCCTTGTATAGTCAAAATAAGTCTTCTGTCGCCCCGCATTACAGTTATCAGAGCGGCTCCTGAGCTTCTAACAAAATACATACCGAGACATTTCTCCCATACATCTGCCCAACCTCAGCTCATATCACTCTTTCCAGCCTTTCTATGCTTGGAGAGCTCCCATCTACCAATATCTGTTTGTAGTCAGTACTGCTCACAATGCCATCTATCTGTGCAACATGGAAACATTTTGATGGCTCTACATGCCAGCATCTGAGGTGCTAACAAATACAGGGAGCAGCTATGGCCCCTTCAGGGATTCTGGTGATCACTAATCACGTTCTGACAGAATACCCATACACTATCCCAACTCTCTGTCTCTTGCTGTTCAGTGACTTTTCCAATCTGAGTTTCAACTTCAGCTGACAGTCCCATGTGAGAGATGGTACCAAATGTCCACATGACTTCCTTCTGTTGACAGTGCCCTGCCCATTACTTCCTGCAAACTCTTGCATAATTTTGGGTCCATGTTTCGAATTGGTTTGATTGGCTGCGAAGTATTTTCGGAAACTCCAGGCTGGTGAACACGCGATGACAATTGGACTCTCTCACTTGGTAATTCTGTGCATGGCCACAAGGGTGCTGCGACACATTGGCCCAGGGGTGGACAACTTTGGGTGTGAGTGACCTTGTAGCCAGGTATCAATACTGACAGGAGCACAGATGAAATGTTGGAGAAAATCTGTTCACACTAAGTGATCTTCTGTGTTGACTTACCCCCTTATGGGGTGTGGGGACAAGCTTGGGGAACAAATGGTTAGTCACGGTGTCCAGCCATTATGATGTGCATTGTACAATGTACAGTGGGAATGTGCAATTCTGACATCCAAAAAGAAAACGCTGGCAGGGTCAGTTACAATTCCCAAAATTGGGACGGCCTGGTTAGGAGTGGAATATCGATGTATCTGGCCGGGTTTGCCTGGATTCCAATGTGGGACGGTGATATTTCAGTCTGAAGTAGGCAGCCAGCAACCACAACGAGTTGGACAACTTGCCCTTGTTGCCACAGTTGGGATGGCCTGGCCTCCTTCCCCAGGAACACACTGAAACAAACACTTGGTACTCACAGAGGAAGTTGGTGAGCCACAAAGGCTGGTCATAGTGGACAATAGCGACGCATACTGTGTTGAGGGCCACCAGGCTCAGGACAATCCAGTAGAAGGCGTGGGACTTGACCATGTGACGGATGGAGATGCGCAGCATGCGTTCTTTCCGGTGGAAATAGGACGAGCCCTCCAGCAGCTTGGTGCTCTTGATGCTGGCCCTCGCTAATGGCGAACCTGGAAAGAGCAACAAAGAGGCCAACTCAGGTCGAAGCAAGCAGAGCGCGCTCATTGCAAAAGGCAGATTCAACAGTGGCATTTCGGAGGAAACTATCTAAAAAATACGATAAGCAGCGTGGAAACGGCAGGGGCCTGGAATTGGGTGAGAAACTCTTGCAAAGGGCCAGCATGCGCAATGGCTGGCTGAATGGTGGCCTTCAGTCTGTAACCTTATAATTACATGGTAAGGCATCACTGAAACTGACTGTTCATCCTGACAGCACTCCAGTGTTCTTGATCAAAATGAAGACCTGGACAATACTTATTCCAACATTATAACAATACCTGGAATAATAAAATCTGGATAATAATGATACCCATTCATATAATTATAGCTGAAGGAATAATGATACATGAGCTAATAATCATTCCTGGTCTAACAAGTATTCTCCAGCTGCATGATAATGATACCTGGAGTAATAATCCTGGGCCATGACAATGCCTAGCTGATAATGATAACAGCGTCATAATGATCAGAGGAATAACAATGATAAATGGACTCACCAAGATGCTGGGATAATAATTTAACCCCTGACTAATAATATTAGCTGAATAATAACAATACTTGGCTAAACAATTAAATCTGGATGATGATGATAGCTGGATAATAATGAAAACTGGACTAATAATGAAATCTGAATAATAATGATAGCTGGATAATAAAGATACCTGGATAATAAAGATAAAAACAGAAAGAAATGCGAATGCTGTAAATCAGAAACAAAAACAGAACTTGTGGAATAGCTCAGGAGGTCTAGCAGCACCTATGAACAGAAATCAGAGTTAACAGAATCAAATGATGCTTCCTTAGAACTGCAGAATAGTTCTATAGAACTCAGAATAATGTAACCAGGTAATAAAGATACCTAGATAAATTATAATAGCTAAACTAATAATGATAAATGGATAATAATTATGCCTGGAATAACAATGATTTCTTGATTACTCATGATGCCTTGATTAATAGTAATATCTAGTCAAATAAGGAATCCTGGACTAACAATGATTCCCAGTTCCTGGAAGTGGCCACGCAAGTATATAGGGAGTAAGGGAGTCATATGGCGTGCTTGTCTTTTTTGGTCGGGGAATTGAGTACAAGAGTCAGGAAGTGAAACACAAACAGAAATTGCTGGAAATGCTCAGTAGGTCTGGCAGCATCTGTGGAGAAAAGTGAGAGTTAAAGTTTCAGGTCGAGTGACCCTTCCTAAGAACCGGAAGTGATGTTGCAGTTTTATGAAAGCTTGGTTAGGCTGCACTTAGAGTATTGCGTTCAGTTCTGGTCGCCACATTATAGGAAGGATGTGAAGGCTTTGGAGAGGGTGCAGAAGAGATTTACCAGGGATGCTGCCTGGTTAAGGGGCTATGAGCTATAAGGAGAGGCTGAACAGATTATTTCTCTGGAGCAGCAGAGGCAAAGGGGAGACCTGATAGAAGTTTATAAAATTATGAGAGGTGTAAATAGGGTTGACAATCAGGATCTTTTTCCCAGATTTGAAATGTCTAATACTAGAGGACATGCATTTAAGGTAGGGGGAGTGGGGGGGTCATTCAAAAGAGATGTGAGATGCAAGTTTTTTTAAACACAGAGAATGGTAGGTGCCTGGAATGTGCTGCCATGGGGAGGGGTGGAGGCAGATACAATAGGGATATTTAAGGGACTTTTAGATAAGCACATGAATATGAAAGGACATGGACCATGGGCAGGCAGAAGGGATTAGTTTATTTGGTGTTATGTTCAGCACAGCATTGCGGGGTGAAGAGCCTGTTCCTGGGTCGTACTATTCTATGTTCTATGTGCTAGTCTAACAATGATACCTAAATAATAATGATCTCTGGATAAAAATGACACCCAGTCATTAATGGTACCCAGATAATAATAATATCCTAGACAATAATGGTACCTGGATCATAGTGATCCCTGGATAATAATGAGAGCCAGATAATAAATGATACTTGGGTAATAATGGTAACAGCAGAAGAATTATGCATGATGTAATAATGATACTGTTATTGATTATGATAACAGAACAAACAGTTATACCTGAGCTAATGATAGCTGCATAGGAACGATACCTGTGGAATCATAATAACTGCATAATAACAAAAGCACTTTGCTGATTAATGATACCCAGATTAATAATGATACTTGATAATAATGAAACATGGACTGATTGTAATTTTTGGTTAATTATGATACCTCAGTAATGGTAACAACTGGATTGATATTAATACTTGATTAATACTTACACCTCACTAATAATGATACCTGAATAATAATGAAACCCAGAAAATAACAATACCTCATTAAAAATGATTCCTAGGATAATAGTGATAGCGAATGATAATGACTCTGGGGTAATAATTATACTTGGGTAATAATGACTGTAGACAATAATATCTGGATAATAAGGATACCTGGACTAATAACGAAACCTCATAAACAATGATACTTCTTTAACAATGATATCTGGATAATAAAGATAGCTGGATAATAGTGATATCTGGATA
>JAHRHZ010000124.1:915947-939224 GCA_024137785.1 Ginglymostoma cirratum | reverse complement strand
TGATATCTGGATAATAAAGATAGCTGGATAATAGTGATATCTGGATAATAATGATACCTGGATGATAGTAACAGCTGGTATCTAGACCACAATTGTACCTCAACAATGATGATGCCCTGATAATAATAATTCCTGAGCTAATAATTATACCCAGATAATAATGATACCTGGAAATGAACGAAATGTGGACTAACAATGAAATCTGAATAATAATGATGGCTGGATTATAATGATACTTGGACTAACAATGATGTCTGGACCTATAATGGTACCTGCAGTAACCACATTACCTGATATAATAATGATAACCAGATAACGACAATCCTTAGATATTGATAATATCTGGACAGTAATGACACTTGGACTAATTATGAAACCAGGATAACAATAACTAATAATGGTACCTGTTCTAATGACAATAGTTGGATAATTATGATAGCTGGATAATAATGATTCCCAGATAATAATACCTGGACTAACAAATATACTCGGATAATAATGATTCCTGCATGATAAGGTAATGTCTATATTTGTGACAAATGTACAATCACTGACAACTGAACTAAAATTATACTATATCTTGATATTGACTATACATAGGATAGGCTCAATGTTACCTTGTTAATAATGATACCTAATGAGATACAAGGATAATCTCGACACATGGACTAGCAGAATCATAGCACTGTGGAGGAGTACAACGTGGAAACAGACCAAATCAGTCCAAATCATCCAAGCCGATCAGATGTCCTAAATTGATCTCGCCCCGTTTGCCAGCATTACTGGCTTAACCAATGTCCTCTATGGATGCAACATGACCTCCCAACTCTTATACTCAAATGTACTGACCAATAAAGGCAAGCATACCAAATGCCTTCTTCACAACTGCGACTTCACTTTCAAGGAACTATCAACCTGCACTCCAAGGTCTCTTTGTTTGGCATCACTCCCCAGGACCTTACCATTAAGTGTATAAGTCCTGCCCTGATTTGCCTTTCCAAAATGCAGCACCTCACATTTATCTAAATTCAACTTCATCTGCCACTCCTCAGCCCATCGGCCTACCTGATCAAGATCCTGTTCTACTGGAGATCTTCACTGTCCACTATGCTACCATTATTCAAGAATCTTTATCCAAGTATCATTGGTATGTCATTATTTGTCCAGGTATCATTCTAAAATTCTTCCGGCCTCCTGCTTGTTTATCTTGGATTCCAGCATCTGCAGTTTTTTTGTCTCTAGCCATTCTTAAATAGCTATTGTTCTTCTACATGTATCATTATCATCCTCAAATCATTATTAATTCAGGTATCAGTCTGGGTATCATTATTAGATATCATTATTAAACCAGGGATCATTATCGGTCCAGGTATCATTATTATTCAGCTACCGCTATTACATCGCATATCATTGTTACCCCAGGTCATTAAACAGCTATCATTATTATTCAGGTGTCATTACTATTCCAGGCATCTTTTTATCCTTTTATGATCACTACTACTCCAATTGCCATTGTAATCCACAGAATCTCTATACTGTGGAAACAGGCCATTTGGCCAAGCCAGTCCACACTGACCCTCCAAATAGCACCCCACCCAAATGCATCCCCCTACCCAATTCCTACTATCCTGCATTTCCCATGGTTATCGCATCCAATCTACACATCCCTGAACACGATGGTAATTAAGCATGGCCAATCCACCTAACTTGCACATCTTAGACTGTGGGAGGAAACTACAGCACCTGGGGTAAACCCTCACTGACACATCATATTGATACCTGGATTCATAACACCTAGGTAATGATACCCAGACATTAACTTTACCTATTTAATAATGATTCTTGGTCTAACACTGATACCCAGACGATAATGGTACCTGCACAATATTGCCACCTATTTAATAATGATTTCTGTTCTAATAATGATGCCTGGATTATAATGATTTATGGACCAATAACGAATCCTGGACTAATAATGATTCTTGGATAATAATGTTACCCAGACAAAAATGGTAGCTGGATAATAATGATAGCTGGATAATAATGATCCTGGGATAGTAATGATGCCTAGACTGATAATGATGTCAATACAGTGTGGAGCTGGAGGAACGCAGCAGGCCAGGCAGCATCAGAGGAGAAAAAGAGCCGACGTTTCGGGCCTGGACCCTTCTTCAGAACTGGGGAGGGAGAAGGGAGTTGGGAAATAAATAGAGGGAAGAGGGGTGGGGCTGGGGGTGTGTAGGTGGGATTGTGATAGGTGGATGCAAGTAGGGGGTGGTGGGGATTGGTCAGTGGGAAGGGTGGGGCAAATAGATGAGAAAGTAGATGGACAGGTTGTGTCAGGTCAAGGAGGTGGAGTTGGGGGGGTGGGGAGGTGGGGGTTGGATATGGGGTGAGGCTGGGGGTGGGTGCAAAGATTTTAAACTGGTGATTTCTACATTCAGGCCACTGGACGGAAAATGAGGTGATGTTCCTCCAGTTTGCGTGTGGCATCATTGCGGCACTGGAGGAGAGCCAGGATGTACACAGATTATTGATCATAGATCATAGAATTCCTACAGTGTGGGAACAGGCCCTTCGGCCCAACAAGTTGACACTGACCCTCAGAGTATCCCACTCAGACCCATTCCTCTATAACCCTAATCTACACATCCCTGAACACTATGGACAATTTAGCCTGGCCAATCCACCTAGCCTGCACATCTTTGGACTGGTAGATATTGTGTCAAACGGGACACTGAGCACAGAACGAGCACCTCTCGGGTAGACTTTGTGATGGAAGCCAAAGACAAGGCCCCTCTATTTAAATGGAGGAAATTTCCACTCCATCACTATGTACTAAACCAGAAACAGCGTAGAAGTCATGGTGGCAGGGTTTAGTATTAGAAACATGGGACAAAAGAAGATTGGGGGAGGAGTTGGCCATTCAGCCCCTTAAGCCTGCTCTGCCATTCAATATGATTGAAGTCATCCAACTCAGTAGCCTGCTCCTGCTTGCTTCCCATACCCTTCCATCCCTTTATTTGCAAGAACTATATATAACTCACTGAAACCATTCAATGTTTTGAGCTGAACTGCTTGCTGTGGCAGAGAATTCCATAGGTTCACCATTCTTTGGGTGAAGACCTTTCACCTCAACTTAGTCCAAAATGACCCACCCTGTTGTCCTTAAACTGTGATCACTAGTTCTGGACTCCCCTGGTCATCAAGAACATCCTTCCTGGATTTACCCTGTCTATTCCTGTTGGAATTTTATACATTTTGATGTGATTTCCTCTCATTCTTCCAAACTCCAATGAATATAGTCCTAACCGATCCATTCCCTCTTCAAACGTCAGTCCTGCACAATCTCAGAATCAATCTGGTAAATTATTATTGCCCTCCCTCCATAGGCAGTACATTGTTCCTCAGATAAGGAGACCAAAACTGCAGACAGTCCTCCAGCTGTGGTCTCACTAAAGCCCTGTACAACTGCAGCAAGACATCTCTGCTCCTGTGCTCCAATCCTCTCACTATGCAGGCCAACACACCCTTGCCTTCTTTACTGCATCCTCCATATAGCTCACTGAGCTTTACAAAAGATGCCCCTAAGGGGTAGTGTGTTGGTAAGACGTACCGACAGAAGAGATTTCGGTGTAGTGGTCGTCACTCGATTCTGTGTGGATCATCTCCATTCGTCCCTTCTTGATTGTTGCTCTTCTAAGGACTGAAAACAAAGGGTTAATTCACCTGTCTTGGCACTCCTCCTCCTCCTCCCTTTGGAAGTCCTGGTCACTTATTGGGTGAAGGTGCCTGCCACATTAATATGTGATAAACAGTGAGGGGGCATAGCCAGGGTTGCAATGGGAATGAACGTGGGTTAGCTCACACTACAGCATCACACCAAACTGAACTCGGTACTCAGAGTGAAACCTGCTACCTCCTTTCTCCCCCTTTCACATTATTGCCCTGAGGAGGGGATGGTGACCTTGCTTGATGAATGGTTTGAATCCAAGTGGTGACCGCGTCCCCCAGTGTCATGGGTGAAGGAATTGAGCAGGTTAGTGAAGTGTGTAATGTGTACCCTGTGAGTCTTCCTCTCCAGCACTCTTTGCATGTCCTGGCTGAACATTCTACCCCAGTCACTGAACATCAAGATTTGTCAACAGTCATCTCTCACACATCACAGGTGGAATAAATTTAACTTCTTTCTCTCTCATTCTCATCCTGTCTGGGTCTTCATATCTCCTCCCATTTTGTCTTGCGCTGTTCACCTATTCTTCCTTTGTACCATTTTTGCCTTTCTCACCTATCCTGAGCTTTCCCACTCTTTCTCATCTGTCTCTTTAGTCCATCTGTCCAGCTTGCTCTCTCTCTCTCTATTCTATATTTCTCAATACTTTCTCCTCTATTCCACCCAAAACTATCTCCACTCTTCCACCCCCGTCTGTCTCTCTCTCTCTCCTTTCTCCCTCCTGTGTCCCTCCACTGTCTCTCCCTCCCTCCCCTCTGTCTCTCCTCCCACTGTCTCTCTCTCCCTCCTCTGTCGCTCTCTCTCCCCTCTCCCCCCTCACTCATCGCTCTGTCTCCCCTCTCCCTCCTCTGTCTCTCTCACCCCTTTCTCTCCTCTGTCTCTCTCTCCCCTCTTTTTCCTTCATTTCTCTCCCTTCCCCCCTTCTCTCTCCATCTCCCTCCGTCTCTCTCTCTCTTCCCCTTCTGTGTCACTCTCTCCCTCCTCTGTCATTCTCTCCCCCTTCACCCTCCTCTGTTGTCCTCTCTCTCACTTTGTCATCTCTCCTGCTTCTTCTGTATCCCCATTCTCTCTCCCTTTCTCCATGTATCTCTCAGACTCCACATTTTCTACTGTTTCTCTATTATAGAGTCATACAGCATGGAAGCAGACTCATTGGTTCAGCTAGTTCACACTGGCCATAAGGCCCCTCATGTCCTTTTTAAAAACTTCCCTCTCATCTTAAAAATATGGCCCGCAGTTTTGAAACCCCCAACCTGGGAAAAAGACCCTTGTTATTCACCTTACCTATGCCCATCTTGATTTTATAATCCTCTATAATGTCATCCCTCAACCTCCTACCCTCCAGCAAAAAAGGTCCCAGCCTCTCCTTATAACTCAAACCCTCCATTCCCGGCAACATCTTACTCCTTTCTTCATTCAATTTCTCTGTGTTGCTGATTTTGTCATTTCTTTCACCTGTCCTTTGCCTCTTCCTATTCCCAAGGAAATTAGGGCTGATAGGGCACAGTTCCTGGCCCTAGATAGCAGTAAGCAGACTGTAGTCTCTGCTGAGGATCTCCGTTATTCACCCAGGACACAAGCAGTATTACAATCTCCATGAAGACTGATGACTGTTTAAATATGAAATTCATACTTCCAGATAATAGCTGAAAGAATGTCATAGCAAGATTTTACTTTTATGACTTTACAGTAACAAAAGACTAAACATTATACTATTGACTAACTCATAGGCAATTTATACTTTAAATCACAAACAAAACATGGTTGTGGTTGTGGGAGGTCAGTCATCTCAGCTCTAGGACATTTCTGCAGGAGTTCCTCAGGGTAGTGTCCTCGGCCCAACCATCTTCAGCTGCTTCATCAATGACCTTCCCTCCATCATAAGGTCAGAGGTGGGGGTGTTCGCTGATGATTGCACAATATTCAGCACCATTCACAACTCCTCAGATACTGAAGCTGTCCGTGTTCAAATGCGACAAGATCTGGATGATATCCAGGCTCGGGCTGACAAGTGGCAAGTGACATTCGTGCCACACAAATGCCAGGCTATGACCATCTCCATCAAGAGACAATCTAGTCATCGTCCCTGACATTCCATCACCTCACCATCACTGAAACTCCCTCAAACTGAACAGGATCACCATATAAATACAATGGCTACAAGAGTACATCATATTCTGGGAAATTCACCAAAGATCCTGAGACAGCATCTTCCAAACCCACGACCACTTCCATCGAGAAGGACAAGGGCAGCAGATACATGGGAACACCACCCCCTGCAAGTTCCCCTCCAGGCCACTCACCATCCTGACGTGGAAATATATCACCGTTTCTTCACTGTTTCTGGGTCAAAATCCTGGAATTCCTTCCCTAAGGGCATTATGGGTCAACCTACAGCACACGAGCTGGAGCGGTTCAAGAAAGCAGTTCACCACCACCTTCACATGGGCAACTAGGGATGGGTAATAAATACTGGCCCACCCAGCTACACCTACATTCCTGAAGGAGATGCCAAAACTCTTTTACCATGAAGTAAACAGAGTTTAATGTACATCCATTTACACCCAACATTCTCAAACATTTGTTGGGCTTCGGAGTCTCACAGTCTATCCACCATTGGCTCTTGGGCTCCTGCCACTGGCCCAAGTGTAAGCACCTTGCGATGCTTTCATGTAAAACCATTTAATCTCCAGCAATCTAACTTGCCAGGCTTGCTGTCGGTCACATTTCAGAACAGATCACATGTACGGTTCCCTTAGTCTTAAGCTAAAGGAACAATCCCAAAACATAACAGTTGTTACAGTATGCAGTGGAATTGAATACCAGTAATAGCTCGTGGTATTATCATTACACTAATAATCCAGAAAACCAGGTAATGTTTGAGGGACCCTGGTTCAAATCTCACCACAGCATGTGAATTCAATAAAAATCTGGGATTGAGAGTCCAGTGACAACCATGAGGCTGTTGCTGATTGCAATAAAAACCCATGTGGTTCACTAATGTCCTTTAGGGAAGGAAGTCTGTCATCCTTATCCAGTCTGGCCTACATGTGACTCCAGACCCACGTCAATGTGTTTGACCCTTAACTGCCTGCTGGGCAATTAGGGGATGGGCAATAAATGCTGCCCTGGCCAGCACCATTGAGCCATCAAGAAACAGGTTCCACAGCACAAAGCCCAAAACCCTTCAATCACAGTGAATAAGCAACTTCGAATTTCTACTGCTCCGTTCAAGATGGCTACAGGTGCTCAGGAAGTTGAAGCACATTATCCAGAACTCAATGTAATCAGAGCAGAGTCTGTAGAGGCTGGATAGCCAGAGCAGAGCAGGGCTCCCCGCCTCGCTGTGGGTGGAGAGGGCTCTGTTGGAAGGCCGGTGTAGCAGCAGGCAGAGAAGAACAAGCGTCTTACCATCCAGTGCGGATTTTTCCCCAGCGTTTTTATTTTCTTCCAACAGCATCACCTCCTCTGTTGGGGTCAGAAAGAGACAGGGAGATGGATGCAGTTAGTCTGAAACTTCACAACGAGTCCCAGCATCCCACATTCTGACAATCCGACAGCGAGTTAAAGACAAAAAATACTTTAAGGCTTTGGATTTGATGTGGAGGTATTGGCATTAATTTGAGAGGGTCAATATCAAGGGGGCTGGGGAGTTGGTGAGTAGAAATGTCTGAAGGATTTACTTAGAGACACAGAAACTTGGAATCGGAGTAGGCCATTTGAGCCTGATCATATGATCATGGCTGATCATCCAACTCAGTCCCCTGCTCTCACTTTCTCCTCATACCCTTGGAGGTCTTAGGGTGAAAGGGATCTATGTAACTCCTTCCTGAAAGCATTCAATGTTTTGCCCTCAACTACTTTCTGTGGCAGTGAATTCCACAGGCTGGCTCACTGTTCTCTGGGTGAAGACATTCCTCCTCATCTCAGTCCTAAATAGCCTACCCCATATCCTTAAACTGTGGTCCCTAGTTCATAGATCATAGAATCCCTACAGTGTGGAAACAGGCCCTTCAGCCCAACAAGTCCACACCAACTCTCAGAGCATCCCACTCAGACCCATCCCCCCTATAACCCACCTCTGAATACTATGGGCAATCCACCTAGCCTGCACATCTTTGGTCTGTGGAACGAAACCAGAGCACCTAGAGGAAACCCACACAGATGTGGGGGGAACATGCAAACTCCACACAGTCATCCAAGGGTGGAATCGAACCTGGGTCCCTGGCACTGTGAGGCAGCAGTGCTAACCACTGAGCCACTGTGCTGCCCAATGGAAAATGGTGACTTAGTGGTAATGTCTCTGACTAGTATTCCTACACTTTGTTTCCTGTCTTCCAACCAGTACTCTATCCATGACAGTCCACTTCCCCCAATGCCCCATGTGCTTTAATTTTAATTTGGGGCGATGAGCGGTTGAGAGTGTTGGGGGAATCAGGTCTCAGGAATTGAGTGTGATCCTTTGTGTTCAGATCTTGGCATTAAAGCGGGTCTTTTTCCAAGGGTCAGCCAGTGGCTAGTGGAGTACCTCAGGGAGCAGTGCTTGTGCCCCATATATTCACAATATATGTTAATGATTTAGATGTGCAACTAATTGTAATGTCTCCAAGTTTGCAGGTGACACAAAGTTGGGAGGTAGGGGGCTGAGCTGTGAGGAGAATGCAGAGATGCTTCAATGTGATTAGAACATTTGACATTATGACTGGAGATCACGAGGATTAGGTTCAGACCTGAGGCATTCAAGTTAGGGTTTGGTTTGTTGGGGTTGGCTAATCATTAGGGTTATGGTTAATCTGTTAGAAACTCTGCTGGATCATTAGAGTTATGGCTCAGGCTAGATAACTAGGGTCAGAGTCATTACCATGAGGATTATGGTTTGACCTTGAGGGTTTGAGCTAGTTTACTGAGGCTGGCAATTGGCTTGGAGGTAGGGGTTGTGTAGACTGGTGCCTTACCACTGGAATCTGATCATATTTGCGTCCCCTGGGGATTCAAAACAAGTATTTTGTCCTTCCCACCCTCAGTGACACTGTCCAGCAACAAACAGTTCCCTTTGGAACTCTCGGAACGTGGTTCTGGCACTCTGAGCCCTTTATATATTCTCAGGAGAAATGAAAAAAAAATCAGCTAAGGGCCACGAGCAAAGCTAGGGAAAAGTGTCTCATGAGCTCTTAAAGAAAACAAGAGATTTGCACCACACACTGTGGTTGACCTTGATCCATAATGCAGTCCTCAGTGAAACCACCCCTTGTCGGAATCTGCCAAGAACACGCAGCTCATTTTGTTGCAGCTGTGGGAAGGCGATGGAGGCTCAGGTGAGCCCATGCTAACTCAGCACTCACCAGCTTTGTCGATCCATGCTCGGTAACCGTTCAGCTCCCGCTCGATTTGCTGCTGCCTGCGCAGCTTCAGGAACGACCTTCTGTTCTCCACCCTCTCCCGCTCCTTGGCAAATTCGCTGGAGAAGTATAGGGTAGTTAGGGAGGGGGAATCATTCAGACAAGTCCCCAGCCTCACACCTTCCTGTACTGTTGTCACGATGTCTACACCAGATGGAAGTACGCCAGGCACCAAGACTAACCTCCATACACCAGACTGGCCCGTGCTTTGCCAGCGTGTGAATGGTGACCACAGATTGACCACCTGTATTTAAACCCAGCTTCACAATTTCAGCTCAGTTTCTGAGCTGTTCAGCTCAGCACGCATCTTTGATTCCTTTGGAAAATCTCACAAATTAAATGTCAATTACTTTGATCAAGTTAGATACAGAGTAAAGCTCTCAGTACACTGTCCCCCATCAAACACTTCCAGGACAGGGGCGGCATGGGGTTAGATACTGCGTAAAGCTCCTTCTACACTGTTCCCCCATCAAACATGTCCAGGACAGGGACAGCACAGGGTTGGATACAGAGTAAAGCTCCCTCTACGCTGTCCCTGTGGAACATTCCTGGACCACATTTGTGCTGCCCCACAATATGACCCGACTCCCGAGACTGGATTTCCCTTTGTAAATAACAATCAGTCAGATAATCTTGTTTAGGGATTTCTGTTGTGCTGGCACACCACCGGAGATGGGGCTCAGTCTAACTGCAAGCCCTGGCACACGGTGCAGGAAGCTGTAGTGAGAGGGTTTCTGCCTGGTTAGGCCTGATCTGTAGGTGCAGATGGGTGTTGCTGGATCATGCTGCCTGGCTCAGGCGATAACTGGCTGACCCCCCCCCTCCCACCCCCAGGGGGTGGGGGGATTTCTGTCACACTTACCCAGACAGGACTCCGAGCACCAGGTTCAACACAAAGAAGGAGCCAATGATAATGAGTGGGATGAAGTAGAGCCAATTCCACGTCGCCCCTAAGGCATCATTTGTCTGCAAGAATATGAGAAGAAATCTCCTATTACAGCGGACCTCCGTGCACTCTCATCAGGTCTCTCAGATGGATGGCAGTGGGTCATAATGAGTCCCGATCTGTTGGAATAGTGGGGAGGTGATGGCCCAGCGGTATTATCCCTAGATCATCAATCCAGAGATCCCGGTAATGTCCTGGGGACTCCAGTTCAAATCCTGCCAAGGCAGGTAATGGAATTTGGAATCAATCAATATCTGGAATTAGGAATTTAATGGTGACCATGAAATTGTTGATCATTGATCGTTGGGAGAAAACCCATCTAGTCCACTGGGTGGCTGAGTGGTTAGCACTGCTGCCTCACAGCACCAGGGATCTGGTTTCAAATCCACCCTCGGGAGTTTGCATATTCTGCCCTGTGTCTGCGTCAGTTTCTTCCCACAGTCCAAAGGTGTGCAGGTTAAGTGGATTGGCTATGCTGAAGTGTCCGGGGATGTGCAGGCTAAGTGGATTAGCCATGGAAGATGCGAGTTTAGGGGGTAGCTTGAGGGCAGGACTGGCAGCTCAATGTTGCAGGATACAGAAGCTACAGGCCTGACCTAATTACAAGTAAGTGAGGAGGGGGAGTTGCCCTTTTGATAAGGGAGGACATAACAACAGCGCTTAGAGAGGATATTCTTAAGGGGCCATCAAATGAGGTCTTATGGTTAGAACTTAGAAAGGGGATGGGCACTCTATTGGGGCTGTATTATAGACCGCCAAATAGCCAGCGGGTACTAGAGAAGCAGATGCATAGAGAGATTGCAGATACCTGTAGGAATAATAGAGCAGTATTAGTTGCAGAGTTTAATTTCCCCTGTATTAACTGGGTCACCAGGGTGTAGAAGGCCTGGACAGAGTGGAATTTGTCAAATGTGTCCAAGAAAGTTTCTAACTCAATATGTCGAGAGCCCTACTCGGGAGAGTGCAACACTGGACCTCCTCTTAGGAAACGAGGTCAGGCGAGTGCCTATCAGAGAGCACTTTGGGACCAGTGACCATAACTCTTTAAGTTTTAACATAGTTATGGAAAAAGATAGGACAGGTTCACAGGTTAAGGTGATGAACTGGAGCAGGGCCAATTTTGGGGCCATTAGGCAGAAGCTAGCATATGTCAATTGTTTAAACTAGAGACAGTAGGAACTGCCGACGCTGGAGAATCTGGGATAACAATTGTAGAGCTGGATGAACACAGCAGGCCAAGCAGCATCAGAGGAGCAGGAAAGCTGACGTTTCGGCCAGGACCCTTCTTCAGAAATGGGGGAGGGGAAGGGCATTCTGAAATATATAGGGAGAAAGGGGAGGCGGATAGAAGATGGATAAAGGAGAAGATAGGTGGAGAGGTGACAGACAGGTCAAGGAGGCAGGGGTGGAGCCAGTAAAGGAGAGTGTAGGTGGGGAGTTAGGGAGGGGATAGGTTGGTCCAAGGAGGACGGACTGGTCAAGGAGGTGGGATGAGGCTACTAGGTAGGAGATGGGGGTGGGACTTGAGGTGGGAGGAGGGGATAAGTGGGAGGAAGCACAGGTTAGGGAGGCAGGGACAAGTTGGGCTGGTTTTGGGATGCAGTAGGGGGAGGGGAGATTTTGAAGCTTGTGAAGTCCACATTGAGACCATTGGGCTGCAGGGTTCCCAAGCAAAATATGAGGTGCTGTTCCTGCAAACTTCGGGTGGCATCACTGTGGCACTGCAGGAGGCCCAGGATGGACATGTCGTCTGAGGAATGGGAAGGGAAGTTGAAATGGTTCACGACTGGAAGGTGCAGTTGTTTAGTGCAAACCGAGCATAGGTGTTCTACAAAGCGATCCCCAAGCCTCCGCTTGGTTTCCCCGATGTAGAGGTGGCCACATCGGGAACAGCGGATACAGTATACCACATTAGCAGATGTGCAGGTGAACATCTGCTTGATGTGGAAGGTCTTCTTGGGGCCTGGGATGGGGGTGAGGGGGGAGGTGTAGGGGCAGGTGTTGCACTTCGTGCGGTTGCAGGGAAAAGTGCCGGGTGTGGTGGGGCTGGTGGGGAGTGTGGAGTGGACAAGGGAGTCATGGAGAGAGTGGTCCCTCCGGAAAGCAGATAAGGGTGGGTAGTGAAAAATGTCTTTGGTAGTGGGGTTGGATTGCAGATGGCAGAAGTGTTGGAGGATGATGGCTTGGATCCGGAGGTTGGTGGGGTGGTACATGAGGATGAGGGGGATTCAGTTTTGGTATTATTGCGGGGAGGGGGTGTGAGGGATGAGTTGTGGGAAATGCAGGGTACGTGGTCGAGGGCGATTTCGGCCACTGTGGGGGGAATGTTGTTGTCCTTGAAAAACGAGGACATCTGGGGCGTCCGGGAGTGGAATGCCTCATCTCAGGAGCAGGTGCGGCGGAGATGAAGGAATTGGGAATAGGGGATGGCCTTTTTGCAGGAAGGTGGGTGACAGGAGGTGTATTCTAGGTAGCTGTGGGAGTCAGTAGGCTTGAAATGGATATCGGTTTCCAGGTGGTTGCCAGAGATGGAAATAGAGAGGTCCAGGAAGAGGAGAGAGGTAACAGAGATGGTCCAGGTGAACTTAAGGTTGGGGTGGAAGGTGTTAGTGAAGTGGATGAACCGTTTAAACTAATAGCCTTTTCCTTCCCTTTACTGTGCCCTTGGCTATCCTGAATAGTAAACATGCTCTCTATGGTTAATATATTTTTCCCTGATTTCTTGATGGCCATTCGCTTATTCAGAGTCCCACCCTACCCAACTAGTTTAAACCCTCCTGGGTAACACTGGCAAATCTCCCCACCAGGATATTGGACCCCCTCCAGCTCAAGTGCAACCCGTTCCTCTTATACAGGTCACCTCTATCCCAGAAGAGATCCTAATGATCTGAGAACTGAAACCTCTGCCCCCTACACCAGCTCCTCAGCCACGCATTCATCTGGCCTATCTTTCTATTTCTATCCTCACTGGTGTGTGGCGCTGGGAGTAATCTGGAGATGACTACCCTTGAGGTCCTGCTTTTTAATTTCTTATCTAACTCCCCATACTTGTTTCACAGGACCCCATCCCTTTGTCTGTCTATGTCATTTATACCGATGTGCACAATGACCTCAGGCTGTTCAGCCTCCCCCTTCAGAATGTTCTGCAACTGCTCAGAGACATCCTTGGCCCTCCCACCCGGGGGACAACACACCATCCTGGTGTCTCTTCTGCAGCCTCAGAATCTCCTGTCTGTCCCCGTCACAACTGAGTCTCCTGTCAGTATTATTCTGTCTGACTGCACCCTTTCCCTCTGAGCCTCAGAGCCAGTCACAGTGCCACTGACCTGACTGGTAGCAGTAGCCCCTGAATGGTCACCCCGCCCCTCCCCAATAGTATCCAAAGCTGTATACCTGTTATTGAGGGGAATGGCCACAGGGGAACCCTGTGCTCTCTGCCTTCCCCTCTCACCTTTTCTGGTGGTCACCCCGCACCCTGCAGCCTGAACCTTAGGAGTGACCACTTCACTATTGCTCTCACCAATGATGTTCACTGCATCCTGAATGATCCTGAGTGCATCCAGCTCCAGCTCCCGTTCCCTAACATGGTCTGTCAGGAGATGGAGCCGGGTGCACTTCTCCGCAGGTGTAGCCACCAGGGAAACTGGAAGTCTCCCTGATCACCCACATCCTGCAAGAGGAGCATGTCCCTGCCCTAACTGCCAACCCTACTGCCTTCAGTCTGGACAGAAAGAAAGTAGAGTTACAGACCCTTACCTGCTTCAACCTGTCTCCCTGCTCAGCCTCCTCATGCCGAAACCTCGCGAGTAAAGTCCTCAGCATTTCCACTATAACACTGGCCCGCTCTCTTAATGGCTGCTCCCTTGTACACATTTACGTTGCCAGTCATCCTCCTCACAGAATTCTGTTCTCCATCTCTGTTACACTCCTCAGTTGTGTCGTGTTTGTATCTTGTTAATTTTGCACTTAGGAGCAAGGACCAAATCTCTCCCTCCCGCACCTTAATTTACACCCATTGTCCATCTCTTTTTCTCCATCATTAACATTCTCTTCGTCTTTTGCACTGGGGCATCTCCACCAACTATTTCCCTTCCTCCTCCTCTGTCTCTGTCAAAAGTTTAAAAAAAACATTTTTCCATACTTACCAGACTCAAAAGGTTAACAATGTTTCTCTCTCCATAGTTGCTTGTTGTTGCTGACTTACTATGTATCTTGTTTTTTACTGAGTAATTATAGGTTTCTCGCTGTGTCATTTTCGACATTGTTACAGTGTCCTTTTTTGTTGTTGCTTTACTGTGTAGTTCTCAGTCTCTCACTTTGTGCTGCAGATTTAAAATGTGGGTCCCGGTGGAGGTCTGGGTGGTCCGCAGCTTCGGGAACTCTGGCTCAGAAAGGTTGAGCTGGAACCCAAATTTCAGGGACAGAGGGAGGACAACTTGGAGGGCTAATCCAGCCGGGCCATATGAGCAGAGCATAGGAATAGTAAGGGCACAATCACTTTGATGGGATAGCACTGCAGGCCTCCCAATGGCCAGCAGGTGAGAGACAAACAGATATGTGGACCGATTATGGAAAAATGTAAAAACACCAGGTTTGTTATAGTAGGTGATTTTAATTTCCCTTATATTGGCTGGGACTTGCCCAGCGCCAGGGGCTTGGATTGGGTTGTTTGGGAATTTGTTAGATGTGTCCTAGATGGCTTCTCCCAACAACGTATAAATAGTCCAACTTGGGAACGGGCTGTACCAGACCTGGTATTGGGGATTGAAGGTGATCAAAGTTTCAGTGGGGGTGCATTTCAGGAACTCAGACCACGATTCTGTGAGTTTTCAGTTACTCATGGATGAGGATAAAAGTAATCCTCGGGTGAATGTACTAGATTGGAAGAAGGCTGGCTACCACAATATTCAGCAGGAACTGGGGAATACAGACTGAGGGCAGGCTGTTTGAGGGTAAATCTGCATCTGGTATGTGGGAATCTTTTAAAGGCCAGTTTTTTGGAATTCTGGACCAGCACGTTCATCTGAAATGAAGGATAAGGATGGCAAGATTTGGGAACCTTGGAAAGGCAAAAAGAAACAGAAGGCATATGTAAGGTTTAGGAAAGTGAAGACAGACAGAGCCCAAGAAGAATACAAAAATAGCAGGAAAGAACTCAAACAAGGAATTAGGAGAGCTAAAAGGGGCCATGAGATGTCTTTGGCAAATAGGGTTAAGAAAAATCCCAAGGTGTTTTATATATAAATAAGGAGCAAAAGGGTATCTAGGGATTGGTGGATCCACTCAAGAACTAGGGAGGGAATTTATGCATGGAGCTACAGGAAGTGGGTGAGGTCCTTAATGAATACTTTGCGTTAGTATTCATGAAGGAGAAGGACAAAGTGGCTGGTGAGTCTAAGGAAGGATATGTTGATATTCTGGGACATGTCAATATAAATGAGGTGTTGGGTGATTTAAAAAGCATGATGGCGGACAAGTGCCCAGGACTTGATGGGATCGGTCCCAGAATGCTGAGGGAGGCAGGGAAGGAAATTATTGGGGACGCGTACGAAATCTTTATATCCTCTTTCATCACAGGAGAGGTTCCAGAGGACTGGAAAACAGCCAGTGTTATTCCTTTGTTTAAGGAGGGCAACAGGGCTATTCCAGGAAATTGCAGGCCGGTAAGCCTTACGTCAGGGATAGGTGAATTATTGGAAAGGATGCATAGGGATAGGATTTCTTTATTCACAGTTGGAAAAATATGGACTTATTAGCAATCGGTAGCATGGCTTTGTGCGAGGAAGGTCGTGTCTCACAAACTTGACTGAGTTTTTTGAGGAAGTGACAAAGATGACTAATGAGGGCAGGGTTTGTGGATGTTGCCTATATGAACTTTAGCAAGGCCTTTTACAAGGTCCCTCATGACAGGCTGACACAAAATGTGTAGTCAAGGCCCCTCACATGGGATCCGTGATGAGCTGATAAGATGAATACAGAACTGGCCTGGTCATAAAAAACAGAGTGTAGTGGTGGAAGGGTGTTTTTCTGACTGGAGATCTGTGAGCAGTGGTGTTCTGCAGGGATCAGCGCTGGGAGCCCTGATGTTTGTAATATATATAAATGGTGATCAGATCAGCAAGTTTATGGATAACACAAAGATTGGGGGGAGCTGCGGATCGTGAGAAGGATTGCCAGAGGATACAACAGGATATAGATAGGCTGGAGACTCGGGCAGAGAAATGGCAGATGGAGTTTAATTTGGATAAAAGCAAGGTGACACATTATAGAAGATCTAATACAGGAGGGAAGTATATAATAAATGGCAAAACCCAAAAAAACAGCGTTCCTTCTGTTGGAGATAGTAGGAACTGCCGATGCTGGAGTCAGAGACAACACTATGTGGAGCTGCAGGAACACAGCAGGCCAGGCAGCATCAGAGGAGTAGGAAAGTTGACGTTTTGGGTTGGAACCCTTCTGTTGATTCTGTCTATACTTCCCACTGCCTCAGGAAAGCAGCCAACATAGCCAAGGACCTCTCCCACCCTGGTTATACTCTCTTCCACCCTCTTCTGTCAGGCAGAAGGCAAAAAAATTTGCAAACACGTACCAACAGATTTAAGATCAACTTCATCCCTGCTGTTATCCGACTTATGAACAGACCTCTCATGCATTAGAGTTGATCTCTTTCTGCACCTTCTCTATAGCTATGACACTACATTCTGATTCTGTTCTATCACTCTGGTGTACTTATATAAGGTGTGATTTGTCTGGTTAGCACACAGAACAATACTTCTCACTGTACCGCGGTACATCATGCTTTCAATATGAGAATCCCTACAGTATGGAAGCATGCCCTTCGGCTCAACAAGTCCACACCAACCCTCAGAGTGTCCCATCCAGACCCATTCCCCCATAACCCACCTAATCTACACCTCCCTGAACACTACGAGCAATTTAGCACGGCCAATCCACCTGGCCTGCACATCTTTGGACTGTGGAAGGAAACCGGAGCACCCAGGGGAAACCCACACAGGCATGGGGAGAATGTGCAAACTCCACACAGACAGTCGCCCGAGGGTGACAATAAAAAGTCAAATCAAAATCGTAGCATCAACGTACAGAGGTATCTATGCATTCAAGGCCACAGTTCCCTGAAAGTGGCAACACAAGTAGTCAAAAAAGACATATGGCACGCTTGAATTCATTGGCTGGAGCGTAGACTATAAAAGTTTGGAAAGTCAGGTTGTCGCTACATATGGTGTACAGTTCTGGTCGCCACACTACCAGAACAATGTGGAGGCTTTGGAGAGGATCGAGAAATGGTTTCCCAGGATGTTGCCTAGTTTGGAGGGTATTGGCTATGAGGACAGACTGGATAACAACCTCCGGATCCAACGCATCGCATCATCCTCCGACACTTCTGCCATCTGCAACCAGACCCCACCACCAAAGACATTTTTCCCTCCCCACCCTTATCTGCCTTCCGGAGGGACCACTCCCTCCGCGACTCCCTTGTCCGCTCCACACTCCCCTCCAGCCCCACCACACCCGGCACTTTTCCTTGTAACCGCAGGAAGTGCTACACCTGCCCCCACACCTCCTCCCTCACCCCAATCCCAGGCCCCAAGAAGACTTTCCACATCAGGCAGAGGTTCACCTGCACATCTGCCAATGTGGTATACTGCATCTGCTGTACCCGTTGTGGCTTCCTCTACATCGGGGAAACCAAGCGGAGGCTTGGGGACAGCTTTGCAGAACACCTGCGCTCAGTTCGCAACAAACAACTGCACCTCCCAGTCGCGAACCATTTCAACTCCCCCTCCCATTCCTCAGATGACATGTCCATCCTTGGCCTCCTGCAATGCCACAGTGATGCCACCCGAAGGCTGCAGGAACAGCAAATCATATTCAGCCTGGGAACCCTGCAGCCCAATGGCATCAATGTGGATTTCACAAGCTTCAAAATCTCCCCTCCCCCAACCGCATCCCAAAACCAGCCCAGCTCATCTCCACCTCCCTAACCTGTTTTTCCTCTCACCCAAGCCACACCCCCATCTCCTATCTACTAACATCATCCCGCCCCCTTGACCTGTCCGTCCTCCCTGGACTGACCTATCTCCTCCCTACCCCCCTACCTACACTCACCTTTACTGGCTCCATCCCCGCCTCTTCGACTTGTCTGCCTCCTCTCCACCTATCCTCTCCTCTATCCATCCTCTATCCGCCTCCCCCTCTCTCCCTATTTATTTCAGAACCCTCTTCCCCTCCCCCATTCTGATGAAGGGTTTAGGCCCGAAACGTCAAGTTTTCCTGCTCCTATGTTGCTGCTTGACCTGCTGTGTTCATCCAGCCCCATGCTTGTTATCTCGGATAAATTTGGCTTGTTTTCAATTGAACGTCAGAGGGTGAGGGGTGACGTGATAGAGGTTTACAAAATTATGAGAGGCACAGATAGAGTGGAGTCCCAGTTAGAAATGTTAATTACTAGGGAACATAGGTTTAAGGTAAAAGGGGGAAAGTTTAAAGGAGATATGAGAAGCAAGTTTTTAACACAGTGGATAAGAGAATGGAATGAGCTGCCTGAGGAGGGGGTGGACATGGATACACCAGCAACATTTAAGAGGCATCTTCGTAGATACATGAATAGGCAGGGAATAGAGGGATGCAGACAGTGTAGAAGCAAAAGGCTTTTAGGTCCGAAAGGTATTGTGTGTCAGCAGGCTTGGTGTGCCCTTTCCTGTTCCTATGCTGCACTGTCCTTTGTTCCTTCTGGACACCTTGTTCCAGGCTGTATTCACACCCCAAACCTACGTACTTCAGATTTGGTCAAAGGTCAGGGACAGGAGGATGTGACTTCAAATCAGGCAGGTAGTGGGATCCAGAACATAGTCCTGGCCTATCAGGGTTAGGTTGGAAGGCAGGAATTCAGTTGTAACGGTGGAAGCTAGCAAGGTGAAGTCAGAAATCACACGACACCAGGTTATGGTCTAAAAGGTTTACTTGAAATCACAAGCTTTCGGAGCCTCACTCCTTCTTCAGGTGTTCATGAGAGAGGTAGTGTCAGACGCAGAATTTATAAGTAAAAGATCAAAGGTTCACACCATTGATGAGGATGAACTAAACAAACCTAAGATGCTGGTAAATCTTTAGTCAGTTAAAGGTTTTAATTAATTAATATGTTTATGTAAATCCCCAAATTCCTTTTAAGTCATGGTCCTGAGAGAACTAAAGGTTTTATCAGTGAAGAGGTGACATTTTAGATCAGACAATGCATGTTGGGTGTGAGGCCTTGTTTAGAATCTGTTTGTGCTTTAGTTTGGAGTCAGACTGGTTTTATTTCTAGAGTAGGAATTTATAAAACGCCATACTGACTGACTGTCTATAAATTGAGATAACACAGCGTAGAGCTAGAGAAACATAGCAGGCCAGACAGCATCAGAGGAGCAGGAAAGCTGACTTTTTTGGGTCGCGGGACCTTCCCCCCCTCACACACATACGTACACTCTCTTTTCCCCTCTCACCCCCCATGCACCCCCCCTACTCCCACCACCCGCTCCCCCCCACGCCAACACACACACACACATTCTCTCTCTCTCTCTCCCTCCACATACGCACACACATACACTCTCCCAACCCCTCCAAATACACACTCTCCATCCCCTCCCACACACACACAGTCTCCCCCCCGACACACACACACTCTATCACCCGCATCCCCGCCACATACACTCCCCCCCCCCCCACACACACACACACACTCTCCATCCGCCCACACACACACTCTCCCCACACATACACACCATCCGCCCCACACACACACACTCTCCCCACACACACACACTCTCCCCACACATACACACTTTCCCCACACACACACACTTTCAAAACTCGCACATGCCCCCCAACACACACACAAACATAAATCTGTGGGGTGAATTTGTATTTACAGAGGCGTTCCATTTTGTTCAAAAAGCACACAATTTATAGACAGTCAGTCAGTATGGCGTTTTATAAATTCCTACTTTAGAAACAAAACCAGTCTGACTCCAAACTAAAACACTCTCCCCCCCAACACACACACACTCTTCCTCCAGCACCTCCCCCGCCCCACATACACACACACACACTCTCCATCGCCCCGCCCCACACACACACACACATCACACACACACATAAATCTGTGGGTGAATTCTAAACAAGGCCTCACACCCAACATGCAGTGTCTGACCTAAAATGCCACCTCTTCTTTACACTGATAAAACCTTTAGTTCTTGCAGGGAAGTGACTTGAAAGGATTTTGGTATTTACACAGATTAATTTACATATTAATCAATTAAAACCTTCTAACTGACTAAAGATTTAACAGCATCTTAGGTTTAAAATCCAAAAGAACTGCGGATGCTGTAAATCAGGAACAAAAACAAAGTTGCTGGAAAAGCTCAGCAGGTCTGGCAGCATCTGTGAAGGAGAAAACACAGTTAACGTTTCAGGTCCGGTGACCCTTCCTCAGAACATCTTAGGTTTGTTTAGTACATTCTCATCAGCGGTGTGAACCTTTGATCTTTTACTTATAAATTGTGTCTAATTGTGTCACTAACACCTGAAGAAGGAGCGAGGCTCTGAAAGTTTGTGTTTTCAAATAAACCTGTTGGGCTATAACCTGGTGTGATGTAATTTCCGACTTTGTCCACTCCAGTCCAACACCAGCACCTCCACATCATGGCTATCAGTGAGATGAAACAATGAAGGAGAGAATTCACCGGTAAAAGTGATTTATTTGTCCCCTCACTACTGCTACACTGTAAGACAGAAGGTAAATTAATAAATAATGGCGCTTACAAGAAATGTAGTACAGTAAATGTCTGTGAATTTAATCTTTATATATAGTGACCAAATCAAATCAATGAGGGTGGCCTGAAGGATGAGTTCCTGAAATGTACTCAAACCAGTTTCTTAGAACAATTTCTTCTGAAAGCAGAGATAATAGGTACTGCAGATGCTGGAGAATCCGAGATAACAAGGTGTGGAGCTGGGTGAACACAGCAGGCCAAGCAGCCTCATAGGAGCAGGAAGGCTTGACGTTTCGGGCTTAGACCCTTCATCAGAAATTTTCTGATGAAGGATCTAGGCCCGAAACGTCAAGCTTTCCTGCCCCTATGATGCTGCTTGGTCTTCTGAAAGCAACCAGGGAGCAGACTATTTTAGACATCACAGTAAAATATGTCCTCGGCAAAAGTGATCATAACATTGGAAAATATCATATTTGGAATTCTGCACAAAAAGAGTCTTTAAAGCTTGTTCTTAAATGTAAATACAGGTAATTTCAAGGCTATGAAGACTGAGTTGATCACAGTGAACTGGGAAAACAAGTCAAATGGTTACGTTGGTAGGTATGCAAAGTCAAGCATTTAAAGACCCGCTTTAGACTGCTCAATGAAACGATAACTTGTTGAGGAAGAACAGCTCTAGGAAGAGGATGCACTATCTATGGTTGATGAAGGAAGTTAAAGAAGTTATTAAATTGAAAGAAAAGGTGCACAAAGCGCAAAGAACAGTGATAGCCTGGAAAACCGGGAAATATTTTAGAATCCAGAAAAGGATGATTACATTAACATTAACAGGTGTGGGTATGATTGAAAACTAGCAAGAAACAAAGCCACAGAGAGAAAAGGAGGCAAGGGTCAGTGGGTGAGGCTGAGTGGCAGCTGGTAATATTAGGAGTGGTTGGAAAATCTGGGTCTGTATCAATGGAGTTTAAAAGGAGTGGGTGTGGAAGTCAGAAACTGAGTGTGGGGGTCAATGAGTGAGTGTGGGGTCAGTGAGTGAGTAAGTGTGGGGTCAGTGAGTGAGGCTGGGGGTCAGTGAGTGAGTCTGAATGTCAGTGAGTGAGTGTGAGGGTCAGTGAGTGGGTCTGAGGGTCAGTGAGTGAGCGTGAGGGTCAGTGAGTTAGCATGAGGGTCAGTGAGTGAGTGTCGGTGTCAGTGAGTGAGTGTGGGGGTCAGTGAATGAGTGAGTGTGGGGTCAGTGAGTGAGGGTGGGGGTCAGTGAGTGAGTCTGAAAGTCAGTGAGTGAGTGTGAGGGTCAGTGAGTGAGAGTGGCATCAGTGAGTGAGTGTGGAGGTCAGTGAGTGAGTGTGAGGGTCAGTGAGTGAGTGTGAGGGTCAGTGAGTGAGTCTGGGGGTCAGTGAATGAGTGAGTGTGGGGTCAGTGAGTGAGTGTGGGAGTCAGTGAGTGGGTCTGAGGGTCAGTGAGTGAGTGTGGAGGTCAGTGAGTATGTGTGGGGCCAGTGAGTTAGTGTGAGGGTCAGTGAGTTAGTGTGAGGGTCAGTGAGTGAGTGTGAGGGTCAGTTAGTTAGTGTGGGGGTCAGTGAGTGAGTCTGGGGGTCAGTGAATGAGTGAGTGTGGGGTCAGTGAGTGAGGGCGGGGGTCAGTGAGTGAGTGTGGGAGTCAGTGAGTGGGTCTGAGGGTCAGTGAGTGAGTGTGGAGGTCAGTGAGTATGTGTGGGGCCAGTGAGTTAGTGTGAGGGTCAGTGAGTGAGTGTGGGGGTCAGTGAGTGAGTGTGGGGGTCAGTGAGTGAGTGTGTGGGGGTCAGTGGGTTAGTGTGTGGGGGTCAGTGAATGAGTGTGAGGGTCAGTGAGTGATGTGTGGGGGTCAGTGGGTTAGTGTGTCGGGGTCAGTGAATGAGTGTGAGGGTCAGTGAGTGAGTGTGGGGGTCAGTGAATGAGTGTGGGGGTCAGTGAGTGAACGTGGGCGTCAGTGAGTGAGTGTGGGGGTCAGTGTGTGAGTCAGTGTGTGAGTGTGGGGGTCAGTGTGTGAGTGTGGGGGTCAGTGAGTGAGTGTGGGGGTCAGTGAGTGAGTGTGGGGTCAGTGAATGAGTGTGGGGTCAGTGAATGAGTGTGGGGGTCAGTGAGTGAGTGTGGGGTCAGTGAATGAGTGTTTGGGACAGTGAGTGAGTGTGGGGGGTCAGTGAATGAGCGTGGGGGCCAGTGAGTGAATGTGGTGTCAGTGAGTGAGTGTGGGGGTCAGTGAGTGAGTGTGGGGGTCAGTGTGTGAGTCAGTGAGTGAGTGTGGGGGCCAGTGAGTGAATGTGGGGTCAGTGAGTGAGTGTGGGGGTCAGTGAGTGAGTGTGGGGGTCAGTGAGTGAGTGTGTGGGGGTCAGTGGGTTAGTGTGTGGGGGTCAGTGAATGAGTGTGAGGGTCAGTGAGTGACGTGTGGGGGT
>JAHRHZ010000124.1:855096-900148 GCA_024137785.1 Ginglymostoma cirratum | reverse complement strand
GTGACGGTTACAGTGGGATGTTGGTGTTGTGGTGGTGACGGTTACAGCAGGATGTAGGTGTTGTGGTGGTGACGGTTACAGTGGGATGTTGTTTTGGTGGTGACGGTTACAGTGGGATGTTGGTGTTGTGGTGATCATGGTGCTGATGGTTACAGTGAGATGTTGATGTGGTGGTGATGGTTACAGTATGATGTTGGTGTTTACAGTGATCGTGGTGGTGATGGTTACATTGGTAGCACTGATATTGATGGTGATTGTGGCGATGGTAATGGTCAGTGCCGTAAACTGAAACAAACTGTAAGCTGGTCACATGGGACTGAAGAGTTGTAGAGGGGTCTGCAGAACATCCAAACTGAACAGCAGCTGAACAAGGTGGTCCCATAGGGAATGATTGTTACTGAACATTAACTGCATTATTTAACATCCTGTTGTCTCTGTGACAGACAATTCCTTTCATTTTATCTCCCTCATGGCCTCCCATAAACACCATAAGTAAAGCAGAAAAACATCTTCTGTTGTTTAATTTTATATTCTCTTGCCTTGAGGGACATCTGTCAGTTTGAGGGATTCTTTGAGCACTGTTTGTTTTATGTGCATTCTAACCTGGTCAACCTCCTCAGGCGTTCCTCATTGCAAGATGTTAAATATTGACGAGGTTTTGAAAGGCCACTCATTAGCGTGCCCTGGGCTCATTCAGTTTGATGCTTCTTAGAATGATTATTTTTACCATTTGTCACAGTATGGCCGCAGGCTGTCTGTATGTCTCTCTCTCTTTTCTTTCTCTTCCTCTTTCCATCTCTTCCCATTTGCTTGATCTGTGACTGTTTTGTTCGAGATTAAACATTCACAACTTCTCCCACTGAGTCAAATCAGTTCACAGACCACTCCAGCAAGTGGCTCCCCAAAGACCTTGCCGCCAATCTCTGTGAATTACTGACAGAGGCGTGCATTCTCAGACAGTTAATCTGAAAGCTAGCCTGTTAAACCAATCAGCTTTCTGGTCCCCAGAGTAGGGGATGCCTGCTCTTTACCTTGAGCAATATTTGAAGTTGGTAAGATTGAGGGATCTGATAAAGATCTGTCTCCTGCAAAGTGCAGCACTGGGGTGTCAGTCATGGAGATCTACAGCACAGTTAATGGTCCTTCGGCTCATCATGCCTGTGTCGGTCAGAAACAACCGCCTAATTATTCCAATCCCATTTCTTGGCCCATAGCCTTGTGTGCCTGAAGGTTTCTGTCTCTCCCACCCTAACAGGCAGCAAGTTCCAGATTCCTACCACCCTCTGGGTGTACATGTTTTTTCTGGTGTGCAGGGTGTTCTAGCTCGGTGGATAAAGAACTGGTTGAGCAACAGGAGACAGAGAGTAGTAGTTGAAGGGAGTTTCTCAAAATGGAGAAAGGTGACCAGTGGTGTTCCACAGGGATCAGTGCTGGGGCCACTGTTGTTTGTGATATACATAAATGATCTGGAAGAGGGCACAAGTGGTCTGATCAGTAGGTTTGCAGATGACACGAAGATTGGGGGAGTAGCAGAAAGCATAGGGGATTGTCAAAGAATACAGGAGAATATAGATAGACTGGAGAGTTGGGCGGAGAAGTGGCAGATGGAGTTCAATCCGGGCAAGTGTGAGGTGATGCATTTTGGGAGGTCTAATTCTAGAGCAAACTATACTGTAAACGGAAGAGCCTTGGGAAAAGTTGATGAGCAGAGAGATCTGGGAGTTCAGGTCCATTGTACCCTGAAGGTGGCTGCACAGGTGGATAGAGTGGTCAAGAAGGCATATGGTATGCTTGCCTTCATCGGACGGGGTATTGAGTATAAGAGCTGGCAGGTCATGTTAAAATTGTACAAGACTTTGGTTCGGCCGCATTTGGAATACTGTGTACAGTTCTGGTCGCCACATTACCAAAAGGATGTGGAAGCGTTGGAGAGGGTACAGAGAAGGTTTACGAGGATGTTGCCTGGTATGGAAGGTGCTAGCTATGAAGAGAGGTTGAGTAGGTTAGGATTGTTTTCATTAGAAAAAAGGAGATTGAGGGGGGGACCTGATTGAGGTCTTCAAAATCATGAAGGGTATAGACAGGGTTGATAGAGATAAGCTTTTTCCCAGGGTGAGGGATTCAATAACGAGGGGTCACACGTTCAAGGTGAGAGGAGAAAAGTTTAAGGGGGATACACGGGGAAAGTACTTTACACAGAGGGTGGTAGCTGCCTGGAACGCGTTGCCAGCAGAGGTAGTAGAGGCAGGCACGGTAGATTAATTTAAGGTGCGTCTGGACAGATGCATGAGTAGGTGGGGAGCAGAGGGATACAGATCCTTAGGAATTGGGCGATAGGTTTAGACAGTGGATTTGGATCGGCACAGGCTTGGAGGGCCGAAGGGCCTGTTCCTGGGCTATAAGTTTTCTTTGTTCTTTGCTCTCACACCTCCTCTAAACCTCCTGCCCCCTGTCTTAAATCTATACCCCCAGTTATTGATCCCCCCACCAAGGGGAAAGGTTTCTTCCTGTCTACCCTATCTATGCCCCTCATAATTTTATATATCTCGATCATGTTCCTTCTAAATTTCCACTGCTCTAAGGGAAAATAACCCCAGTCTGCCCAATCTCTCTTCGTAACTGCAACTTTCCAGACCAGGCAACATCCTGGTAAATCTCCTCTGCCCCCTTCTCCAGCGCTATAACATCCCTCCTATAATGTGGATTCCAGAACTGTAGCTAGCAACTCCAGCTGTGGGGGACCTAACCAATGTTTTATACAGTTCCAGCATAGCCTCACAGCTCTTAAATTCTACGCCTCGGCTAATGAAGGCAAGCATCCTATATCGCTTCTTAAGCACTTTATCCACGTGCCCTGATACCCGAAGGGACCAGTGTACACCCACACCAAGACCAGTCTAGCTAACGTACTTAATTGCCTGGTGTGGAGTTTAATACAAAAAACCTCTTAGCCCAGGAAGGCATGCTGACGAGGACTAGCAGTC
This sequence comes from Ginglymostoma cirratum, assembly GCA_024137785.1. NCBI lineage: Eukaryota > Metazoa > Chordata > Chondrichthyes > Orectolobiformes > Ginglymostomatidae > Ginglymostoma > Ginglymostoma cirratum. Next base: position 897,164 of record JAHRHZ010000124.1, on the reverse strand, counting down.
GGCCTTCCAGGTAGAGAAGGGAGTGGGAGTGGGAAAGGAAAGAAATAGGAGAGAGAGAGGACAGAACAGGAAGGAGTTGAGCCATCAACTACAGGGAGGAAAGGAAGATCAAATTGAATTAGCTGCGGCCACACCTGTAGTCACAGTCATAATGAAGTTCTACAAGGAATAACAGTGATGCTGGAGTTTGCAGTGAGTAACTTTTCTTGAATCCGAGGAGGGAAGTAGAATCTACAGGAACTCAGTGTATAACACACCAGCTTCCAATACTGATCCCAAAATGTCACACTAATTCAGCGGTTCATAGCCGTCTCCTTTTCAATCTAATTCTTCCCCGCTGCTTCCCCTTATATTCATCTCAGTCACTGCTTCTTCCTCTTTTCCTCTTGTCTTCTGTTCCCAAATGTCCCTTTTTCTCATTTTGCCTGTTTCTCCTGCTAGTTCTCTTCTTGCAGCTCCCTGTTTGTTCTGTCTCTCGTGATGCTTCTCTCTTTGGACATATACTTGAATGGTAACATTGTGTAGCGTTAAGGGGAACAAGAAGGGGGCACTGGGACTCGGTTGATAATTGTGCCAAAGATCTGGATGTAGAAATTGAATGTACAATCAGCAAGTTTGAAGATGGCAGAAAAATAGGTGGGAAGACAAGTGGTAAAGATGTCACAGTCTGCAAAAGGATATAGGCAGGTTAAAAGAGTGGTAAAGCTTAGCAGATGGAATAATAATGTGGGGAAATGTGAAGTTACACATTTTGGTGGGAAGAATAGAGGAACTGAACATTAGTTGAATGGAGAAAAGAGTGCAGAAAGCTACTGGACAGAGGGTTTAGGGAGTTCTTGTCTAAGAAACACAAAAAAGCATCCAAGTTCAGTTGGTAATTGGAAAGGCAAGTGACGTATTGGCCTTTATTTCAAAGGTAATGGAGTTAAAAAACAGTCGAGAGGTTTTGATAAAACTTTACCAAAGTTTTACTAAAACCACAGCTGGAGTACTGTAACAGTTTTGGGGCCCCTTATCTAAGGGAAGATAAAGTGACATTGTGGGCAGTCCAGGCAACGTCTACTTGGCTGATCCCAGGTATGGAGGGCCTGTCTTCCAAGGACAGGTCGAGTAGATTGAGCCTATGTTCTTTACAATTTAGAAGAATGAGAGGTGACCTTATTGAAACATACAGGATTCTGAGGGGACTTGACAGGGTAGATGTGGACAGGTTGGTTCCCCTATTGGGAAAAAAAATCTAGAATCACAGTGCATTAGCTCAAAAGAAGTGGCTGCGCATGTAAGACAGAGACAAGGAGGAATTTCTTCTCTCAGAGCTGAGTGATTCTGCGGAATTCTTCACCACAAAGGGCTGTCGAGGCTGGGTCATTAAGCATGTTCAAAGCTGAGATAGACAGATTTCTAATCAGTAAGTGAATCAAGGGTTATGGGGGAAAAGCAGTTAAGTGGAGGTGAGAATGATCAGGTCCGTCACAATCTCATTGAATGGCCGAGCAGGCTTGATGGGCAAAACGGCCCATTTCTGCTCCCTCAGTCTTGCGATTTTGATGGTCTGCAAACCATCCTCCTGGACTGCATCATTGACGGAATCTCTTTCTCTTTGCTTTGACAATCGAGCGATTTGATATGGAAAAATGTGAACAAAATAACGGACGGTTACCTGGCAGCCAAGGCATCTCCATGGCGATCGGCTGCATGAATTGCAGGCTGCCAGGGTCAGGTGACATCTGAATGACTGAAATGCTAATGCTGGGAACAGGGTGACAAAGCATTGTTCTCTGAGCTCTCTAATGAACGCCCCTACCACCCCAACCCCTCCCCATTCCACAATTAATTGCGCCTTGAAGTTTTCTGAAGCAACGTAGTTGGGACGAGCAATTAGCACACATCATTTCATTTTGAGGCCTTCTCCTCTCAGTCATTGTAATTAGCTTGTTGACATCTCCCGCGATGAGCTGTGAGAGGTTAACAATAGCTCCCGTTGTGGTATGGAAAACGCACCGCCATTGTTCACAGGCATACTGACCACACCCTGGTCCACCTCACCATCCACCCTCTCACTCCGCCACTGCCTTTAAGCTGTCACATGACTCTCCCCGATGTCCAGAACTGGGTGAGTCGAGAAAAGCAAAGTCACAGTGGATGCCAGAGATCCGAACAAACGCAGGTAATTGCTGGCTATTTAGTTGCAATATGGATACAGAATGAGCGCAACAAGTTGATGGACGTTTTTAGGACGTTTTGGAGTGCAGCTCTGCGGGAGTTAGCTTAAGGATGCTTGCTATTCCTGATATATTTTAATGACCAAGGCTAGAGGGATTTAACCTCAGTAAATTAAAATCTGGAATATCAAACTAATCTCAGTAATAGCAACCAAGAAACAGTCGCCAAATTATAAAATCTCCTTGGGTTCACTAATGTCCTTTAGGGAAGGAAATCTGGTGTATTGATTCACTGTTGTCACACATAGCGAGATACAGAGAGAAGTGTTGTTTTGCATACTCTACAGGCAGATCGGACCATACAAAGTGCATCAGGGTAGCAGAACAGAGTGCAGAATGCAGTGTTACAGCCGCAGAGAGAGACATCAAAATTAACATTTGAGAGGTCTGTTCAAAAGTCTGCTAACAGCAGGGAAGAAGCTATTCTTGAATCTAATCGTTTGTCTATTCAAACTTTTATATCTTCTGCCCATTGGAAGAGGGTGGAAGACAGTATAAGTTAGGTATAAATCTGCCGTCCTTACCTGGTCTCGCCTCCACGTGACTCCAGACCCAAAGCAATGTGGTTGACTCTTAACTGCCTTCTGAGATGGCTGGACACACACATCCCAGTGAAATAATAATAAAAAAACACTTCTACACAAACTTCTGTAAAGTCAAATATGCTCAAAGTTGGAGTTTTCACAGCTCTCTGGGGTGGAGAATTCCAAAAGTCCATCACCCCGATTCCAGAACTTCCAGCTCATCCCAATCCAAATGAGAATGTGGCCCTAGGCTGAGATGGGGAGAACTCTTCTCATTCAGAGGATGGTAAAGTTTTGGAATTCTCTGGCACAGGGGCCTGTATACACTCCAGCAGAAGAAGCAGCCTCCCAGTCATGATCCTACCGTGCTTCTTAAGAGTTTTAATTAAACCACCTTATTCTACTAAACTTGAGGTAAAATAGTGTAGTTGGGCAGGGGTTAAACTAAATTGGGAGGGGATTGTCACCAGTCTACTGCAGTGAAAAAGAGGAATAAGATGCATAACGCAGTGACAGTGTTGAACTGTGTTAGAGAAGAAAGTAGTTCCACATTCCATAGGAGCAGACTAAGGAGGTCTATGAGGAATACACTGGCCATATTAGAATATCTATGTCTAAACACACAAATATGGTGAATAAGAGGAGAGAGAAACAGGCACAAATAGCCATGTGGGAATAGGAAATAGTGGCAAGAATGGAAGCACAACTTAAAAATGGAAAGGACTGGAACCTTAACGTACCAATGTAGGAAGCATTTACAAAATGTATGGGAGGGAAAAAGGGAGCTGGGGTTGGAGTATTGTTTCAGGATGCATTGTAGAAGGGGAGAGAGATAAAAAGCCCTAGAGAAGGTAAAGACAGAACACATTTGGTTAAAATTGCACTTAGCTTTCCAGAAGGCATTTGATTAAGTGGCACATCAAAGGTTGTTGTGGAAAATAACAGCTCCAGGTATAGGAGGTAGCTTATTGGCATGGATAGAAGATTGGTTAACTAGCACGAAATAGTGTAGGAATATATGGGTCTTTTTCAAGCTGCTAGGATTTCACAAGTGCAGCACCATGGAGATCAATATTAGGCCCTCATCTCTTTACAATCTGTAAAAATTGATTTAATAAAGGATTGAAGGTATGCAGCAAACCTTGCTGATGGCACAAAGATAGGTAGGAACATAAGTTGTGAAGGGGACTTAAGGAGGTTACAAAAAATATACAGATAGGTTCTGTAAAATGTACAGATAGGTTCTGTGGGCCAAGATGGAGCAAACTGAGTACAATTTGAGAAAAAGCCCACCTTGGCAGGAGAAATAAAAAAAGTGTTTGATATGCATGGTGAAAGATTGCAGAGCTCAGATGCCTGACTGCAGAATTATAGCATGCAAGTACAGCAAGCAATCAGGAAATCTTAGAATATTATGACCTGTTGTGAGGGGAATTGAATGCTAGAGTTAATGCTTCAGTTATACAGGGCATTGGTGATACTATATGTACAGAACTGGTCTCCTTATTTGAGGAAGGATGGAAATGTGTTGCAGGTAGCTCAGAGAATGTTTAACAATCTAATACTTGAAATGAGAGGATAGTCTAATGCGGAAAGGTTGCTTGTGTGGAATTTAGAAGAGTAAGAGACGACTTGATCAAAACGTACAAGATCCTAAGAGGTCCTGACCAGACAGATATGGACAGAGTGTTTCCTCTTATTGGAAAATTGAGAACTAGGGATTACTGTTTAACAACAAGGGTAATATCGCAGAGTAAGAGTTGCTCAGTTTGGACAGAGATGAGGAGGAATGTTTTCTCCCTGAGAGTAGTGAACTATGGAAATCTTTACTTGAGATTTCTCGAGGCTATGTTATTAAATATATTCAAAATTAAGACAAACAGGTTCTTAATCATGAATGGAATCAAGGATTATGGGGAAAAAGCAGGAAAGTGGAGTTGAGGATGATCAGATCAACCATAATCTCATTGAATGGCTGAGTAGATTCAGTGGGCTGAATGGTCACCTTCCGCTCCTACATTTTATGGTCACTGGACAAATAATCCAGAGGCCCAAGACAACTTTCTGGGGACAATGGTTCAAATCCCAGCATGGCATGCGGCAGAATTTGAATACAATGCAGAAAAATCTGCGTTACAAAGCTGGTCTTAGTAATGATAACAGTGACAACTATTATCAACCGCTCTCCCTCTTGTTTATTAATGTCCTTTAGGAAAGGCAATCTATCACCCTGACCTGGTCTGGCCCACATGTGACTCCCTACCACAGCAATGTGCTTGATTTTCAGCTGCCCTCTGAAATGGCAGGATAAGGGAATTAAGGATGGATGGCAAATGCTGTCCCTGTAGTGACTTCACTTGCCAAGAAAAGATAACGAATCAAAATTTTGGCAATATTCGGTAAGATCATGGCTGATCTGTTCAAGACCTGAACTCCACTTTCCTGCCTTGAATAGTCTGTGCCTGGTCTTAACCGCTGTCTTGGGAGCAGATTTCCAAATTACTGCCTGAAGAAATTCTTTATCATCTCAGTATTCAACAGCAGCCCCCTTATTCTGAAAGCGCTCCCCTTTCCACCTCTCCCCAGTTCTCGACTTCTCCCATGAAAGGGAAACATTTCACCAGCATCTACCCTGTCAAGCCCCCTCAGGATCTTACATCTTTCAATGCAATTACCTCTCATTTTTCTGCACACCAGTGAGAATCGACCCAACCTTCCCAAACTTTTCCTCATCAGCCAACCCCTTCATCCCAGGATTAATCTCTGAACTGTCTCCAATGAACGTGTATCTCTCCTTAGGTAAAGAGAATAAAATTCCACACCAATGCCCTATGCTGTTGTAGCAAGACTTCCCTACCTTTATACTCCATGCCCCTTGCACTATATTTCTTAAAGACTTGCACTATGTACACACTGTTGTGTTACAACTCATATGCCAATTGTTTCCTCCCTAATCAACCTATTTAGAGATGCTATTCCACACCTGTGAAGTAGGTGGGATTTGAACCCAGGCCTTTCAGTCCAATGGTAAGGACACTACCACTGCACCACATTCATATACAAAGACACCCAACTCTCTCTGCACCACAGCATTCTGCAGTCTGTCAAACTCAACTTCTGTTTATCCATTCTTCCTGCCAGAGAAGGCAGTCTCAAATTCCTCATCTGCCAAATTTTCACCCACTGATTTCAATTATCTACTGTTTAAAAACTAATTATTTCATGACAGAAAGTATCACTGGCAAGGCCAGCATTTGTTGCCCATCACTAAATGCCCTTGAACTGAGAGGCTTTTTCAGAGCAAACTCTGGAGTCACATGACAGCTGGATAGCAGATTACCTTCCCCAAAACGGCATTAGTGATTGAGATGGGCTTGGACAAACTATGGCAATTTTATGGCCACCATTGCAGAGACCAGCTTGCAAATAAATCATTGCATCTAAATACTACCCGCTGCCGTGATGGGACCTAGATCCACATCCCCAGAACATCATTGTGGACCTCTGAACTATGATTTCACCACCATCTCGCCATTGTAAGTGGCGACGTATAAACTTTTCACTATACTCATTGAGTACCTGTGACAATAAAGGCTAATTCTAATTCTCTTTGTAACTTCTTCACAACTTGCTTTCCTACCTACTGTACCTTTGTACAAGTGGCAAATTTCAATAGTATACAGTATATCTTCAACAAAGTCATTTGATACAACTTGTAAATAATTGTGGCCCCAGCACTTATCCCTGTGACAATCCACGAGTTACTTTTTGCCAACCTGGAAATGATCCATTTATCGTGACTCACTGTTTCCTGTCGGTTAGCCAGTGTTCTACTATTCTTGCTAATGTATCATTCCCAACACCACAAACTCTTTTATATGGCACTTTTTCGGAAATCCAGATATGTTCCCCTGACGCACAAAGTTTATGTCTAACTTCCTCACTGGAGGAATAATTGCTGGATTGATTGTGAGAGAAAAGGTGGACCAAGTAGATCGAGTGTTTGTGAAGGACAAATTGGGTAAAAGTGATCATCACACTGTAATGTTTCAGTCAAGAGCAAGGAACAACCTGAATCAAACATCCAAAATGGAAGAGGTTAACTTCATTGCGATGAGTGGGAATCCGGCCAGTACAGGTAAAACTATGAGAGAATGATAGCGATCGGCCGGGAGGAAATGTTACAGGTCAATCCCAAAAAGAAAGAGGTGCAAAGTGACCAAATTTTTCATCGTCAATGAGGACAAGAAAGGAGGGTATATGATGCCCATCAGGTGAATTTATCTTCCAGCTCCCACACTCCAGCATCTATCCCCACCGTAAACCCATAACATTCGCACTCCCCCCACATAGCCCCTAATGCCTACAGTCAGCATTGCCCTGCACCCTCTCCGCACCACCACTGCCCCTCCCTCAACCCAGTACTGCCCCTCTCCCCCCACTTACCCAGTGCCACCCTGCTCCCTCCCCCACACACAGCACCGTCCCTCTCTTCCCCACTCTATCATTCTTCATCACAACTCCAGCCCTACGCACAACCACCCCCCCCACAATACTGCTACTTGCCCTGTCTGTGCACCCCACGCTAGCTTCATTTCCCAATTAAAGACCACCTTCTTAAAGCACTCTCCCATGTCCCCTCCACCCTCTCATCCAACATCTGACTGGTAAGGCAGATGAGCTCTGAGCATGGATTGGCTCGGGGGTCTGGGGCGTTACGCCTATAACAGAAACAGGGCTGAGGGAAGGGCAGGACTGGCAGCTCGGCGTTCCTGGATACAGAAGCTACAGGCCTGACAGAAGTACCAGTAAGTGAGGAGGGGGAGCTGCCCTTTTGATAAGGGAGAACATAACAACAGTGCTTAGAGAGGAGTCATCAAATAAGGCCATATGGTTAGTACTTAGAAACAAGAAGGGGATGGTCACTCTGTTGGGACTGTATTATAGACCCCCAATTAGCCAGTGGGTACTAGAGGAGCAGATGTGTAAAGAGATTGCAGATACCTGTAGGAATAACAGAGTAGTATTGGTTGGGGAGTTTAATCTCCCCTGTATTGACTGGGCCACCCAGAGTGTAAAAGGCCCAGGCAAGGTGGAATTTGTCATTTGTCATTAGAAAGTTTCTAAACCAATATGTAGAGGGCCCTAGTCGAAAGGGTGCAATGCTAAACCTCCTCCTAGGAAATGAGGTCAGGCCAGTGACTGAAGTGTCAGTTGGAGAGCACTTTGGATCCAGTGACCATAACTCTCTCTTAGTTTTAACACAGTTATGGAAAAAGATAGGACAGGTTCACAGGTTAAGGTGCTAAACTGGAGCAGAGCCAATTTTGGGGCCAATAAGCAGGATGTAGCAGAGGTCAATTGGGTGTGTCTGTTTGAAGGAAAAGGAATGACTGACAAATGGGAGGCTTTTAAAAGATATCAAGAGTCCAGGGACAATATGTCCATGTTAGGGTGAAGGGAAAAGCTGGCAGGTTTAGGGATCCCTGCCTGACGAGGGATATTGAAGCTCTGATCAGGAAAAAGAAGGCGGCATACATTGGGTTTAAGCTATTGGGCTCAAGTGAATCCCTAGATAACATAGTATGGAGCTGGATGAATTTCCTCAGTTCTGAAGTAGGGTCCCGACCTGAAACGTCAACTTTCCTGGTCCTCTGATGCTGCCTGGCCTGGTGTGAGCTGGAGGAACACACCAGGCCAGGCAGCATCAGAAGAGCAGGAAAGTTGACGTTTCAGGTCGGGTCCCGACTTCAGAACTGGAGAAGTTCATCCAGCTCCATAGTGTGTTGTCTCGGACTCCAGCACCTGCAATTCTTGCTATCTCCAAGTAAATCCCTAGATGACTTTAAAAAGTGTAGTAGCACACTCAAAAGGGAAATCAGAAGAGCAAAAAGAAGGTATGAGATGGATCTGGCAGATGAGGTTAATGGTAATCCCAAGAGGTTCTATAGATATATTAAGAGTAAAAGGTTGGCTAGGGAGGGAATAGGTCCCCTTAAAGATCAGTATGGCCGTCTTTGTGTGGAGCCACAAGATATGTGGCTCAGTGTTTACTGAGAAGAGAATCGTGGATGCTAAGGAAATAAGGGAAACAAGTGGGGATGTTTTATTAGAATTAGAATCCCTACAGTGTGGAAACAGGCCCTTCGGCCCAACAAGTCCACACCAAACCTCGGAGTATCCCAAACACACCCGTCCCCTTGTAACCCACCTAATCTACACATCCCTGAACACTACGGGCAATTTAGCATGGCCAATCCACCTAACCTGCACATCTTTGGATTGTGGGAGGAAACCGGAGCACCCGGAGGAAACCCACGCAGACACAACGTATTACCAGAGAGGAGGTGTTTGCAGCCTTAAAGTGCATTAAGGTGAATAAAAGCCCTAATCAAGTCCATCCTTGGATGTTGTGGGAGGTTAGGGAAGAAACTGCAGGAGCCCTTGCAGAGATTTTTGCTTCATCTTTAGCCATTGGCGAAGTTCAGAAGACTGGAGCATGCCTTATATTGTTCCATTGTTTAAGAAAGGTAACAAAGAAAAGCCAGGGAACTACAGGCCAGTGAGCCTGACATCAGTGGCAGGTAAGTTATGGAGAGGATACTGAGAGACAGGATCAACCAACATTTGGATAGTCATTTTGTTATCAACATCTTGATAGTCTTTGTTCCTGATTTGCAGCATCCGCAGTTCTTTTGGTTTTTATTTAGATAGTCAAGGTCTGATTAGGGATTGTCAGCATGGACTTGTGTGCAGGAAGTCATGTCTAACAAATCTTTTAGAGTTTTTTGAAGAGGTAACCAAGAGGATGGATGAGGATAGGGCAGTGGGTATTGTCTTTATGGACTTTAGTAAGGCCTTTGACAAGGTCACGTATGGCAGGCTGGTCATGAAGGTTAGGTCGCATGGGATCCAGGGAGAGCTAGCTAATTGGATCCAAAACTGGCTTGATGGTTGGAAGCAGAGGGTGATAGTTCAAGGTTGTTTCTCAGACTGGAGGCCTGTGGTGTTACTAGTGGTGTGCCACGGGGGTCGGTGCTGGGACCTTTGTTATTTGTTATTTACATTAATGATCTGGAGGTGAATGCACAAGGCATGATTAGTAAGTTTGCAGATGATACAAAATTAGGAGGTATCGTTGATAGCGAAGAAGGTTATCAAAAATTACAGAGGGATCTTGATCAGACTGGGAAGTGGGCTGAGGATTGGCAAATGCAGTTCAATACAGATAAGTGTGAGGTGTTGCACTTTGGGAAGTCAAACCAAGGTAGGACATATACAGTAAATGGTAAGGTCCTGAGGAGTGTTGTGGAACAGAGGGACCGAGGAGTACAAGTACATAGTTTTTTGAAATAGGCTTCACAGGTAGACAGGGTGGTGAAGAAGGCATTTAGCATGCCGGCCTTCATCAGTTGAGGCATTGAATATAGGAGTTGGGTCGTTAAGTTACAGTTGTATAAGTTGTTGGAGAAGTCACACTTGGAGTATTATATACAGTTTTGTTCACGCTATTATACAAAAGACATAGTTAAACTGGAAAGTGTGCAAAGAAGATTTACGAGGATGTTGCTCGGACTAGTAAGCCTGAGGTATAGGGAGAGGTTAGCCAGGATAGGGCTTTATTCATTGGAACATAGGAGAATGATGGGTGACCTTATTGAGGGGTGAAAAATCATGAGTGGCATAGATAGGATGAATGCATATAGTCTTTTTCCCAGGGATGGGGAATTGAAAACTAGAGGGCATAGGTTTATGGTGAGAGGGGTTAGATGTAAGAAGGACCTAAAAGGCAACTTATTCACGCAGAGAGTGGTGTATATTTGCAATGGTGGCACAGTGGCTCAGTGGTTAGCCAGGGGCCCCGGTTCGATTCCAGCCTCGGGTGGCTGTCTGTGTGGAGTTTGCACATTCTCCCCGTGTCTGCGTGGGTTTCCTCCGGGTGCTCCGGCTTCCTCCCACAGTCCAAAGATGTGCAGGCTAGGTGGATTGGCCAGGCTAAATTGTCCCATGGTGTCCAGGGATGTTTAGGTTAGGTGGATTATTGGGCGATGGGTCTGAGTGGGATGCTCTGAGGGTCAGTGTGGACTTGTTGGGCAGAAGGGCCTGTTTCCACATTATAGGGATTCTAAGATTCCAAGAAAGTGGTTGAGGCAGGTACAATAGCAATATTTAAAAAACATTTGGATAGGTACATGGATGGTAAGGGTTTACAGGGATGTGGACCAAATGCAGGCAATTGGAACTAAGTGGGCACCATGGTCAGCATGGATCAGTCTGGGCAGAAGGGCCTGTTTCCATGCTGCATTAATCTATGATTCAATGACTCTAAATGCATGGGAGGAGCTCCCATGCGTTGTCTCTAAGATTGGGGCAATGTGAAAAGCTATCACTGTTTCATATGCTGGCAACTTCAATCATGGAAAATGCCAGGATATTTTTAATAGATAAGGAACAAGAGGGGCCACATCAGTAACCTGTAAGTGGAGGCGGAGGATGTTGATATGATTTTTAATGAATATTTTTCATATGGTTTCACAATGATAAAGCCTTTGAAATCAGAAAGGAGGAGTGTGAAATTAACATAGCGAGAGAATACATTTTAAACATCTTTTGTGGAATGTGGGCGTGTTCAGGAGGTAGTGATAGTGAGCTGCCAGCTTGAAATGCTGCAGTCTACGTGGTGTTGGAAGGTCACTTTAACAATGTTATTTACAAAGGGGTTCACCGTCTCTGAAAGGGGAGAAATCCCCAGGCCCACGCAAACACAGGGAAATCATGCAAACTCCACACAAACAGTTGCCCGAGGATGGAATCAAACCGGGACACCGTGAGGCTGCAGTGCTAACCACTGAGACCCATTGTGCTACTATCTCACTGAATGCTGCAGCAGACGGACTGAATGGCCTACTTCTGCTTCTCTGTCTGATTGTCATTAAAAATCCAACCTCATTTCTAATTCTCTATGGCCTTTTCCCTCTCCAATTGTCTCTAGCATCACAGCCCTCGTAGATCTCTATGCTCCCTTAATTCGGACCTCTTAACTGTTGATGGTCATGTCCTCAGATACTGCAATTGCCACCTACAACAACTAGCAACAGCAGTATACCATTCAGCCCCGCAATTCTGTTCTGCCATTCCAGTAAGATCATCAACGATCCAGCTGTGGTCTGAGCTCCATTTCACTGTCTGCCCCCCAGAACTTTGTATCCTTTGCTGAATAAAAATCAAAAATCTTTAAACAGAAAACTAAAAACTCTGCCTTGGATATATTCAATAATCCACTGCTCTCTGAGGAACAGAATTCCACAGACTCAGAGAGAATATTCTCCCTATCTCCATTTAGAACAGGACACCCGCGGTTTAAAAGAGATAGCAAGAACTGCCATTGCTGGAGTCAGAAATAACACAGTGTGGAGCTGGAGGAACACAGCAGGCCAGGCAGTTCGGAGGAGCAGGAAAGTTGACGTTTCGGGTCCGGACCCTTCTTTCTTCCTGCCCTTCCGATGATGCCTGGCCTGCTGTGTTCCTCCAGCTCCACACTGTTTTATCACCCTCATTTTAAAATCTGCCCCTGGAACCTCCACAAGAGAAACATGTTCTGATTGTCTACACTATTAAGTTCCCTCAGGATATTTTACGTTTCAATCAAATCATCTCTCGCTCTTCAAAGCTGGAATGGGCGGCAGCCCAAAGTGCTGAACTCTTCCTCAAAAGATGAGCTTTAAAGGAAGAAATGAACACAAATAACTTCGCAGGAATGCTAGCGAAGCAAAGGTCTAATGGTAAGAAGGATTGAAGAAGTTAGAGAGATAGTAGGAACTGCAGATGCTGGAGAATCTGAGATAACAAGGTGTAGAGCTGGATGAACACAGCAGGCGAAGCAGCATCAGAGGAGCAGGAAAGCTGACGTTTCGGGCCTAGATATCAGTTATAAACAAAAGTGCTGGAGAAACTAATGGGATTGAAAGCTGATAAATTCCTATGGTCTGATAACTCTACATTCCAGGGTACTGAAGAAGGTGGCCAAGAAATAATGGATGATGCTGGTTCTCATTTTCCAAAATTCTGCAGAATCTGGAACAGTGCCATCAGATTGGAGGGTGGCAAATGTAACCTGGCTGCTTAACAAACAGGGGGGTTAAAATGAGGAATTACAGACTGATTATCTGAACAAAAGCAGTAAGGAAAAGGCTGAAATCAATTATAAAGGATGCGACAACAGGACACTTAGCAAATACAACAAAATCAACATGGATTTATGAATGGAAAATTGTATTCAATAAATCTATTGGAGTTTCGCAAGGATATTACTAGCATAGATGAGGAAGAACCCAGTGGATGTTGTGTATTTAGATCTACAGAATGTCTTTCACAAAATCCCAAATGAGGATATAGTGCGCAAAATCAATGCACAGCTGGTAATATGCTGGCATAGGCTGAGAATTAGTTAGTAAACAGGAAACAGTGTAGGGCTAAATAAGTCATTTTCAGAGTAATGGGTGGCGATTATCAGAGTAGTCCAGGGAAGACTGGCGCTCGAACTGCAGCTATTCACAGCACAGATTAATGATTGGATTAGGGGACTGATGTATTATTTCCAAGTTTGCTGATGACACAAAACTAGGTGGGAGTGAGAGTGGTGAGGAGGTTGTAGAGATGCTCAAGGTGGTTCAGTCAAGTCGAGTGAGCGGGCAAACACATGGCAGATGCAGTACAACGTGGATACACGTGAAGTTGCACACTTCCAGCAGTATGGCAGGGTATTATTTACACAGTGACAGATGGGGAACTGTTGATGTACAAAAGGGTCCGAGTGTCCTTGTACATCGGCGCAAGCAAGAGCAGCAAGCAGTTAGGAAGGTAAGTTGTGCTATGCTGACGACATTACACTAGCATTCCAAATCTGAATGAACACCGGACTCTGCCAAGCCAGTCAAGTGATTAGCTTAGCCCTCACTATCAGAAGGACAATTGTCATGGTCTCGGACATGCTGTGACAATGTGACCCCAGGCACTACTGGTAGCTTCACATATCTGGACTCCACAATCACCAGCAAACTGCACCCACCGTGACTGAGAACATCGCACTGCATTTCGACCAAGCTTGTGCATTCATCTGCAGTGCTGAGGCAGGAGACAAGGCTGAAAGGTTTCACCTTTCACTGTCTCAGACCCATCCTCAGCACCTTTGGACAGAACATGGCCACCAGAGGGTCCTAGAGTGTGCCATGATCATTGTTCTACCAATGAGATCTGCACTGGCTCGGCCACATTCGGCAATGGGTTGATGGCCAAAGACCCAAAAACTAACTGCATGGTTTACTGGTTGCTGGTCATGACATCCTGCAAGTCCTCATCACAGGAAATTCTGGAAATGTGAGGTGATGCGCTTGGACAGGACAAATAAGGCAAGGGAATTAATGATAAATGTAGGACCTTGGGAAGCATCAAGGATCAGAGGGACCCTGTGTGCAAGTCCACCAGTCCCTTAATGTATCAGGACTGGTGGATAAAGTGGTTAAGAAAGGATATAGGGTATACCTGTCTTTATTAGTTGAGGTTTAGAGTTTAAGAGCAGGGAGATTCTGCTGGAACTGTATAAAACATTGGTTAGACCACAGCTAGAGTATTTTTGTGCAGTTGTAGAATCCACATTATAGGAAGAATGTGTTAGCGCTGAAGATGGTGTAGAGGAGATTTACCAGGATGTTGCCTGGGCTGGAGAGTTTCAGTGATGAAGACAGACTGGACAGACTGGGATTGTTTTCCTTAGAGCATAGGAGATTGATGGTGGTCATCACTGAGATATATAAAATTATGAGGGGCATAGACAGAGTAGACATGAGTAGACTTTTCTTCTTAATGGAGAGGTCAATTACTCAGGGGTTTAGATTTAAGGTTAAGGGCGGGAGGTTTAGAGAAGATGTGAGGAAAAGCTGTTTTCACCTGGAGGGTGGTGGGAATCTAGAACTCACTGCCTGTAAGGGTGGGAGAGCAGAAACCCTGAAAATATTGACGAGCTATTTAGTTGTGTACTTGTAATGCCAAGGCTCTGGGCCAAGTGCTGGGAAATGGCATTGGAATAGTTAGGTGGTGGTTTCTGACTGGCACAGACACAATGGGCTGAAGGGCCTTCTCAGTGCTGTAGATCTCTATGATTCTGTTTCAAATGGTATGTTGGCCTTTATTGCAAGACGACGGAGTTCAGAAGTAGGGATGTCTTACTGCAGTTATACCGGGTTTGGTAACACCACACCTGGAGTATTATGTACAGTTGTAGTGTCTCTGCCGAAGAGAGGATATACTTGCCAAAGAGGGGGTACACCAGCTGTTCACTAGGCTGATGCTGGGGTCATCTGCACTGCCCTATGAGGAGACAGCAGATCGACTGGGCCTGGATTCATTTGAGTTTAGAAGGATGCAAGGGACAATCTGATTAAAACATACAAAATTCTATCAGGGCTGAACAGAGAAGGTTTACCAATCTAATGCCAGGAATGTGAAGATTGTCAGATAGAGTCATGGAGTTTAGAAGAGTAAGAGTTAACTTGATTGAAACAAATAAGATCCTGAGGAGTCTTGACTGAGATGTGGAGAAGGTGTTTCCTCCTACAGGAGAGTAAAGAACTAGGAGTTATGGTTTAACAATGGGGGCATAATCTCAGAGTAGGGGGTCACTTAGTTTGGAAGGAGATACAGAGGGATTTTTCTTCCAGGGTAGTGATCTGTGCAATTCCTTACCACAGTGGGCTGTCGAGATTGGGTCGTTAAGTGTATTCGAGGCTGAGATTTTTAACCATGAATGTGTTCAGGAGTGATGGGGGAAAGACAGGAAAGTGGAATTGAGGATGATCAGGTCGGACAAGATCTTATTGAACAGCAGGCCGGACTTGATGGGCCGAATAGCCTACTTCTGCTCCTGGATTTTACGATCACTGGACTAATAATCCAGAGGTCTAATGTAATTTTGGGGTTCATAGATATAAATCCCAATATGGCTCATGGCAGAATTTACATAGTACACTGCTTTTTCAATTCTTCCTGCCAAAGTATACAAGTTCCCACTTCCTTACATTATACTCCATCTACCAATTAGTTGCACAGTTGCTCAGTCTCTAAATTCCTCCGCAGACTCTTTATTGCCTCTGGACAACATGCTTTTCAATCTGTGGTTGTCGTGGCAGCTAAATTAGCCACTGCACATTTAGTTTCTTCATCAGAGTAATTGACTTAGATTGAAAATGACAGAGGCCCCAGTGCTGGCATTCAACTAGGAACAGCTTGCCAACTCAAAAAAGATCCACTTGTCTCATCCTTTTAACTAATGCATCCTCTATCAATGCCACCACATTACCCACTAAAGAACAGAATTGTTATGGTGCAGAAGGTGGCTATTTGGCCCATCATGAAAACAACTATTGTCCAGTGCCAATCTCTTGTCTTTTTTCCATATCCCTGCACACCTCTCCTATCCAAATAACCATCCAGTGCCCCTCTTAAATGCCTCAATTGAACCTGCCTCCACCACATTTCCAGGCAGTATATTCCAGACCCTACATGCACATTGTGAGAATAAGTTTCTTCTCACAATCCCTTGACTTGTTTCACTTCAAATCTATGCCCTCTCATTCTTGATTCTTTTACAAGCAGGAACAGCTTCTCCCTATCTACTCCGTCCACTCATGATTTTGAAAACCTCTATCAGATCTCCTCCTGGCTTTCATCTCTCCAGGGAGAACAGCCCCAACTTCTTCAATCTATCCTCCTCATCGAAATTTCTCATTCCCAGTACCATTCTTATGAATTGCTCTGCACTCTCACGGCTACACGATGAGCTCTTAGTTTGTGCAGTAACAGCTGATGTGACAGCTTGTCAAATGCCTTTTGGAAATCCAAGTACTCCACATCTATACTCTGCTCTCTACTCAAAACAATTCAAATAAATTAATCAAACATGACCTCATGTTGAATCCACCTGTTTGAACTGAGATTTTCCAAATCTGCTTCTATATCCCCTTAAATGACGAATCATAGAATCCCTACAGTGCGGAAAAATGTCATTCAGCCCATCAAGACCACACTGACCCCTTTGAACAGCATCCCACACATACCCAGCTACCCCCACCCACTATCCCTGCAACTCTGCACTTACTACATCTAATCCACCCAACCTTCACAACCCGGGATACTGTGGACAATTTTAGCATGGCCAATCCACCCTAACCTGCACATCTTTGGACAGTGGGAGGAAACCGGAGCACCCAGAGGAAACCCACACAGACACAGGGAGAACGTGCAATCTCCGCCCAGGCAGTCGCCCGAGGCTGGAATCAAACCTGGCCCCCTGGTGCTGTGAGGCAGCAGTGCTAACCATTGTGCCATTGTGTCGCCCAATGATTTCTAACATTTCCCCAATAACACATATCAGGCTCAGTTCTGAGGAAGGGTGACTCAACCAGAAACATTAACTTTGATTTCTTTCTACAGATGCCGCCAGACCAACTGAGCTTTTCCAGCAATTTCTGTTCTTGTTTCTGGTTTTCAGTATTCACAGTTCTTTTGGTTTTGATTTCACATATCAGGCTAACCGGCTTTCCTACTTTCTGTCCTCTTCCTTCCTTGATTAGGAACATTAGATTGACAATATTCCAAATTGTCGGGACTTTTTCAGAATCTAGGGAATTCTGGAAGGTTCCAACAATGCCACTTCTTCGATTAAAAGCCGTGAGGGTGAAATCCATCAGGTGCAGGGGACTGGTAAGCCTCTCCATCACTGTACATCTCTTTCATCCTAATACGTTAACTCAAAACAGGGCTGCTCAAGCCAGGGGATCACAAACCCTAGTGGGCTCAAGTTCATGTGATTTTGGAAGCATGATCTTTACCTGAACAATGGGCGCTATGGAGCTCAGACTAAT
Organism: Ginglymostoma cirratum; assembly: GCA_024137785.1. Taxonomy (NCBI): domain Eukaryota; kingdom Metazoa; phylum Chordata; class Chondrichthyes; order Orectolobiformes; family Ginglymostomatidae; genus Ginglymostoma; species Ginglymostoma cirratum. Next base: position 879,500 of record JAHRHZ010000124.1, on the reverse strand, counting down.
TCTGACTGCTGCAAGGCCTCCTTTTAATCCTTGTATCTTTGTGGAATGGACTGCTGTCAGAGACCGAATTGCTGAAGCAAACAAAAAGATGGTTGCTTGTTTTTGCAGCGAGCTTATTTCCTCAAGTATTAGGGCCATAACGCTTTAACACGGATTCCAATTGATCAATAATTGGATCAAAAATCAGGATTCAATCACATTCATGTTCAGATTCTTACGACATTCAGAATCAGAATCACACGATTTTTAATATTCAGAATGCTGCTACATAAATAACCAGGACACTGCTAGATTAATACTTCAGTGCTGACTGCACCAACAATCTGGATCTTATTACATAAATAATCAGAGTCCTATTACATTAATAATCAGGATTCTATTACGTTAACAATTGGAATTCTATTACATGGATCTTATTGCATTAATAAACAGCTGGGTCTTGCTTCAATAAGCAGGAAATTACTGCACAAATAATTAGGACGCTAATACATTCACAAACAGTGTTATTTTAATGAATGATCAGTGTCATTATGTTCATTTGCTATGTCACACTGCACTGGGGTAGTGCGCTGGAAATCAGTCCCGTATTCCCAAAACCATTACTGAACCTAGACATCACACCACAGCTTGCTTGTCTGGGCTCAGGGATGTAGTTTTATCAGGGTCAACATTTCAGTGACCCTCCTTCAGAACTCAATGGGCACTGGACCTGAAACATTAACTCTGCTCCCTACTCCACAGATGCTGCCATACCTGCTGAGTTTCTCCAGCTATTTCTGATTTTTGGTTCAGATTTCCAGTACCTGCAGTTCCTTGCTTTCTGTTTTCTTTGTTTTGTCCTGACTCTCCTACACGCACATGATGTCTAGCTAATGTAGTGCATCCAGGTATATCACTGCTGTTTATCTTATACTTTCTCAGTTGTCTTACAAAACCATCCCATTGTGCTGTCTCTAAATATTAGAATGGTGTCTGACTGTCCCAGTATTTCTGTGTTAGCTTGTCAAATTGTAGGAGATTCACTTTGAGAACTGTATTTCTCCTTCAATTTCTCCTATAGTTTCTGTCATCCTTGGTGACTCTTATCCGCTGTCACCCTGGTTCTTCCATATCCTATTCCCTACGATGATACCTTTGCAATGTGTTTATGTAAAATACTCAATTGCTCTTCCAAGTATCAGGAGTATTTACCAGGTAAGTCACTTTACAGACCCTCTTCACTCCTTTGTATGGACCACTCAATTTACCTTTCAATTTACCTTTACCTTGCAAAGGCACCAAAACCAAAACTTCATCTTCCACTTGAAATGTTCTCGTTGCTGAATGTTCATCTGCCCATTCTTTCATTTTTTCACTTCTGAAACTTACAACTACTCCTGTGCCATCCTACATGCTCCAGTGAGCCTTTATAGAAACATGGACACATCAACCAATATTGATGATTCATCTTTTTGGTTCAAGGACTTTTCACCCATCAATCTTAATGGACCCATAATCTCATGAACCAACCCAAATGGACTAAACCCAGTGGATTCATTTGGGCAATCCTTGGTAGGCATTAGAAGGAATCTAATCCTTTGTCCCAATCCTGCGGGTATTTCTGTCAGTACACCTTACTCGTGGTTTTGAGTCCGATGGTATCTCACCAAAGCTCCCTGGGTTTGTGGCTGATATACAACTGACTTCAATTGTTTTATATCCAAACTGATGATGATGGCCCGGAAAGCTTTAAATTTCAAACCCTGACCAAACTGTACCTCAATTGATAGTCCACATGATTGAAAAACCACATTAACTTTTCCACTATTACCCTAACTCTAATCACCTTTATGAAACTGCATTGTCATATCCATGGATATGTTGTCCCACTCTCAGTTTCAGTAATGGTCCTACACAATCCACTAACATTCGACTCAATTGTTCTTCCAAAACCAGGATAGGTATGAAAGGGGTAGTAGGAACTGCAGATGCTGGAGAATCTGAGATAACAAGGTGCAGAGCTGGATGAACACAGCAGGCCAAGCAGCAAAGCTGATGTCTCAGGCCTCGATGCTTCTTCAGAAAAAAGAAGGGTCTGAAGAAGGGTCTAGGCCCGAAACGTCAGCTTTCCTGCTCCTCTGATGCTGCTGGGCCTGCTGTGTTCATCCAGCTCTGCACCTTGTTATCTAGGTATGAAAGGTGCTGCTCTGATTACATGTTGAGGCTTTTCTACCACCTGACTCTATTACAGAACTGCACTACATCCCCAGCAAGAGAACGTAAGTAATCCTTGAGTCCCTTAATATGGTTGTGGACTTGGCTGCCTCATTTGGAGAAGGAAGGGTTAGCTTCCTTTTCAATAGAAACTTTTCATATCTCTCATCCATCCTATATACCTTTTTAACACTCACAGCAGTGTCTACCTCCAGGCTCTTAGTTGCAGATAAAGCCACAATCTGATTCATGGCCTTTTCCTTCTTATTTCCCCTTTCAGACTCATTCTTACAAACTTCAATGAGTCCCATTGGTTTCCCTCTCGACTTCCAGCATTCTGACCGAAGGTGTCCCATCAAACACCTCAACTTCCAATTTTCATTTCTACCCGCAGTGCTTTCCCTTCTGACCAGAGGAGCGGACCTTAGGGAATTCCCAACTAACTGCACCTTAACTTGGCTACTGGTCTTCCTTTCACTCTCCAATTTCCTACCCTTTTTGCATTTATGAGGTTTACATTAAAAAAAAGTTCAATTTTATGGACGAGCTCTAAATCATCAGCCATTACTGCTGCCTGTCTAGTAGCTGCAATGGTCCGCAACATAAGCTCTTATTACTGAAGGTAGTGAATTTTTAAAATTTCTCGAAGCGAATAATCTCTCTGATACACTTATCTGTGGTTTCAACTCCTGTATCCACCGGTCAAAATTACTTTGCTTAACCCTTTAAATTCAATCTAGGTTTTCCAGGCTGCTTCCTTAAATTCCAGAATCTTTACTCTCTGCCTCGGGCATTAATTAGCTTGTATACAGGCCATACAGTTTCTTTTTACATTATCTGAAGAATCGCCCCCTGAAAGTGAAGCATGAATTTCCTGTTCTTTACCTGTCAACTTGCTCTGTATGAGCAATGTCCAGTCCTCCTTTTCTCAATTCATTTGTCAAGCCACCTTTAAATGACATGAAAAATGCCTTCCTATTCCTCAAATGTTAGTAGGGCCTGTGCAAACTTAATCATTTCCAACCTGGATGTCAGACTTGGACTAATATTCTCCACATTATAGCCTTCACCAGCATCTGATCCTGTTCTTCGCTTCAAACTGCATTGTTTTAAGCTGATACTCATGTTCCCTTGCTTTCTCTTGTCTTTGCAATTCTAATTCTAGCTTTCTTATGTCCATTTCTTATCATTTTAATTTCACTCACCTTTCCTTAGGTTTCTTTGCTCTTTCTTTGTCTTCATCTCTACTTTCTTCATTTTCTCCTCATGCACAAACTGCTTCAGAACTGAATATCGACTGATTCAAATGTTTCAACACCTGGAGTACCCAGTCTCTCTTCTATGAAGACTAACCTCAAAGTACCTTTTCTTTAAATTCATTTACAGGGTGAAGGTGTTGTTATTGCCCCATCCCTAATTGCCCAGAGGGCAGTTAAGAGTCAACCACATTGCTGTGGGTCTGGAGTCACGTGTAGTCCAGAACAGGTAAGGATGGCCGTTTCCTTCCCTGAAGGACATTAGTGAACCAGACGGATTTTTCCAACAATTGACAATGTCATTAGACTTTTACGTTTTTATTGAATTCAAATCCACCATCTGCTGTGCTGGGATTCGAACCCGGGTCCCCAGAATGTATCCGGGTTTCTGGATTAAGCCACTGTCTCCCCACTAACTGTGTCAGCTCCTCAATTATTTCTGCCGCCTGCCACCTCCAGATTCCCTGCCAGTGGGTTTGAAAGGTCATTAGAAACGGACAGCTCTGCCACCTGCAGGAAATCTTTTGCCATTTCTAGTGCCACGTGTTAAATGCAGTTCAGAATCTGGCATTTTCCACAACTAAAACCACTCCCGAATCCTGTTCGTCTCTGTTTCAAATCCAGTCCCAGCAACTGCTTCAAACTATCACTGGGACAGCACACTAGAAATTGAACTCCACTACTCCTGGAATACAAAACTTACAGATGTTATCAAAGTTCAGAACATTCACACACCCTTGTCGACACAGGTTTAACAGAAACCACAGACCTAGTTTCTGCAATAAACGAGAATGACTACTCATTATAAATAAATAGATTCTAGCTGCCTGTTAACAACACTGGACAGGTAAAAATTGGGTCTGTTTGATCAATGCACTGTGTTCAAATAGTATCACTCAGATATCCTTCATGTGAGAGTCACAGGCCATCCCCATTCTCCCAACCCAGTGAAGAATCAACTTTTGAAGGTCCATCCCTGGAGTCTCCATAAGCCTGAAAAATCTCAGCAGAAAAGTAAAGAGGCTGGTAAATAAGGCCACAAGGATGACTGCTGGGCACCAAGATTTGTTTCTAGAGATAGGCAGATGCGAAAACCAAGGTTGTTCAGTTTAAAACTTGCGTTGAATCCTGGTTACAGCATATTTGGGAGTACTGTGTACAATTCTGGTCCTAATTTTCTGATGAGAGCGCAAAAGACAGGAGGGGTGGTGCATAAACAGTGATATGAGTTCAGAACTGAGATACTGAAGCAGTCACGAGTCAGTGGGCAGGTCTCTGAGTCTCTTCATTTCTTGAAGAGGGAACACTGAGGGATAATATTGATGTCTTCAAGACAATGAAAGATTACAATCAATACATCAATTTCCAAACATACAATCTCTACATTCGTAGAAGGACAAGGGCAGCAGATACATGGGAACACCATCCATGTGATGGAGGGGAACCAGCCACCAAACCCCTCACCATCCTGACTTGGAAATATATTGCCATTCCTGCAGACTCCATGCAGCATTGCTGGGTGAAAATCCTGGAATTCTCTCTTAACAGCATTATGGGTCTACCTTCTGCACACAGACTGCAGCAGTTCAAGAAGGCAGATCCCCACCACCTTATCAAGGGACATTTAGGGTTTGGGCAATAAGCACTGGCTTTTTAAATGAATGAATGAATGATAAGCACAATGATGACATCCTCCACGGAACAACGACAGAAAGTCAACAAGATCATGGCATCTTGGCCAATAACAACTCTCCACAACCACTGAATGTGCCACTTCAGGTAAACTCAGAAGAGACAGCAAAGCAGTGAAAATGTCATTGGACAAGTAAAACAGGGTTAGAGCCCTGGAGATTCGAGTTCAAATCTCACCACAGCAGATGGTGGAATTTAATTTTAATTTGTTATTTTTATTAAATAGAATCTGGAAACTGTCATAAAGCTCCATCCGATTAATTAATGTTCTTCAGGGAAGAAATTCTGTTTTCCTAACAAGGCATGGCCTACATGTGACTCCAGGCAGACAGTAATGTGTTTGACACAACGTTGCTCTCTGAAACGGCTGAGCAGGTCCCTCAGCAACGCAAACTGCTTGCACTGTGGGTGTATCCACAACACACCCTCCAGGGCAATTAGGAATGAGCAATAAATACAAGCCTAGTCAGTGATGCCCGCAGGCCACAAAAGAATCAATTGAAAGGAAAACGATTCAGCACCGCGTTAAATTCTTCAGTGGACAATTCAAACTGATCGTCTGTCATTTTACACATGATGAATTAGCCTTGTGTGTCTGTGGGGCTGTCTCTGTCTTATGCCATCCAAATTGGACAATTTGGAATCTCCAGTCATCGCCAGGTTGAGATCCTCTCTTTAAGACACAATGCCCCATTTCGTCATATGACAATAGTCATTGGATAAATGTTCCAGCCTCATTAGACACTTTGCTAAATCTCACTTCTCAATCATTTACAGATTTTGGACAGCCTACAACCTTGTTAGTTATTGTAACGATAACTGAACACACTTGAAAACAGCCACCTTTTCCACAGAATCCTTACATTGCAGGAAGAGGCCATTTGGCCCATTGCATCTGTACTGACACCCCCTCCCAGACCCAAACCCTTTCCCCATCACTCCAAAGCTACTCCCCATAGCTAATTCACCTAACCTACACATCTTTGAACTGTGGGAGGAAACTGGAGCACCTAGCGGAAACACACGCAGGGATGACATGCGAGCTCCACACAGACTGTCATCCAAGGCCTCAAGCCCTAGCACTTTGAGGCAGCAGGGCTAACCACGGAGCCACCATGCTACGGTGACCTAGTTTGTGTATTCTCAATATACACTTTAGTTAAATTCCCCCCATTGAAACCACTCTTCCTTCATAATCGTTCTGCATTTATGCATTCTGCCATTTTAAAAAAGCTCCTGGGTGGCTAGACACTACTCCCACAATATATTTTCAAGGTGCTAGGAGAAAGTTTTAGAAAGGACTCAGTGGGCAACTTTTTTTTTTTTTATAAACACAGTGAGTGGTTCATGTGTGGAACGAACTACCAGAGGAAGAGGTGGATACAGGTACGGTTACAATGTCTAAAAGACATTTGGATAAGTGCATGAATAAGAAATGTTTGGAGGGATATGGGCCAAGTGCTGGCAGGTTTGGGAACATGGTCAGCAGGGGCTGGTTGGACTGATTCATTAAGGCTCGTTATGCTACACCTTCCAAACCCAAGAGCACTTCCATCCAGAAGGACAAGGGCAGCAGATACATGGGAACACCACCATCTGCAAGTTCCCTTTCAAGCCACTCACCAACCTGGCTCAGAACCATATTGCCATTTCTCCAGTGTCACTGGGTGAAAATCCTGGGATTCCCTTCCTGACAGCATTGTGGGACATGAACTGAAGTGGTTGATGATGGCAATCCAATCACCTTCTCCAGGACAAGCAATTAATGCTGACCCAGCCAGTGAGGCTCATGTCCTCCACGAAGTAATAAATAATAACTCACATCTGTATTTGTATTCTAGAATGCTATTTAAATTTCAAATTCAACCATACTTTGTGAGCTGGTCTCAGTGTATCAACTGGTGAGATGGGTATGCACTTGTTCAGCATCTTGGGGAGATCCCCAATGTTCAAACAGTTATATAAATGGAAGATGCTCATGTAGATTGTAGGAATCTCCTAAAGTGTTCATTGTTAGGTTTAATGCTGCCTGTCAAAGCAAAAAGTCTGGTGTGGGAGGAGAGTGCAGAGTGTGAGGTTAATTACATCTCCCATGATGATGCGTAATGCATTATTGGCACCTTGCACAGATATAGGTGTGAGTTTAATTGACTTTAAAAAGTGTTCTGGCTGGAGATTACACTAAGTTTCAAATTCTCCAAAGACAAATGACATCTCCCAATATTGTAAAAGATAAACTGTTACGAAGTTGCGCAGAGTCTTCATAAATTGGAAGGCAGAAAATTAGAAATTGTTGGCAAAAATGATTGTGGGGTTAGGGCAGTGCCATGGTCCCTTTAAGAGCTTGTGTTTTGTCTGTACTTGGAAGTTTATAAGTACCGTGCGCAGACAGTGCCCAAATTGAAATATTTTGGACCGAATAGCCAAGCAGCATTATTTTTTAAGACAACAGTTTTGAATTTTAGCCAATCAATTTGAACCAAGCCCTTAGTTACAAAAGACTTATTAAATTTAAATCTGATTCCATTGACAATATTAAACCAATCCTACATAAGAAATACTATTATGTCATTACGGGTATAAAGATGAGGGCATTCGGAAAATCAAGCAGAGCCAGCTGCCATGGGCAGCGAAAGCCAGATTGCCATCTGAGACATAAACCTGGCTTTCACAAAAAATTATTAAGCTCTCTAAAAAGGCCCATCAAAGGTACCACAGCATCTTTAGTTCAAAGCCCTCACAGAAGAAATTACAGAGAGAACAGCAGGAAGGGATGTTCCTGACAGATAATCAACGGAGAAGATGGAACTTCCTGGAAGACACATTCCATGTGAATGTGGAGAGATTAAGTTTTAATTTATCATTGTCTTATTAATTGAGTTTATATGAGCGGGACTTGTGTTTATTTGAACAGCATTCCAGAGAATTTAGGCCAGTTAGGGAGTAGTTAGTAGAGGGGAATTGTTCGGTTTGTTAGTAACTCTGTTAATTTGTTCATTGTTAGGGTTAAATAAATAGTTTCTTGTACAAAAATAAAGTTGCTGGGAAAGCTCAGCAGGTCTGGCAGCATCTGTGCAGGCAAAAACAGAGTTAATGTTTTGGGTCCAGTGACCCTCAGAACTGGTTACACAATAACCCTGAGGAAGGGTCCAGCAACTTCTGTTTTTGCTCCTGATATACAACATTCACAGATCTTTCAGTTTTTAAACTGTTTCTAGTTACATGGAAAGTAGAGATCAGGGATTTTCTTTCTTTTAACCACTTTTAACAGATTACAAGGGGTAAGGTGAGCTTCTCTGCATGTTTTGGGGGTAATTATTACAAGGGAGCCTCTACTCCCGTCATAACACATTGGGGTTTGTGTCTTCGTTTAATTATCAGATGGGTTCGGCCACTCTCCCTCTGTAACAAAACATATACCTCATTATCTATCTCTGCAGGATGACTGGGAACATGATGCCTCCCACAGCAATGGGGGTTGAGGTAGTGATATATACCAGTGATGGGTGTTGAGGTAATGATATCTCTCACAGCGATATGTATTGGGTAATGATATCTCCCAGTGATGTGCGTTGGAAAAATATAACTCACCACAGTGTCCCCTCCCAGTTACCATTGAATCCCTACAGCGTGGAAACAGGCCCTTCGGCCCAACAAGTCCACACCTACCCTTGGAGCATCCCACCCAGACCCATCCCCTATCACTCACCTAAGCTACACATCCCTGAACACTACGGGCAATTTAGGATGGCCAATCCACCTAGCCCTCACACCTTTGGACTGTGGAAGGAAATCAGGGCACCCAGAGGAAACCCACGCAGACACAGGGGAGAATGTGCAAACTCCACCCGAGACAGTCGCCCAAGGCTAGAATCAAACCCAGGTCCCTGGCGCTGTGAGGCAGCAGTGCTAACCACTGAGCCACTGTGCCACCCAGTTCTATTAGCCTTACCAGCAGATGAACAACTTAATATGAAAGCCTTAGCCCTTTGGAATCAAGGAGGGGGGAATCTGGCTGAATGGCTGAAGTCAGCCATCAATATTACCCAGACTGGTCTTGTGAACAGTGCTGTCTGTCTGCCAACTTGAACAGGGCCACGTTAAATGAAACAGGTGTAATGGGAGAGGCAAAAGGAAAGTGACAGACTAATACAGACAGAGAGAAAGTGAGACAGAGTGGGGCTCAGCAGGCAAGGCTTTACAAACAAAGCAAAATAAGATTGAGAAAGACAAGGAGGGGAAAAGGAGAAAGATGGAGACACAGAGAGGAAGAGGACCAGAGGGATGCAATTAGCAAAAACACGCAAGGTGACAGGGATAAGGACAGAGGTAAAGAACAGTATAGAAGAGCAACACAATCAACTCATCAACAATTCAAATGAGTCTCCATGTGGCACCCTGTGATGGGTGAGGTCACTGTGAAGGATAGTGGAAAGGGGTTAGATACAGAGTAAGTCTCCTGTGCTATCCCTGTCCTGGGAGTGTTTGATGGGGGACAGTGCAGAGTGAGCTTTACTTTGTATATAACCCTGTGCTATCCCTGTCCTGGGAGGGTTTGAAGGGGGACAGTGTAGAGTGAGCATTACTGTGTATCTAACCCCGTACTGTCCCTGCCCTGGGAGTGTTTGATGGGGGACAGTGCAGAGTGAGCATTACTCTGTATCTAACCCCATGCTGTCCGTGTCCTGGGAGGGTTTGATGTTGAACTACTCTTGGCACCTGACCTAGGACGGTCTCTACTCGTTGCCTAAATTAACCTTGGAACATTTTGTTTGCCCAGAAAGCTGAAGAAGAATGTTTTGATACCCAGTTGCATTGTGGTTTTCTACCAGCTGGTCAGATCAGACGGCGAGGCTGGCTTTTTCAATGGAGGCTCTCTGAATCCTCTCAGCCACTGGTGCAGATTATCCCATGGTCCAACAGAGAGAGCTGCTGCCAAGAAATGCTCCCGTTGATCTATTCCCTGTACTCAGTAAGCTGTTGTACTTGGCCTAAAGAGCTCGCTGGTGGCTGCTGGTTCCGAGAGTCCTGCTCTATATTGAAAGCTAATTTAGGATAATTGTACATGACGGCAAAATGAGTCTGGCGTGCAGCCTCTCAGCTGAGTGGCACTGGGGCTTTGAAATTCTTCAACACGCTGATTGTGCAGTGGTGTTTGAAATTTCAGGGTTGAGAGTGTGTGCAGACACATGCTGAGGTCCTAGCTAGGAGCCAGAGTTTGTGGTTCATGGAGGAAATCACAGTCTCTGCTCAGAGCTCGGGGAAACAGTGGCACCAGTGAGATGGCACCCTTACTGGCATCTCACTATCACCGTCAGGCAAGACAGGCCTCTGCCATCAAGCCTTTAGGAAGGGGCTGTTTGAAGTTTCCTGTCTGTTTCAACTTCAAAGACACTTGGTGCCATAAACTGGAAGCTCACTGCACACTATCCAATCATTCACAGGCCTCATTTCAGGACTATCATCCTTACCTTTGGGTCACAATCAGGAATTCCAGTTCCATCTCAGACTTGAGAACGTAGTCCAGGCTGACACTCACAGTACAGCACTAAGGGAGCGGTTCTCACAGCTGGAGGGTATGCACTGAGGGAGCATGGCGTAAAGTCAGACAGTCAGTGCCAAGCGAGCACGGTTGGAAGGTCTGCATCAAGGAAGTGCAGTTGGAGGGTCTGGACCGAGGGGTGCTGCATTCAGTCAGAGGGTCTGTGCTGAGGGAGCGTCACACTGAGACATGACAGTAGTCTCTATCTGCAAACACATTTGGATGCAACAGATGCACAAGTGTCTCCGGCACCAAGATTTAGGGGTTTCCTGACCAATGCTAATCCTTCACAAACATTGTTAAAACTGTAGGAGACATTTTTCATTTTTTGAAACAATAAACTGAAATGGAAGTTGGACTGCTATAACAGGAATACAAGTTTTGCAACTTGAACAGACAGAGCTTCATATTTTTAACTGTACAATACGATCATTTTCAAAGCAGTGACAGGCACAATTTAAGACTGTGTGGCATTAAGTATCTTTTGTGTAAAGAATTTCTGCTTGACGACAGCTCACTGATTGTGACAAACTGTAACTCAACCAAAGATATAGGTGCAAGAGCATTAGAAACATCTAGAGCCTACAAACTGAAAACATCCATCCATCTCCCTCTCTCCCCATCCTGTGTTGGGAACAGACAGGAAAACCGGGAATGCTTAAAATGAAGAATTCTGACTGTAAGAGTCCTAGGTCTAACAGATCAACCACCTGGCCAACAGCCTTCACTTTATAGAGAACAGAATATCATCTGTGTGAGAAAAAAACTCAAAAGGAACTATGTGAGGCAACTGAACTCATCATCAGGATCTGGACTTTCGGAGTTCAATTTACCTTCTGTTTTCTCTATTTTTCCTTTTACCTCATAATATCTGCATCTTTTATGTGTGTATGCATTTAGGATTTTTGAAGAGGTACGATTTAAGTTGCTCAGTGGTAGAAAAGGAATCTGTTCTTTTCTTTGCCACTTGTTCCAGTTAATGGTGTTACAGTAACTGGAGTTATTTTCTGTTACTAACGAAACCTTGTGTGAATTGTTTTTGTCTAGAATAGTAGTCAGGCAGGGAAATGGGTCAGCTTGTAGGTATAATTGGGATTTTATATATTTTGCACTGACTTGTGGAACAGCGGAACATTATTATCAGTGCACTTGTCTCAAGTGGCCTACTCTGTGCCATTAAACTTTCACCCCTGGTTCTAGATTCCCCAGTCATCAAGAACATTTTTCCTGCATTTACCCTGTCTATTCCTGTTGTAATTTTATAGGCTTCAATGTGATTTCTCCTCACTCTTCTAAACTCTAGTGAATATAGTCCTAACCTATCAAGTCTCTCTTCATACATTGACTCCAGAATCAATCTGCTAAATCGTTGTTGCCCTTCCTCCATAGCCAAAATATCCTTCCTCAGATAAGGAGGTAAAAAGTGCACACAGTCCTCCAGGTGTGGTCTAACCGAGGCCCTGTACAGTTTCAGCAAGACATCCCCTCGCTCCTGTACTCCAATCCTCTCACTATGAAGACCAACATACCATTTACCTTCCTCACCACCTACTGCACCTGCATGCTTACTTTCAGTGACTGGTGTACAGGAACACCCAGGTCTCATTGCCCCTCCCATTCCCAATCTATCACCGTTCATGTAATAATCTGCCTTCCTGTTTTCGCAAACTCACATTTATCCACATTATCCTTCACCTGCATTGCATTTGTCCACTCACTCAACCTGGAAACATCAAAAATAGGGATAGGAATAGGCTCAGAGATAGTAGGAACTGCAGATGCTGCAGAATCTGAAGAAGAGTCTAGGCCCGAAACGCCAGCCTTCCTGCTCCTCTGATGCTGCTTGGCCTGCTATGTTCATCCAGCTCAACACTTTGTTATCTCTTTATTATAGGAATAGGCTGTTTGGCCCCTCAAGCCCGTTCTGCCATTCGAAAGGATCATGGTTGATCATCCAACTCAGTGCCCTGTTCCTGCCTTATCCCCATTCCCTTTGATCCCTGTAGCCTTAAGAACTATATCTAGCTGCTTTTGAAAACATTCAATATTTCAGTTTCAAATACCTTCTGTGACAGAATTCCACAGGCTCTGGAGCATCTTCATCACAGATTACCCAGCCACCCCGCTTTGTGTCGCATGGAATATACTAGAACAAAGAACAATACAGCACAGGAACAGGCCCTTTGGGTCCTCAAGCCTGTACTGACACATTTTGCCTTTCCATATTTAAACTGTCTTCACTTACAGGACCCGTATCCCTCTATTCCCTTTCCCATTCATGTGTTCATCCAGGTGCTTCTTGAAAGCTGCTATTGTGTCTGCTTCTACCACCTCCTCTGGCAGTACATTCCAGGCACTCACCACCCTTTGTGTGAAAAATGTCCCTCACACATCTTTTTTAGAAATCACACAACACCAGGTTATAGTCCAACAGGTTTATTTGAAAATACAAATTTTCGGAGCCTCACGCCTTCTTCAGGTGTTAGTGAGAGAGGTAGTATCAACACAGAATTTATAAGTAAAAGATCAAAGGCTGACATCATTGATGAGGATGAACTAAACAAACCTAAGATGCAGTTAAATCTTCAATCAGTTAGAAGGTTTTAATTAATTAATATACATACGTAAATCCCTGAATTTCTTTCAAGTCCCTGTTCGGAGAGAACTAAAGGTTTTACCAGTGTAAAGAAGAGGTGACATTTAGGTCAGACACTGCTTGTTAGGTGTGAGGACTTGTTTGTGTTTTAGTTTGGAGTCAGACTGGTTTTGTTTCTAAAGTAGGAATTTATAAAATGCCAGACTGACTGACTGTCTATAAATTGTGCGCTTTTTGAACAAAATGGAATGTATTTGTAAGTACAAATTCACCCCATTCAGTGTGTGTGTAGGGGGGGGATGGGGGGGGAGGTAACAGAGAGAGAGAGAGAGAGAGACTCTGTGTGTGTGTGTGTGTTTGTGTGTGTGTGTAGGGAGTTAGGGAGAATGTGTGTGTGAGTGAGAGATCGAGAGAGAGAGAGAGACAAAGACAGAGAGCGAGAGTGTTCCTATTTTAGAAATGAAATCAGCAACGTTTTACAAATTCTTACGTTAGAAATAAAACCAGTAAATCTACGGGGTGAATTTGTACTTGCAGATTTTGTTCAAAAAGCACGCAATTTATAGACAGTCAGTCAATCTGGCATTTTATAAATTCCTACTTTAGAAACACAACCAGTCTGACTCCAAACTAAAACATAAACAAGTCCTCACACCTAACATGCAGTGTCTGACCTAAAATGTCACCTCTTCTTTACACTGGTAAAACCTTTAGTTCTCTCAGGACCGTGACTTAAAAGGAATTGGGGATTTACACGTACAAATTAATCAATTAAAACTTTCTAACTGATTAAAGATTTAACAGCATCCTAGGTTTGTTGAGTAAATCCTCATCAGTGTTGTGATCCTTTGACCTTTTACTTATAAATTCCGTGTGAAATACCACCTCTCTCACTCACACCTGAAGGATTGAGGCTCCGAAAGCTTGTGTTCTCAAATAAACCTGTTGGACTATAAGAGATAACAAGCATGGGGCTGGATGAACACAGCAGGTCAAGCAGCAACATAGGAGCAGGAAAACTTGACGTTTCGGGCCGAAACCCTTCATCAGAAATGGGGGAGGGGAAGAGGGTTCTGAAATAAATAGGGAGAGAGGGGGAGGCGGATAGAGGATGGATAGAGGAGAGGATAGGTGGAGAGGAGGCAGACAAGTCGAAGAGGCGGGGATGGAGCCAGTAAAGGTGAGTGTAGGTAGGGGGGTAGGGAGGGGATGGTTCGGCCCGGGGGGACGGGCCGGTTAAGGGGGCGGGATGATGTCAGTAGATAGGAGAATGGGGTGTGGCTTGAGGTGGGAGGAGGGGATAGGTGAGAGGAAAAACAGGTTAGGGAGGTGGAGATGAGCTGGGCTGGTTTTGGGATGCGGTTGGGGGAGGGGAGATTTTGAAGCTTGTGAAATCCACATTGATGCCATTGGGCTGCAGGGTTCCCAGGCTGAATATGATTTGCTGTTCCTGCAGCCTTCGGGTGGCATCACTGTGGCATTGCAGGAGGCCCAGGATGGACATGTCATCTGAGGAATGGGAGGGGGAGTTGAAATGGTTCATGACTGGGAGGTGCAGTTGTTTGTTGCGAACTGAGCGCAGGTGTTCTGCAAAGCGGTCCCCAAGCCTCCGCTTGGTTTCCCCGATGTAGAGGAAGCCACAATGGGTACAGCGGATGCAGTATACCACATTGGCAGATGTGCAGGTGAACATCTGCCTGATGTGGAAAGTCTTCGTGGAGCCTGGGATTGGGGTGAGGGAGGAGGTGTGGGGGCAGGTGTAGCACTTCCTCCGGTTACAGGGAAAAGTGCCGGGTGTGGTGGGGCTGGAGGGGAGTGTGGAGCGGACAAGGGAGTCGCGGAGGGAGTGGTCCCTCCGGAAGGCAGATAAGGGTGGGGAGGGAAAAATGTCTTCGGTGGTGGGGTCTGATTGCAGATGGCAGAAGTGTCGGAGGATGATGCGTTGGATCCGGAGGTTGGTGGGATGGTATGTGAGGACGAGGGGGATTCTTTTTTGGTTATTATTGCGGGGACGGGGTGTGAGGGATGTGTTCCAGGAAATGTGGGAGACACGGTCGAGGGCGTTCTCGACCACTGTGGGGGCGAAGTTGCGGTCCTTGACGAATGAGGACATTTGAGATGTACGGGAGTGGAATGTCTCATCCTGGGAGCAGATGCGGCGGAGGAGAAGGAATTGGGAATAGGGGATTCCATTTTTGCAGGAAGGTGGGTGGGAGGAGGTGTAATCCAGGTAGCTGTGGGAGTCAGTGGGCTTGAAATGGACATCGGTTTCTAGGTGGTTGCCCGAGATGGAGACAGAGAGGTATCTCTGTTGGACTATAACATGGCATTGAGCAATTTCTGACCTTGTCCATCCCAATCCAATACTGGCACCTCCTCATCACTGCGCATCTCTTTTAAACTTCCCCCTTCGCACCTGTGTCCCCTAGTAATTGACCTCTCCACCCTGGGAAAAAGCCTCACACTTTCCACTCTATCTATGCTGTTCACAATCTTATAAACTTGTAACAGGTCACCCCTCAACCTGCTGCGTTCCAGTGAAAACAAACCCAATCTATCCAACCTTTCTTCATAGCTAAAATCCCCCATACCAGGCAACATCCTGGTAAACCTTTTCTCTAACCTCTCCAAAGTATCCACATACTTCTTGTAATGTGGTGACCAGAACTGTACGCAATATTTCAAGTGTGGCCTAACTAAAGTTCTACAATGCTGCAGCATAACTCGTCTATCCTTATACTCAATGCCCCTTCCAATGAAGGCAACATGCAGATCCCTCTGCATATCAATACTCCCAAGGGTTCTGCCATTCACTGTATTATTTCCACCTGTACTTGACCTTCCAAAATGCATCACCTCACATTTGTCCAGATGAAACTACATCTGCCATTTTTCTGCCCATGCCTTGAACTGATTTACATCCTGCTGTATCCTCTGACGATCCTCCTCATTATCCGCAATTCCAACAATCTTTGTATCATCCACAAACTTACTAATTAGACCAGCTACATTTTCCTGCACATCATTTACGTAGATCACAAACATGAGAGGTCCCAGCACTGGTCCCTGTGGAACACCATGAGTCACAGCCCTCCATTCCAGAAAGCAGCTTTTACCGCTACCTCCGTCTTCTATGACTAAGCCAGATGTGTATCCATCTTGCCAGCTCACCCTGATACCATATGACTTCATCTTTTGTACCAGTCTGCCATGAGGGACCTTGTCAAAGGCTTTACTGAATTCCATGTAGACGACATCAACTGCTTTTCCCTCAATCATCTTTGTCACCTCCTCAAAAAATTTGGCGAAATTATTGAGGCATGACCTCCTCCACACAAAACCATGCTGTCTATCACCAATAAGTCCATTTGCTTCTAAATGCATACAGATCTTGTCCCTGAGAATGTTTTCTAATAATTTCCCTACCACTGACATGAGAATCACAGGCCTGTAATTTCCTGGATTATCCCTGCTACCCTTCTTCAATAGAGGGACAATATTGGCTATTCTCCAGTCCTCTGGGGCCTCACCTGTGGCCAAAGAGGATACTAAGATGTCTGTCAATGCTGCAACAATTCATTCTCTTGCCTCCCTCCATATTCTGTGATAGATCCCATCAGGACCCAGGAACTTATCTACCTTAATACTTTTTAAGATGCACAATACTTCTTCCTTTTTAATAGCAACTTGGCTTAGAAACTCGACACTCCCTTCCCTGAGACCATCCTCCACCATTTCCTTCTCTTTGGTGAATACAGACACAAAGCATTTGTTTAGGACCACCCTTACCTCTTCTGGCTCCACACATAGATTCCATTCTTTGTTCTTGAGTGGGCTAACCCTTTCCCTGGCTACCCTCTCGTTTTTTATATGTGTATAAAAAACCTTGGGATTCTCCTTAATCCTGCTTGTTCAAGACTTTTCATGACCCGTTTTAGCCCTTCTAATTCCCTTTTAAGTTCTTTCCTACTGTTCTTATATACTTCAAGGGCTTTGTCAGTTCCCATCCTCCTAGACCTTACGTATGTTTCCTTTTTCTTTTTGACCAAGGCTATAACATCCCTGGTCATTCAAGGTTCTTGTAACTTGCCATACCTATCCTTCAATCTCACAGGAACATGCCACTCCTGATCTCTAATCAACTGCCATTTGAAATACTCCCACATATCCGATGTGGATTTACCCTCAAACAGGCAGCTCCAATCAACACTCCCCAGTTCCTGCCTAATATTGTTGTAATTTGCCCTCCCCCAATTTAACACCTTCATCCGAGGACTGCTGATATCCCCATTCATGAGTAACTTAAAACTCATGGTATTATGGTCACTACTCCCAAAATGCTCTCCCACTAAAATGTCACTCACCTGGCCGGGGTCATTTCCCAAAACTAGGTCCAATTCAAGAAACCTTCCTGAATGGCCCTTACAAATTCTGCTCCATCCAAGCCCCTAGCACGAAATGAGTCCCAGTCAATACAGGGGAAGTTAAAGTCACCCACCACAACAACACTGAGACAGCAAGAACTGCAGATACTGGAGTCAGAGATAATGAAGTGTGGAGCTGGAGGAACACAGCAGGCCAGGCAGCACCAGAGGAGCAGGAAAGCTGATGTTTCGGGTGCCTGGCCTGCTGTGTTCCTCCAGCTCCACACTTTGTTATCCACAACAACCCTGCTGTTTTTCCATCTTTCTAAAATCTGTCTATGTATTCTCACCTCTATCTCCCACTGGCTATTGGGAGGCCTGTAGTATACCCCCCGCACTGTGATCTCACCTTTCCTATTCCTGAGTTTTACCCATACTGCCTCACTGCACGAGTCCTCTGATGTATCCTCCCTCAATACAGTGGTGAGATACTCCTTTACCAGTAATGCAGCTCCCCAACCCCTTTTACATCCCTTTCTATCACACTTGGAACATCTAAATCCTGGGATATTCAGCTGCCGGTCCTGTCCTTCTTTCAGCCATGTCTCTATAATCATAATAGTGTCATAGTTCCAAGTACTAACCAACGCTCTGAGTTCATTTACCTTGCCAATTATACTTCTTGTACTGAAACACATGCATTTCAGACCACCTCCGCTGCCCTCTTCAACAGCATTTCCCTATCTCCTCTTAGTCATGTTCGCCCTGGTTTCCACCTCTCTCTCAATTCCTGCATCTACTGTCCTACTTCTCTGGTTCACAACCCCCATCACACTAGGTTAAACTCTCCGCAACCACTCTACCAAGTATCCCTGCAAGGATATCCATCCTGGTCCTGCCCCAATTTGTGTATAAGTCCCACACCCCCCAGAACCGGTCCCAATGCCCCACGAATCTGATACCCTCCCCCTCACACTATTTTTTCAGCCACGTGCTCATCCTATATATCCTGCTGTTTCTACTCTGACCAGCTCATGGCACTAGTAGCAATTCTGAGATAACTACCTTTGAGGTCCTACATTTCAACTTTCTTCCTAGTTATCTGTATTCTTTTAGGACCTGCTCTCTTTTTTTAAACCTATGTTGTTAATATCAACATGTACCACAACCACTGGCTATTCACTCTCCCCCTCCAGAATATCCTGCAACCGCTCTATGACACCCAGGACCCTAGCACCAGGGAGGCAGCACACCATCCTGGGCTCTCGTTTGCAGCCACAGAAACACCTATCGATTCCCCTTACGATTGAATCCCCTATAACTTTAGCATCTCTTCCTCCCTCTGCAGCAGAGCTAATTGTGGTTCCATGAATTTGGCTGCTGCTGTTATCCTGAGAGACCATTCTCCTCAACAGTATCCAAAATAGTAGATCTGTTTTGCAGGGGAATAACCACAGGAGATTCCTGCACTTAGCCCCTCCTGCTCTGCCTGGTGGTCACCCATTCCCATCCTGCCTGTGGAGTCTGATTCTGCAGGTGACCATCTCTCTATACATGCTATCCATGGCACTCTCTGCCTTGCAAATGATCAACAGTGTCCCCAGACAGCACTCTAACTCCAAAACTCAGGCTTCCAGGAGCTGCAGCTGCATGTGTGCATTAGTATGGATTTTTTAAAATTCATTCATGAGATGAGGGTGTCTCTGGTTACGCCAACATTTATTATCCATCCAAAGGGCACTTAAGAGTCAACCACATTATTGTGTGGTCTGGAATGCCATGTAGTCCAGACCAGGTAAGGATGACAGTTTTCTTCCCCAAAAGGACATTAGTGAACCAGATGGGTTTTTCCCCCAACAATTGGGGATCGTTTCATGGTTATCATTAGAGTCTTACAGGTTTTTGATTTAATTCAAACTCTACCATCTTCTTTGGCAGGATTCGAATCTGGGTCCCCAAAACATTACCTGGATTTCCAGATTGAGTGGTCCAGCGATGATACCACAAGGCCATTGATTGAGAAGTGGTGAACACACAGAAGACAGGTTTGGGGTTAATGGGTCTTCTACAGACTGGAATGGTGTAACTAGTGGAGTGCCACAAGGATCAGTCCTAAGGCCTCAATTATTTACCATCTATATAAATAGGTTAGAAGGATAGAGTAGACTGAAATGTATCCAAATTTACTGACAATACAAGATAAACAGGAGGGCAAACTAGATGAGGGTGCAAGGAATCTGCAAAGGTTATAGATAAAATGAGGTGGGAAAAGACTTGACAGATGGAATTTATTGCAGGAAAATGTGAGATCGTGAACTTTGGCAAACAGGGATGATGAAAAGTCTAAGACTCTTGACGCAGTTTTCAAAGTTATTGGCAGGCCAAACTAGAATGTGCTCTTATTGGAACTGTTATTCTACCTGTACCTTACTTACACCACGGGATGGTCTGAAAGTGCTCTTTTCAACTATGATGAGGTTCATTCACATACCTGCACTTGTCGTGATGAGTATGAGGTCATCAGGAACAGCTCAAACAACGCAGCATCATCTCAAACCCAGCACAGGGCAGGGATGCAGACGATCGCTCCACAGGCACGGCTCCAAACAATTTAAGGGGCACTTCTACTGGGAGGTCAGGGAAACAGAGAGAATGGTTGAGGGTGGGTGGGGGGATGGAGGGAAAAAGGGCTGGTGGCAGGGGAGCTGGGTGGAGAAGAACTAGGGAGGGGTAGAGGACGGTGGAGGGGGGGTGGAAAGAGAGGCAACAAGGAGAGAGGAAACGACAAGGGGTGGGGAGATGACAGGGAAGAGGGAGGAGAGGGATGGGCGGAATGGGGGGAGGGAAGGGGAAGGGGAAGGAGAGGGGGGGATATGCGGGACGGTCCCATATGCAATAGGAGCAGCTTGAAGCAGGGGCTGATATTGCCTGGGAGCATGAAGATGTATGCAATCACTCACCCACTCAGAACCACAATGAAATCCATCACATTCCAGCCATTGCGAAGGTACGATCCTTTATGGAAGACAAATCCCAGAGCAACTATTTTAATCCCAGCCTCAAAACAGAAGATTCCAATGAAATAGGGCTCAGTTTGTTCCTGGAGGAGAAACGGATGGTGAGAGAGAGAGAGAGAGAAAGAGAGAGAGAGGGAGAGGGAGGGAGAGAGAGGGGGGATGAAATCAAAAACAGACTCAATGAGGATGGTCGTCTTTAACTGTTTACTTCTTCAGAGCAAAATTTCAACTCAATTCTGGCATCACTAAGGAAACCAGTCAGAAAAGAATGATTCTGAGTCCAATACATCAACACCCCATCACTATCCCAGCTCCACACCTCACCCCAACCCCATTCTCCCAGGAATCGTCACAGAATCACCCAGCTACAACTCCCATCAAATCTCAGATTCTAACTTCACCTTGTCACTCTCCCCGCGCTCCCACATTCCAG
This sequence comes from Ginglymostoma cirratum, assembly GCA_024137785.1. Taxonomy (NCBI): domain Eukaryota; kingdom Metazoa; phylum Chordata; class Chondrichthyes; order Orectolobiformes; family Ginglymostomatidae; genus Ginglymostoma; species Ginglymostoma cirratum. Next base: position 858,407 of record JAHRHZ010000124.1, on the reverse strand, counting down.
ACCCTTATCCACTCCAGCTCCCCAAGCCTTCACTCCCTTCCCAGCCACTCCTCCCTACCCCAGTTTCACACCCAGTTCACCAGGATTGCCATCTCCACTCTCCTGCTGCTACTGTTTCTATCTGCCACCTCCACCCACTCACCCACACCTCCTCCTACCCCTCATCCCCATCTCTTTTATCTCACTTCCCCCACTTGCCCCTCATACTACCTTCTTCCACTCTCCTCCCAGGTCTTTCCCATCCCTCTTCCCCTCAATCCATGGCAGTGGACTCACCAGACTCTTGGCCATAGGTGTCTTGTCTCCATTGGGGAGGTGCTGCTCCAGGGCCAGTACAACACAGTTGGCAATAATCGTTGCCAAGATCATATACTCGAATGGAGTGAGAGAGTCAAGGAGAACTTGACAAGGGATTGCAAAGACACAATGCACAAAATCAGGTCCTGCTCACAATTCTCACATACCTCTCCATGTCCACTACTCTCTCTAGAGACATGTACACTTCTAATACGTCACTGCCTCTGGAGACATGTACCCTTGTCATATACCACTCCCTCCAGAGACACGTACCCTTGTAATATACCATTCCCTCCAGAGACATGTATCCTTGTAATATTATCCTTGTAATATACCACTCCCTCCAGAGGCACGTACCCTTGTAATATACCACTCCCTTCAGAGACGCGTACCCTTGTAATATACCACACCCTTCAGAGACATGTACCCTTGTAATATACACCACCCACAAGAGACAAGACCCCTGTAATATACCACTCCCTCCAGGAAAACGTGAAGCAAATTCATGCAATTTGTAGGTCAGCTAGAATGTCCTGCAAAGAAACTAGATGATTGAAGAATTGCCTATTTAAACATTATAGTGGCTGAGCTGCAATAAAACAATGAAGCCAAACAAAGGCTATTGGAAAGAAACTGAGATAGCAGAGGCAAACGACTGCCATTTCTGTTCCATCACACCTTAGAGACTGTCCAACCTAGATGGGATGTAACATGCATTCACTGTCTGATCATCTTTATCTGGAAGCATGGCTACATGGGACTTCCAAACAATAGGAAAATTAGTGGAAGTGTAAAGAGAGATGGACAAGTTTCTGGCTAGGTTTGAAGGAGCTCAGAATGTAAGTGGCATTAAGAGTTTAGGAAAACCTTGATTAGAGGGTATGGATAAACAAGAACAGAATTGCTGGAGAAACTCAGCAGGTCACAGCAGCATCTGGAAAGAGAACGACTGGAGAAACCCAGATCCATTCTCTGCAAAAGGCATATAGAAGGTTGAACATAAGAAACATTGATTACAGTCATGAGAGCAAAAATCAAAATCCTGAAGGAGAAACCTAACAGAATGTATGATTGTAAGCTGCGCTCAATAGTTACCAGTTTCTTTGGGTGATGGTACATATTGCAAACATATTTGAGCATCCTGACATCAGGTATTCACTTGCTGGGCATTCACAGCAATAATTTTCAAAGTCACTTCCTCTTCAAACTGCCAAATCAGTGAAATGATTTCCTTCTCTCCCCGTTCTATCTCAATGTAACCTCAGCCACCCTCTCCAGCAGCTTTCAGTAAACAATGAGCCGATCACATATACCCACTTTTGAGTGGGGTGTTGCTTTACCTGCAATAATTCCTTGGTTTAAATGACTCTGAAACAAAAGGAGGGTTTACAAATTGGTGCCCTTGGCCGGACTTGTTTTCAGCTGATTAGAGTGAATCAGTCAAATTTAAAGGGGAAACCATGAATGAACTGGTAACTAATTATATAATTGAGAAGGCAGCTATCAGTGAAGGAAAAGCTCAGCAGCATCTGTGAAGAAAAAAGTCAGAGTTAACGTCTCTGAGGAACTAAAGAAGGGTCACCGGACCCGAAACGTTAACTCTGATTTTTTACCTTCACAGATGCTGCCAGACCTGCTGAACTTTTCCAGCAACTTCTGGCTTTGTTCCCGATTTACAGCATCCACAGTCCTTTCGATTTTTTTTAAGCTATCAGTGTAGATTGGATATGAATGATCTTAGTGGAGATTGTCCAGTGCATGGAGCAGAGCGATCAATGCAATGTACAACTGCAGGCTGTTTCGTTGAATCCCTACAGTGTGAAAAGAGGTCATTCATCCTATTGAGTCTACACCATTCTTCCAAAAAGCATCCCATCCAAACAACCCTACATTCCCCATGGCTAACAAACCTAACCTGCACATCGAAGGGCACTTTAGCATGGCCAATCCACTTAACCTGCACAGTTGTTGACCTATGCCATGCTCAGGAAGGGTTTAGAGGGATAAGGGCCAAATGCTGACAACTGGGACTGCATCAATTTAGGAAATCTGCTCACCATGGATGGGCTGAAGGGTCTGTTTCCGTGCTGCACATCTCTATGATTCTGTTTTTAGACTGTGGGAGGAAACCAGAGCACCCAAAGGAAACCCATGCAGACACAGGGAGAATGTGCAAACTCCACACAGACAGCCACCCGAGGCTGGGATCAAACCCGGGTCCCTTGGCGCTGTGAGGCAGCAGTGCTAACCACTGAGCCACTTGGCTTCCAGTGTCATAGAGGCAGTCAATGTAGATAGAAATAGTTAAAACAATGAATGCGAAAAGGCCAGGTTAAGAAAGTAGATTGGAAGGGGGAGGTATGAGGGCTGGGATCACTATGATTTGGTAGGTAAGCCTTTAAAACAGCAACTAGCCTGAATGCTAGAGTGCTTTTTGACTGTCAGGAGTGATGTGCAGCAAACATGGAATTTTCCACCCCCTCCTGGTCCAAGAAAGCCGCGTGAGGTTGAGCTGAAGATGTTGCCTCTGCCAGTCCACCAGCCAGCCCACCAGATGGGCAAAGGGGGCTTAGGGAATAGCAGCCATCAGAAGAGAGTGGAAGAAAGGGATTTGAAGGAGGTGGAGAGGGAGTGTTTGGCACACCAAGCACACCACTATGGCATAGATGGGTGGGGGCTCCAGGGAATGGTGTTGCTGGGGTGAGGTATGAGATGGTGGGACACAGGATGAGGGGCCACATCGATATAGTCTTTGAGCTCCCACCTCCATCAATCCCAAACACTACTGGCTCCTATGTCTTGGGGGCACGCATGGGATCTCCCAACTCTCAATTTGTTGACCTATGCTGTGCTACAGTGGTCTGGTAACTGTGAACTGCCAACAGAACCAGGGTCATCAGCTCCAAAGATAAAAGGTACTGCAGATGCTGGAGAATCTGAGATAACAAGCATGGGGCTGGATGAACACAGCAGGTCAAGCAGCATCATAGGAGCAGGAAAACTTGACGTTTCGG